>CAWVNO010002049.1:0-535062 GCA_963930645.1 Salticus scenicus
TTTCCTCCTTAAGTAGACACTGTTTTTATGATTCCGAACCCATCTGACTCACAAAATCGCCTAAAAGACCATTTAAACCAATACCTCCCTTTTTTTTCTTTTCCTTATACATTCATTTTTTCCACGTTTTTGCACTCAAAACAACTTTCCTCCTTCGCGTACACACTGTTTTTATGATTCCGAACCCATCTGAATCACAAAACTGTCTAAAAAGCCATTTAAACCAATACCACCTTTTTGTTTCTTTTCATTATACATTTATTTTTTCCACGTTTCGGCACTCAAAACATCTTTCCACATTCGCGTACACACTGCTTTTATGATTTTGAACCCATCTGTCTCACAAAATCGTCTAAAAGACCATTTAAACCAATACCTCCCTTTTGTTTCTTTTCCTTATACATTCATTTTTTCCACGTTTTTGCACTCAAGACAACTTTCCTCCTTCGCGTACACACAGTTTTTATGATTCCGAACCCATCTGACTCACAAAATCGCCTAAAAGACCATTTAAACCAATACCTCCCTTTTGTTTCTTTTCCTTATACATTCATTTTTTCCACGTTTTTGCACTCAAGACAACTTTCCTCCTTCGCGTACACACAGTTTTTAGGATTCCGAACCCATCTGACTCACAAAAACGTCTAAAAGACCATTTAAACCAATACCTCTGTTTTGTTTTTTTTCCTTATACATTCATTTTTTCCACGTTTTTGCACTCAAGACAACTTTCCTCCTTCGCGTACACACAGTTTTTATGATTCCGAACCCATCTGACTCAAAAAATCGCCTAAAAGACGATTTAAACCAATACCTCCCTTTTTTTTCTTTTCTTTATACATTCATTTTTTCCACGTTTTTGCACTCAAAACAACTTTCCTCCTTCGCGTACACACTGTTTTTATGATTCCGAACCCATCTGAATCACAAAACTGTCTAAAAAGCCATTTAAACCAATACCGCCCTTATGTTTTTTTTTTGTTATACATTAATTTTTTCCACTTTTTTCCAACTTTCCTCCTTCTCGTACACTTTTTATGATTCCGAACCCACCTGACTCACAAAACCGTCTAAAAGACCATTTAAACCAATACCTCCCTTTTGTTTTTTTTCCTTATACATTCATTTTTTCCACGTTTTTGCACTCAAAACAACTTTCCTCCTTCGCGTACACACTGTTTTTATGATTCCAAACCCATCTGAATCACAAAAGTGTCTAAAAAGCCATTTAAACCAATACCACCCTTTTGTTTCTTTTCATTATACATTTATTTTTTCCACGTTTCGGCACTCAAAACATCTTTCCACATTCGCGTACACACTGCTTTTATGATTCCGAACCCACCTGACTCACAAAACCGTATAAAAGACCATTTAAACCAATACCACCCTTTTGTTTCTTTTCATTATACATTCATTTTTTCCACGTTTTTGCACTCAAGACAACCTTCCTCTTTCGCGTACACACAGTTTTTATGATTCCGAACCCATCCGACTCACAAAAACGTCTAAAAGACCATTTAAACCAATACCTCTGTTTTGTTTCTTTTCCTTATACATTCATTTTTTCCACGTTTTTGCACTCAAAACAACTTTCCTCCTTCGCGTAGACACTGTTTTTATGATTCCGAACCCATCTGACTCACAAAATCGCCTAAAAGACCATTTAAACCAATACCTCCCTTTTTTTTCTTTTCTTTATACATTCATTTTTTCCACGTTTTTGCACTCAAAACAACTTTCCTCCTTCGCGTACACACTGTTTTTAAGATTCCAAACCCATCTGAATCACAAAACTGTCTAAAAAGCCATTTAAACCAATACCGCCCTTATGTTTTTTTTTGTTATACATTAATTTTTTCCACTTTTTTCCAACTTTCCTCCTTCTCGTACACTTTTTATGATTCCGAACCCACCTGACTCACAAAACCGTCTAAAAGACCATTTAAACCAATACCTCCCTTTTGTTTTTTTTCCTTATACATTCATTTTTTCCACGTTTTTGCACTCAAAACAACTTTCCTCCTTCGCGTACACACAGTTTTTATGATTCCGAACCCATCTGACTCACAAAAACGTCTGAAAGACCATTTAAACCAATACCGCCCTTTTTTTTCTTTTCCTTATACATTCATTTTTTCCACGTTTTTGCACTCTAAACAACTTTCCTCCTTCGCGTACACACAGTTTTTATGATTCCGAACCCATCTGACTCACAAAAACGTCTGAAAGACCATTTAAACCAATACCTCTGTTTTGTTTCTTTTCCTTATACATTCATTTTTTCCACGTTTTTGCACTCAAAACAACTTTCCTCCTTCGCGTAGACACTGTTTTTATGATTCCGAACCCATCTGACTCACAAAATCGCCTAAAAGACCATTTAAACCAATACCTCCCTTTTTTTTCTTTTCCTTATACATTCATTTTTTCCACGTTTTTGCTCTCAAAACAACTTTCCTCCTTCGCGTACACACTGTTTTTATGATTCCGAACCCATCTGAATCACAAAACTGTCTAAAAAGCCATTTAAACCAATACCACCCTTTTGTTTCTTTTCCTTATACATTTATTTTTTCCACGTTTCGGCACTCAAAACATCTTTCCACATTCGCGTACATACTGCTTTTATGATTCCGAACCCACCTGACTCACAAAACCGTATAAAAGACCATTTAAACCAATACCACCCTTTTGTTTCTTTTCATTATACATTCATTTTTTCCACGTTTTTGCACTCAAGACAACTTTCCTCTTTCGCGTACACACAGTTTTTATGATTCCGAACCCATCCGACTCACAAAAACGTCTAAAAGACCATTTAAACCAATACCTCCCTTTTGTTTTTTTTCCTTATACATTCATTTTTTCCACGTTTTTGCACTCAAAACAACTTTCCTCCTTCGCGTACACACAGTTTTTATGATTCCGAACCCATCTGACTCACAAAAACGTCTGAAAGACCATTTAAACCAATACCGCCCTTTTTTTTCTTTTCCTTATACATTTATTTTTTCCACGTTTTTGCACTCAAGACAACTTTCCTCCTTCGAGTACACACAGTTTTTATGATTCCGAACCCATCTGACTCACAAAAACGTCTAAAAGACCATTTAAACCAATACCTCTGTTTTGTTTCTTTTCCTTATACATTCATTTTTTCCACGTTTTTGCACTCAAAACAACTTTCCTCCTTCGCGTAGACACTGTTTTTATGATTCCGAACCCATCTGACTCACAAAAACGTCTGAAAGACCATTTAAACCAATACCTCTGTTTTGTTTCTTTTCCTTATACATTCATTTTTTCCACGTTTTTGCACTCAAAACAACTTTCCTCCTTCGCGTACACACTGTTTTTATGATTCAGAACCCATCTGAATCACAAAACTGTCTAAAAAGCCATTTAAACCAATACCGCCCTTTTGTTTCTTTTCATTATACATTTATTTTTTCCACGTTTCGGCACTCAAAACATCTTTCCACATTCGCGTACACACTACTTTTATGATTTCGAACCCAACTGTCTCACAAAATCGTCTAAAAGACCATTTAAACCAATACCTCCCTTTTGTTTCTTTTCCTTATACATTCATTTTTTCCACGTTTTTGCACTCAAAACAACTTTCCTCCTTAAGTAGACACTGTTTTTATGATTCCGAACCCATCTGACTCACAAAATCGCCTAAAAGACCATTTAAACCAATACCTCCCTTTTTTTTCTTTTCCTTATACATTCATTTTTTCCACGTTTTTGCACTCAAAACAACTTTCCTCCTTCGCGTACACACTGTTTTTATGATTCCGAACCCATCTGAATCACAAAACTGTCTAAAAAGCCATTTAAACCAATACCACCTTTTTGTTTCTTTTCATTATACATTTATTTTTTCCACGTTTCGGCACTCAAAACATCTTTCCACATTCGCGTACACACTGCTTTTATGATTTCGAACCCATCTGTCTCACAAAATCGTCTAAAAGACCATTTAAACCAATACCTCCCTTTTGTTTCTTTTCCTTATACATTCATTTTTTCCACGTTTTTGCACTCAAGACAACTTTCCTCCTTCGCGTACACACAGTTTTTATGATTCCGAACCCATCTGACTCACAAAATCGCCTAAAAGACCATTTAAACCAATACCTCCCTTTTGTTTCTTTTCCTTATACATTCATTTTTTCCACGTTTTTGCACTCAAGACAACTTTCCTCCTTCGCGTACACACAGTTTTTATGATTCCGAACCCATCTGACTCACAAAAACGTCTAAAAGACCATTTAAACCAATACCTCCCTTTTGTTTCTTTTCCTTATACATTCATTTTTTCCACGTTTTTGCACTCAAAACAACTTTCCTCCTTCGCGTACACACTGTTTTTATGATTCCAAACCCATCTGAATCACAAAAGTGTCTAAAAAGCCATTTAAACCAATACCACCCTTTTGTTTCTTTTCATTATACATTTATTTTTTCCACGTTTCGGCACTCAAAACATCTTTCCACATTCGCGTACATACTGCTTTTATGATTCCGAACCCACCTGACTCACAAAACCGTATAAAAGACCATTTAAACCAATACCACCCTTTTGTTTCTTTTCATTATACATTCATTTTTTCCACGTTTTTGCACTCAAGACAACTTTCCTCTTTCGCGTACACACAGTTTTTATGATTCCGAACCCATCCGACTCACAAAAACGTCTAAAAGACCATTTAAACCAATACCTCTGTTTTGTTTCTTTTCCTTATACATTCATTTTTTCCACGTTTTTGCTCTCAAAACAACATTCCTCCTTCGCGTACACACTGTTTTTATGATTCCGAACCCATCTGAATCACAAAACTGTCTAAAAAGCCATTTAAAACAATACCGCCCTTAAGTTTTTTTTTGTTATACATTAATTTTTTCCACTTTTTTCCAACTTTCCTCCTTCTCGTACACTTTTTATGATTCCGAACCCACCTGACTCACAAAACCGTCTAAAAGACCATTTAAACCAATACCTCCCTTTTGTTTTTTTTTCCTTATACATTTATTTTTTCCACGTTTCGGCACTCAAAACATCTTTCCACATTCGCGTACACACTGCTTTTATGATTCCGAACCCACCTGACTCACAAAACCGTATAAAAGACCATTTAAACCAATACCACCCTTTTGTTTCTTTTCATTATACATTCATTTTTTCCACGTTTTTGCACTCAAGACAACTTTCCTCTTTCGCGTACACACAGTTTTTATGATTCCGAACCCATCCGACTCACAAAAACGTCTAAAAGACCATTTAAACCAATACCTCTGTTTTGTTTCTTTTCCTTATACATTCATTTTTTCCACGTTTTTGCACTCAAAACAACTTTCCTCCTTCGCGTAGACACTGTTTTTATGATTCCGAACCCATCCGACTCACAAAAACGTCTAAAAGACCATTTAAACCAATACCTCTGTTTTGTTTCTTTTCCTTATACATTCATTTTTTCCACGTTTTTGCTCTCAAAACAACATTCCTCCTTCGCGTACACACTGTTTTTATGATTCCGAACCCATCTGAATCACAAAACTGTCTAAAAAGCCATTTAAAACAATACCGCCCTTAAGTTTTTTTTTGTTATACATTAATTTTTTCCACTTTTTTCCAACTTTCCTCCTTCTCGTACACTTTTTATGATTCCGAACCCACCTGACTCACAAAACCGTCTAAAAGACCATTTAAACCAATACCTCCCTTTTGTTTTTTTTTCCTTATACATTTATTTTTTCCACGTTTCGGCACTCAAAACATCTTTCCACATTCGCGTACACACTGCTTTTATGATTCCGAACCCACCTGACTCACAAAACCGTATAAAAGACCATTTAAACCAATACCACCCTTTTGTTTCTTTTCATTATACATTCATTTTTTCCACGTTTTTGCACTCAAGACAACTTTCCTCTTTCGCGTACACACAGTTTTTATGATTCCGAACCCATCCGACTCACAAAAACGTCTAAAAGACCATTTAAACCAATACCTCTGTTTTGTTTCTTTTCCTTATACATTCATTTTTTCCACGTTTTTGCACTCAAAACAACTTTCCTCCTTCGCGTAGACACTGTTTTTATGATTCCGAACCCATCTGACTCACAAAATCGCCTAAAAGACCATTTAAACCAATACCTCCCTTTTTTTTCTTTTCTTTATACATTCATTTTTTCCACGTTTTTGCACTCAAAACAACTTTCCTCCTTCGCGTACACACTGTTTTTAAGATTCCAAACCCATCTGAATCACAAAACTGTCTAAAAAGCCATTTAAACCAATACCGCCCTTATGTTTTTTTTTGTTATACATTAATTTTTTCCACTTTTTTCCAACTTTCCTCCTTCTCGTACACTTTTTATGATTCCGAACCCACCTGACTCACAAAACCGTCTAAAAGACCATTTAAACCAATACCTCCCTTTTGTTTTTTTTCCTTATACATTCATTTTTTCCACGTTTTTGCACTCAAAACAACTTTCCTCCTTCGCGTACACACAGTTTTTATGATTCCGAACCCATCTGACTCACAAAAACGTCTGAAAGACCATTTAAACCAATACCTCTGTTTTGTTTCTTTTCCTTATACATTCATTTTTTCCACGTTTTTGCACTCAAAACAACTTTCCTCCTTCGCGTAGACACTGTTTTTATGATTCCGAACCCATCTGACTCACAAAATCGCCTAAAAGACCATTTAAACCAATACCTCCCTTTTTTTTCTTTTCCTTATACATTCATTTTTTCCACGTTTTTGCTCTCAAAACAACTTTCCTCCTTCGCGTACACACTGTTTTTATGATTCCGAACCCATCTGAATCACAAAACTGTCTAAAAAGCCATTTAAACCAATACCTCTGTTTTGTTTCTTTTCATTATACATTTATTTTTTCCACGTTTCGGCACTCAAAACATCTTTCCACATTCGCGTACACACTGTTTTTATGATTCCGAACCCATCTGTCTCACAAAATCGTCTAAAAGACCATTTAAACCAATACCTCCCTTTTGTTTCTTTTCCTTATACATTCATTTTTTCCACGTTTTTGCACTCAAGACAACTTTCCTCCTTCGAGTACACACAGTTTTTATGATTCCGAACCCATCTGACTCACAAAAACGTCTAAAAGACCATTTAAACCAATACCTCTGTTTTGTTTCTTTTCCTTATACATTCATTTTTTCCACGTTTTTGCACTCAAAACAACTTTCCTCCTTCGCGTAGACACTGTTTTTATGATTCCGAACCCATCTGACTCACAAAAACGTCTGAAAGACCATTTAAACCAATACCTCTGTTTTGTTTCTTTTCCTTATACATTCATTTTTTCCACGTTTTTGCACTCAAAACAACTTTCCTCCTTCGCGTAGACACTGTTTTTATGATTCCGAACCCATCTGTCTCACAAAATCGTCTAAAAGACCATTTAAACCAATACCTCCCTTTTGTTTCTTTTCCTTATACATTCATTTTTTCCACGTTTTTGCACTCAAAACAACTTTCCTCCTTCGCGTACACACAGTTTTTATGATTCCGAACCCATCTGACTCACAAAAACGTCTGAAAGACCATTTAAACCAATACCTCTGTTTTGTTTCTTTTCCTTATACATTCATTTTTTCCACGTTTTTGCACTCAAAACAACTTTCCTCCTTCGCGTACACACTGTTTTTATGATTCCGAACCCATCTGAATCACAAAAGTGTCTAAAAAGCCATTTAAACCAATACCTCCCTTTTGTTTTTTTTCCTTATACATTCATTTTTTCCACGTTGTTTTGAGTGCAAACTTGAGTGTACACTTTTTATGATTCCGAACCCACCTGACTCACAAAACCGTCTAAAAGACCATTTAAACCAATACCTCCCTTTTGTTTTTTTTCCTTATACATTCATTTTTTCCACGTTTTTGCACTCAAAACAACTTTCCTCCTTCGCGTACACACAGTTTTTATGATTCCGAACCCATCTGACTCACAAAAACGTCTGAAAGACCATTTAAACCAATACCGCCCTTTTTTTTCTTTTCCTTATACATTCATTTTTTCCACGTTTTTGCACTCTAAACAACTTTCCTCCTTCGCGTACACACAGTTTTTATGATTCCGAACCCATCTGACTCACAAAAACGTCTGAAAGACCATTTAAACCAATACCTCTGTTTTGTTTCTTTTCCTTATACATTCATTTTTTCCACGTTTTTGCACTCAAAACAACTTTCCTCCTTCGCGTAGACACTGTTTTTATGATTCCAAACCCATCTGACTCACAAAATCGCCTAAAAGACCATTTAAACCAATACCTCCCTTTTTTTTCTTTTCCTTATACATTCATTTTTTCCACGTTTTTGCTCTCAAAACAACTTTCCTCCTTCGCGTACACACTGTTTTTATGATTCCGAACCCATCTGAATCACAAAACTGTCTAAAAAGCCATTTAAACCAATACCACCCTTTTGTTTCTTTTCATTATACATTTATTTTTTCCACGTTTCGGCACTCAAAACATCTTTCCACATTCGCGTACACACTGCTTTTATGATTTCGAACCCATCTGTCTCACAAAATCGTCTAAAAGACCATTTAAACCAATACCTCCCTTTTGTTTCTTTTCCTTATACATTCATTTTTTCCACGTTTTTGCACTCAAGACAACTTTCCTCCTTCGAGTACGCACAGTTTTTATGATTCCGAACCCATCTGACTCACAAAAACGTCTAAAAGACCATTTAAACCAATACCTCTGTTTTGTTTCTTTTCCTTATACATTCATTTTTTCCACGTTTTTGCACTCAAAACAACTTTCCTCCTTCGCGTAGACACTGTTTTTATGATTCCAAACCCATCTGACTCACAAAAACGTCTGAAAGACCATTTAAACCAATACCTCTGTTTTGTTTCTTTTCCTTATACATTCATTTTTTCCACGTTTTTGCACTCAAAACAACTTTCCTCCTTCGCGTACACACTGTTTTTATGATTCCGAACCCATCTGAATCACAAAACTGTCTAAAAAGCCATTTAAACCAATACCGCCCTTTTGTTTCTTTTCATTATACATTTATTTTTTCCACGTTTCGGCACTCAAAACATCTTTCCACATTCGCGTACACACTACTTTTATGATTTCGAACCCAACTGTCTCACAAAATCGTCTAAAAGACCATTTAAACCAATACCTCCCTTTTGTTTCTTTTCCTTATACATTCATTTTTTCCACGTTTTTGCACTCAAAACAACTTTCCTCCTTAAGTAGACACTGTTTTTATGATTCCGAACCCATCTGACTCACAAAATCGCCTAAAAGACCATTTAAACCAATACCTCCCTTTTTTTTCTTTTCCTTATACATTCATTTTTTCCACGTTTTTGCACTCAAAACAACTTTCCTCCTTCGCGTACACACTGTTTTTATGATTCCGAACCCATCTGAATCACAAAACTGTCTAAAAAGCCATTTAAACCAATACCACCTTTTTGTTTCTTTTCATTATACATTTATTTTTTCCACGTTTCGGCACTCAAAACATCTTTCCACATTCGCGTACACACTGCTTTTATGATTTTGAACCCATCTGTCTCACAAAATCGTCTAAAAGACCATTTAAACCAATACCTCCCTTTTGTTTCTTTTCCTTATACATTCATTTTTTCCACGTTTTTGCACTCAAGACAACTTTCCTCCTTCGCGTACACACAGTTTTTATGATTCCGAACCCATCTGACTCACAAAATCGCCTAAAAGACCATTTAAACCAATACCTCCCTTTTGTTTCTTTTCCTTATACATTCATTTTTTCCACGTTTTTGCACTCAAGACAACTTTCCTCCTTCGCGTACACACAGTTTTTAGGATTCAGAACCCATCTGAATCACAAAACTGTCTAAAAAGCCATTTAAACCAATACCTCTGTTTTGTTTCTTTTCCTTATACATTCATTTTTTCCACGTTTTTGCACTCAAAACAACTTTCCTCCTTCGCGTACACACTGTTTTTATGATTCCGAACCCATCTGAATCACAAAACTGTCTAAAAAGCCATTTAAACCAATACCTCTGTTTTGTTTCTTTTCCTTATACATTCATTTTTTCCACGTTTTTGCACTCAAAACAACTTTCCTCCTTCGCGTAGACACTGTTTTTATGATTCCGAACCCATCTGACTCACAAAAACGTCTGAAAGACCATTTAAACCAATACCTCTGTTTTGTTTCTTTTCCTTATACATTCATTTTTTCCACGTTTTTGCACTCAAAACAACTTTCCTCCTTCGCGTACACACTGTTTTTATGATTCCGAACCCATCTGAATCACAAAACTGTCTAAAAAGCCATTTAAACCAATACCGCCCTTTTGTTTCTTTTCATTATACATTTATTTTTTCCACGTTTCGGCACTCAAAACATCTTTCCACATTCGCGTACACACTACTTTTATGATTTCGAACCCAAATGTCTCACAAAATCGTCTAAAAGACCATTTAAACCAATACCTCCCTTTTGTTTCTTTTCCTTATACATTCATTTTTTCCACGTTTTTGCACTCAAAACAACTTTCCTCCTTAAGTAGACACTGTTTTTATGATTCCGAACCCATCTGACTCACAAAATCGCCTAAAAGACCATTTAAACCAATACCTCCCTTTTTTTTCTTTTCCTTATACATTCATTTTTTCCACGTTTTTGCACTCAAAACAACTTTCCTCCTTCGCGTACACACTGTTTTTATGATTCCGAACCCATCTGAATCACAAAACTGTCTAAAAAGCCATTTAAACCAATACCACCTTTTTGTTTCTTTTCATTATACATTTATTTTTTCCACGTTTCGGCACTCAAAACATCTTTCCACATTCGCGTACACACTGCTTTTATGGTTTCGAACCCATCTGTCTCACAAAATCGTCTAAAAGACCATTTAAACCAATACCTCCCTTTTGTTTCTTTTCCTTATACATTCATTTTTTCCACGTTTTTGCACTCAAGACAACTTTCCTCCTTCGCGTACACACAGTTTTTATGATTCCGAACCCATCTGACTCACAAAATCGCCTAAAAGACCATTTAAACCAATACCTCCCTTTTTTTTCTTTTCCTTATACATTCATTTTTTCCACGTTTTTGCACTCAAAACAACTTTCCTCCTTCGCGTACACACTGTTTTTATGATTCCGAACCCATCTGAATCACAAAACTGTCTAAAAAGCCATTTAAACCAATACCACCTTTTTGTTTCTTTTCATTATACATTTATTTTTTCCACGTTTCGGCACTCAAAACATCTTTCCACATTCGCGTACACACTGCTTTTATGATTTCGAACCCATCTGTCTCACAAAATCGTCTAAAAGACCATTTAAACCAATACCTCCCTTTTGTTTCTTTTCCTTATACATTCATTTTTTCCACGTTTTTGCACTCAAGACAACTTTCCTCCTTCGCGTACACACTGCTTTTATGATTTCGAACCCATCTGTCTCACAAAATCGTCTAAAAGACCATTTAAACCAATACCTCCCTTTTGTTTCTTTTCCTTATACATTCATTTTTTCCACGTTTTTGCACTCAAAACAACTTTCCTCCTTAAGTAGACACTGTTTTTATGATTCCGAACCCATTTGACTCACAAAATCGCCTAAAAGACCATTTAAACCAATACCTCCCTTTTTTTTCTTTTCCTTATACATTCATTTTTTCCACGTTTTTGCACTCAAAACAACTTTCCTCCTTCGCGTACACACTGTTTTTATGATTCCGAACCCATCTGAATCACAAAACTGTCTAAAAAGCCATTTAAAACAATACCGCCCTTATGTTTTTTTTTGTTATACATTAATTTTTTCCACTTTTTTCCAACTTTCCTCCTTCTCGTACACTTTTTATGATTCCGAACCCACCTGACTCACAAAACCGTCTAAAAGACCATTTAAACCAATACCTCCCTTTTGTTTTTTTTTCCTTATACATTCATTTTTTCCACGTTTTTGCACTCAAAACAACTTTCCTCCTTCGCGTACACACTGTTTTTATGATTCCGAACCCATCTGAATCACAAAAGTGTCTAAAAAGCCATTTAAACCAATACCGCCCTTTTGTTTTTTTTCATTATACATTTATTTTTTCCACGTTTCGGCACTCAAAACATCTTTCCACATTCGCGTACACACTGCTTTTATGATTTCGAACCCATCTGTCTCACGAAATCGTCTAAAAGACCATTTAAACCAATACCTCCCTTTTGTTTCTTTTCCTTATACATTCATTTTTTCCACGTTTTTGCACTCAAAACAACTTTCCTCCTTCGCGTACACACAGTTTTTATGATTCCGAACCCATCTGACTCACAAAAACGTCTAAAAGACCATTTAAACCAATACCTCTGTTTTGTTTCTTTTCCTTATACATTCATTTTTTCCACGTTTTTGCACTCAAAACAACTTTCCTCCTTCGCGTAGACACTGTTTTTATGATTCCGAACCCATCTGACTCAAAAAATCGCCTAAAAGACGATTTAAACCAATACCTCCCTTTTTTTTCTTTTCTTTATACATTCATTTTTTCCACGTTTTTGCACTCAAAACAACTTTCCTCCTTCGCGTACACACTGTTTTTAAGATTCCAAACCCATCTGAATCACAAAACTGTCTAAAAAGCCATTTAAACCAATACCGCCCTTATGTTTTTTTTTGTTATACATTAATTTTTTCCACTTTTTTCCAACTTTCCTCCTTCTCGTACACTTTTTATGATTCCGAACCCACCTGACTCACAAAACCGTCTAAAAGACCATTTAAACCAATACCTCCCTTTTGTTTTTTTTCCTTATACATTCATTTTTTCCACGTTTTTGCACTCAAAACAACTTTCCTCCTTCGCGTACACACTGTTTTTATGATTCCAAACCCATCTGAATCACAAAAGTGTCTAAAAAGCCATTTAAACCAATACCACCCTTTTGTTTCTTTTCATTATACATTTATTTTTTCCACGTTTCGGCACTCAAAACATCTTTCCACATTCGCGTACATACTGCTTTTATGATTCCGAACCCACCTGACTCACAAAACCGTATAAAAGACCATTTAAACCAATACCACCCTTTTGTTTCTTTTCATTATACATTCATTTTTTCCACGTTTTTGCACTCAAGACAACTTTCCTCTTTCGCGTACACACAGTTTTTATGATTCCGAACCCATCCGACTCACAAAAACGTCTAAAAGACCATTTAAACCAATACCTCCCTTTTGTTTTTTTTCCTTATACATTCATTTTTTCCACGTTTTTGCACTCAAAACAACTTTCCTCCTTCGCGTACACACAGTTTTTATGATTCCGAACCCATCTGACTCACAAAAACGTCTGAAAGACCATTTAAACCAATACCGCCCTTTTTTTTCTTTTCCTTATACATTCATTTTTTCCACGTTTTTGCACTCAAGACAACTTTCCTCCTTCGAGTACACACAGTTTTTATGATTCCGAACCCATCTGACTCACAAAAACGTCTAAAAGACCATTTAAACCAATACCTCTGTTTTGTTTCTTTTCCTTATACATTCATTTTTTCCACGTTTTTGCACTCAAAACAACTTTCCTCCTTCGCGTAGACACTGTTTTTATGATTCCGAACCCATCTGACTCACAAAAACGTCTGAAAGACCATTTAAACCAATACCTCTGTTTTGTTTCTTTTCCTTATACATTCATTTTTTCCACGTTTTTGCACTCAAAACAACTTTCCTCCTTCGCGTACACACTGTTTTTATGATTCAGAACCCATCTGAATCACAAAACTGTCTAAAAAGCCATTTAAACCAATACCGCCCTTTTGTTTCTTTTCATTATACATTTATTTTTTCCCCGTTTCGGCACTCAAAACATCTTTCCACATTCGCGTACACACTACTTTTATGATTTCGAACCCAACTGTCTCACAAAATCGTCTAAAAGACCATTTAAACCAATACCTCCCTTTTGTTTCTTTTCCTTATACATTCATTTTTTCCACGTTTTTGCACTCAAAACAACTTTCCTCCTTAAGTAGACACTGTTTTTATGATTCCGAACCCATCTGACTCACAAAATCGCCTAAAAGACCATTTAAACCAATACCTCCCTTTTTTTTCTTTTCCTTATACATTCATTTTTTCCACGTTTTTGCACTCAAAACAACTTTCCTCCTTCGCGTACACACTGTTTTTATGATTCCGAACCCATCTGAATCACAAAACTGTCTAAAAAGCCATTTAAACCAATACCACCTTTTTGTTTCTTTTCATTATACATTTATTTTTTCCACGTTTCGGCACTCAAAACATCTTTCCACATTCGCGTACACACTGCTTTTATGATTTCGAACCCATCTGTCTCACAAAATCGTCTAAAAGACCATTTAAACCAATACCTCCCTTTTGTTTCTTTTCCTTATACATTCATTTTTTCCACGTTTTTGCACTCAAGACAACTTTCCTCCTTCGAGTACACACAGTTTTTATGATTCCGAACCCATCTGACTCACAAAACCGTATAAAAGACCATTTAAACCAATACCACCCTTTTGTTTCTTTTCATTATACATTCATTTTTTCCACGTTTTTGCACTCAAGACAACTTTCCTCTTTCGCGTACACACAGTTTTTATGATTCCGAACCCATCCGACTCACAAAAACGTCTAAAAGACCATTTAAACCAATACCTCTGTTTTGTTTCTTTTCCTTATACATTCATTTTTTCCACGTTTTTGCTCTCAAAACAACATTCCTCCTTCGCGTACACACTGTTTTTATGATTCCGAACCCATCTGAATCACAAAACTGTCTAAAAAGCCATTTAAAACAATACCGCCCTTAAGTTTTTTTTTGTTATACATTAATTTTTTCCACTTTTTTCCAACTTTCCTCCTTCTCGTACACTTTTTATGATTCCGAACCCACCTGACTCACAAAACCGTCTAAAAGACCATTTAAACCAATACCTCCCTTTTGTTTTTTTTTCCTTATACATTTATTTTTTCCACGTTTCGGCATTAAAAACATCTTTCCACATTCGCGTACACACTGCTTTTATGATTTCGAACCCATCTGTCTCACGAAATCGTCTAAAAGACCATTTAAACCAATACCTCCCTTTTGTTTCTTTTCCTTATACATTCATTTTTTCCACGTTTTTGCACTCAAAACAACTTTCCTCCTTCGCGTACACACAGTTTTTATGATTCCGAACCCATCTGACTCACAAAAACGTCTAAAAGACCATTTAAACCAATACCTCTGTTTTGTTTCTTTTCCTTATACATTCATTTTTTCCACGTTTTTGCACTCAAAACAACTTTCCTCCTTCGCGTAGACACTGTTTTTATGATTCCGAACCCATCTGACTCAAAAAATCGCCTAAAAGACGATTTAAACCAATACCTCCCTTTTTTTTCTTTTCTTTATACATTCATTTTTTCCACGTTTTTGCACTCAAAACAACTTTCCTCCTTCGCGTACACACTGTTTTTAAGATTCCAAACCCATCTGAATCACAAAACTGTCTAAAAAGCCATTTAAACCAATACCGCCCTTATGTTTTTTTTTGTTATACATTAATTTTTTCCACTTTTTTCCAACTTTCCTCCTTCTCGTACACTTTTTATGATTCCGAACCCACCTGACTCACAAAACCGTCTAAAAGACCATTTAAACCAATACCTCCCTTTTGTTTTTTTTCCTTATACATTCATTTTTTCCACGTTTTTGCACTCAAAACAACTTTCCTCTTTGCACTCAAAACAACTTTCCTCCTTCGCGTACACACTGTTTTTATGATTCCAAACCCATCTGAATCACAAAAGTGTCTAAAAAGCCATTTAAACCAATACCACCCTTTTGTTTCTTTTCATTATACATTTATTTTTTCCACGTTTCGGCACTCAAAACATCTTTCCACATTCGCGTACATACTGCTTTTATGATTCCGAACCCACCTGACTCACAAAACCGTATAAAAGACCATTTAAACCAATACCACCCTTTTGTTTCTTTTCATTATACATTCGTTTTTTCCACGTTTTTGCACTCAAGACAACTTTACTTTCCTCTTTCGCGTACACACAGTTTTTATGATTCCGAACCCATCCGACTCACAAAAACGTCTAAAAGACCTTTTAAACCAATACCTCTGTTTTGTTTCTTTTCCTTATACATTCATTTTTTCCACGTTTTTGCACTCAAAACAACTTTCCTCCTTCGCGTAGACACTGTTTTTATGATTCCGAACCCATCTGACTCACAAAATCGCCTAAAAGACCATTTAAACCAATACCTCCCTTTTTTTCCTTTTCTTTATACATTCATTTTTTCCACGTTTTTGCACTCAAAACAACTTTCCTCCATCGCGTACACACTGTTTTTAAGATTCCAAACCCATCTGAATCACAAAACTGTCTAAAAAGCCATTTAAACCAATACCGCCCTTATGTTTTTTTTTGTTATACATTAATTTTTTCCACTTTTTTCCAACTTTCCTCCTTCTCGTACACTTTTTATGATTCCGAACCCACCTGACTCACAAAACCGTCTAAAAGACCATTTAAACCAATACCTCCCTTTTGTTTTTTTTCCTTATACATTCATTTTTTCCACGTTTTTGCACTCAAAACAACTTTCCTCCTTCGCGTACACACAGTTTTTATGATTCCGAACCCATCTGACTCACAAAAACGTCTGAAAGACCATTTAAACCAATACCGCCCTTTTTTTTCTTTTCCTTATACATTCATTTTTTCCACGTTTTTGCACTCTAAACAACTTTCCTCCTTCGCGTACACACAGTTTTTATGATTCCGAACCCATCTGACTCACAAAAACGTCTGAAAGACCATTTAAACCAATACCTCTGTTTTGTTTCTTTTCCTTATACATTCATTTTTTCCACGTTTTTGCACTCAAAACAACTTTCCTCCTTCGCGTAGACACTGTTTTTATGATTCCGAACCCATCTGACTCACAAAATCGCCTAAAAAGCCATTTAAACCAATACCACCCTTTTGTTTCTTTTCATTATACATTTATTTTTTCCACGTTTCGGCACTCAAAACATCTTTCCACATTCGCGTACACACTGCTTTTATGATTTCGAACCCATCTGTCTCACAAAATCGTCTAAAAGACCATTTAAACCAATACCTCCCTTTTGTTTCTTTTCCTTATACATTCATTTTTTCCACGTTTTTGCACTCAAGACAACTTTCCTCCTTCGAGTACACACAGTTTTTATGATTCCGAACCCATCTGACTCACAAAAACGTCTAAAAGACCATTTAAACCAATACCTCTGTTTTGTTTCTTTTCCTTATACATTCATTTTTTTCACGTTTTTGCACTCAAAACAACTTTCCTCCTTCGCGTAGACACTGTTTTTATGATTCCGAACCCATCTGACTCACAAAAACGTCTGAAAGACCATTTAAACCAATACCTCTGTTTTGTTTCTTTTCCTTATACATTCATTTTTTCCACGTTTTTGCACTCAAAACAACTTTCCTCCTTCGCGTACACACTGTTTTTATGATTCCGAACCCATCTGAATCACAAAACTGTCTAAAAAGCCATTTAAACCAATACCGCCCTTTTGTTTCTTTTCATTATACATTTATTTTTTCCACGTTTCGGCACTCAAAACATCTTTCCACATTCGCGTACACACTACTTTTATGATTTCGAACCCAACTGTCTCACAAAATCGTCTAAAAGACCATTTAAACCAATACCTCCCTTTTGTTTCTTTTCCTTATACATTCATTTTTTCCACGTTTTTGCACTCAAAACAACTTTCCTCCTTAAGTAGACACTGTTTTTATGATTCCGAACCCATCTGACTCACAAAATCGCCTATAAGACCATTTAAACCAATACCTCCCTTTTTTTTCTTTTCCTTATACATTCATTTTTTCCACGTTTTTGCACTCAAAACAACTTTCCTCCTTCGCGTACACACTGTTTTTATGATTCCGAACCCATCTGAATCACAAAACTGTCTAAAAAGCCATTTAAACCAATACCACCTTTTTGTTTCTTTTCATTATACATTTATTTTTTCCACGTTTCGGCACTCAAAACATCTTTCCACATTCGCGTACACACTGCTTTTATGATTTCGAACCCATCTGTCTCACAAAATCGTCTAAAAGACCATTTAAACCAATACCTCCCTTTTGTTTCTTTTCCTTATACATTCATTTTTTCCACGTTTTTGCACTCAAGACAACTTTCCTCCTTCGCGTACACACAGTTTTTATGATTCCGAACCCATCTGACTCACAAAATCGCCTAAAAGACCATTTAAACCAATACCTCCCTTTTGTTTCTTTTCCTTATACATTCATTTTTTCCACGTTTTTGCACTCAAGACAACTTTCCTCCTTCGCGTACACACAGTTTTTATGATTCCGAACCCATCTGACTCACAAAAACGTCTAAAAGACCATTTAAACCAATACCTCTGTTTTGTTTTTTTTCCTTATACATTCATTTTTTCCACGTTTTTGCACTCAGAACAAGTTTCCTCCTTCGCGTAGACACAGTTTTTATGATTCCGAACCCATCTGACTCAAAAAATCGCCTAAAAGACGATTTAAACCAATACCTCCCTTTTTTTTCTTTTCTTTATACATTCATTTTTTCCACGTTTTTGCACTCAAAACAACTTTCCTCCTTCTCGTACACTTTTTATGATTCCGAACCCACCTGACTCACAAAACCGTCTAAAAGACCATTTAAACCAATACCTCCCTTTTGTTTTTTTTCCTTATACATTCATTTTTTCCACGTTTTTGCACTCAAAACAACTTTCCTCCTTCGCGTACACACTGTTTTTATGATTCCAAACCCATCTGAATCACAAAAGTGTCTAAAAAGCCATTTAAACCAATACCACCCTTTTGTTTCTTTTCATTATACATTTATTTTTTCCACGTTTCGGCACTCAAAACATCTTTCCACATTCGCGTACACACTGCTTTTATGATTCCGAACCCACCTGACTCACAAAACCGTATAAAAGACCATTTAAACCAATACCACCCTTTTGTTTCTTTTCATTATACATTCATTTTTTCCACGTTTTTGCACTCAAGACAACTTTCCTCTTTCGCGTACACACAGTTTTTATGATTCCGAACCCATCCGACTCACAAAAACGTCTAAAAGACCATTTAAATCAATACCTCTGTTTTGTTTCTTTTCCTTATACATTCATTTTTTCCACGTTTTTGCACTCAAAACAACTTTCCTCCTTCGCGTAGACACTGTTTTTATGATTCCGAACCCATCTGACTCACAAAATCGCCTAAAAGACCATTTAAACCAATACCTCCCTTTTTTTTCTTTTCTTTATACATTCATTTTTTCCACGTTTTTGCACTCAAAACAACTTTCCTCCTTCGCGTACACACTGTTTTTAAGATTCCAAACCCATCTGAATCACAAAACTGTCTAAAAAGCCATTTAAACCAATACCGCCCTTATGTTTTTTTTTGTTATACATTAATTTTTTCCACTTTTTTCCAACTTTCCTCCTTCTCGTACACTTTTTATGATTCCGAACCCACCTGACTCACAAAACCGTCTAAAAGACCATTTAAACCAATACCTCCCTTTTGTTTTTTTTCCTTATACATTCATTTTTTCCACGTTTTTGCACTCAAAACAACTTTCCTCCTTCGCGTACACACAGTTTTTATGATTCCGAACCCATCTGACTCACAAAAACGTCTGAAAGACCATTTAAACCAATACCTCTGTTTTGTTTCTTTTCCTTATACATTCATTTTTTCCACGTTTTTGCACTCAAAACAACTTTCCTCCTTCGCGTAGACACTGTTTTTATGATTCCGAACCCATCTGACTCACAAAATCGCCTAAAAGACCATTTAAACCAATACCTCCCTTTTTTTTCTTTTCCTTATACATTCATTTTTTCCACGTTTTTGCTCTCAAAACAACTTTCCTCCTTCGCGTACACACTGTTTTTATGATTCCGAACCCATCTGAATCACAAAACTGTCTAAAAAGCCATTTAAACCAATACCTCTGTTTTGTTTCTTTTCATTATACATTTATTTTTTCCACGTTTCGGCACTCAAAACATCTTTCCACATTCGCGTACACACTGTTTTTATGATTCCGAACCCATCTGTCTCACAAAATCGTCTAAAAGACCATTTAAACCAATACCTCCCTTTTGTTTCTTTTCCTTATACATTCATTTTTTCCACGTTTTTGCACTCAAGACAACTTTCCTCCTTCGAGTACACACAGTTTTTATGATTCCGAACCCATCTGACTCACAAAAACGTCTAAAAGACCATTTAAACCAATACCTCTGTTTTGTTTCTTTTCCTTATACATTCATTTTTTCCACGTTTTTGCACTCAAAACAACTTTCCTCCTTCGCGTAGACACTGTTTTTATGATTCCGAACCCATCTGACTCACAAAAACGTCTGAAAGACCATTTAAACCAATACCTCTGTTTTGTTTCTTTTCCTTATACATTCATTTTTTCCACGTTTTTGCACTCAAAACAACTTTCCTCCTTCGCGTAGACACTGTTTTTATGATTCCGAACCCATCTGTCTCACAAAATCGTCTAAAAGACCATTTAAACCAATACCTCCCTTTTGTTTCTTTTCCTTATACATTCATTTTTTCCACGTTTTTGCACTCAAAACAACTTTCCTCCTTCGCGTACACACAGTTTTTATGATTCCGAACCCATCTGACTCACAAAAACGTCTGAAAGACCATTTAAACCAATACCTCTGTTTTGTTTCTTTTCCTTATACATTCATTTTTTCCACGTTTTTGCACTCAAAACAACTTTCCTCCTTCGCGTACACACTGTTTTTATGATTCCGAACCCATCTGAATCACAAAAGTGTCTAAAAAGCCATTTAAACCAATACCTCCCTTTTGTTTTTTTTCCTTATACATTCATTTTTTCCACGTTGTTTTGAGTGCAAACTTGAGTGTACACTTTTTATGATTCCGAACCCACCTGACTCACAAAACCGTCTAAAAGACCATTTAAACCAATACCTCCCTTTTGTTTTTTTTCCTTATACATTCATTTTTTCCACGTTTTTGCACTCAAAACAACTTTCCTCCTTCGCGTACACACAGTTTTTATGATTCCGAACCCATCTGACTCACAAAAACGTCTGAAAGACCATTTAAACCAATACCGCCCTTTTTTTTCTTTTCCTTATACATTCATTTTTTCCACGTTTTTGCACTCTAAACAACTTTCCTCCTTCGCGTACACACAGTTTTTATGATTCCGAACCCATCTGACTCACAAAAACGTCTGAAAGACCATTTAAACCAATACCTCTGTTTTGTTTCTTTTCCTTATACATTCATTTTTTCCACGTTTTTGCACTCAAAACAACTTTCCTCCTTCGCGTAGACACTGTTTTTATGATTCCAAACCCATCTGACTCACAAAATCGCCTAAAAGACCATTTAAACCAATACCTCCCTTTTTTTTCTTTTTGCCGAAACGTCAGTGGAGGCCCTCTGTTGAGACTCAAAACGGTTTTGGGCTGTGTCTGTCTGTCTGTCCGTCTGTCTGTCTGTCTGTCGCGCGATAGCGGCCGCAAAAATAGCGCTATTGACTTCAAATTTGGTACACATGTTCATGAGCGCCACGAAATCAGCTGTATAGTTTTTGGTATGTATTCCATTTGTAGTTCGTATACAGGGACACACCAAAGTTTTTCTTATCATTACGGCCTACGGGAGGAATTTGTATGTATCGCGATAGCGGCCACAAAAATCACGCTATTGACTTGCAATTTGGTACACGTGTTCATGTGCCCCACGAAATCAGCTGTATAGTTTTGGGTGGGTATTCCATTTGTAATTCGTGTACAGGGACACGCCAAAGTTTTTCTTATCATTACGGCCTATGGGAGGAATTTGTATGTACCGCGATAGCGGCCACAAAAATCACGCTATTGACTTGCAATTTGGTACACATGTTCATGCGCCGAACGGAATCAGCTGTATAGTTTTAGGTGTGTATTCCATTTGTAGTTCGTGTACAGGGACACGCCAAAGATTTTCTATCATTACGGCCTATGGGAAGAATCTGTATGTACCGCGATAGCCACCGCAGAAATCGAGCTATTGACTTCCAATTTTTGCCGAAACGTCAGTGGAGGCTCTCTGTTGAGACTCAAAAGGATTTTGGGTTCCGTCTGTCTGTCCGTCTGCCTGTCTGTCTGTCGTGCGATAGTGGCCGCAAAAATCACGCTATTGACTTGAAATTTTGTACACATGTTCACGATCCCCACGAAATTAGCTGTATAGTTTTGGGTGTGCATTCCATTTGTAGTTCGTGTACAGGGACACGCCAAAGTTTTCTTTATCATTACGGCCTATGGGAAGAATTTGTATGTACCGCGATAGCGGCCCCAAAAATAACGCTATTGACTTGCAATTTTGTACACATATGCATTAGCCCAACGGAATTAGCTGTATAGTGTTAGGAGTGTATTCCATTTATTCTTCGTGTACAGGGACACGCAAAAATTTTTCTTATCCTTAAGGCGTATGGGAAGAATTTGTATGTACCGCAATAGCGGCCGATTGACTTGCAAATTAACGCACACGTTCCAGCTTTGCATATAAGTAGCTGTATAATTTTTACTGCTATATTTTTTATAAACTGTGTACAGGGACACGCCAAAATTCTTAACATTACGGCGTATGGGGTGAATTTCGTTTAAACGCATTTTAATATCATTACTTTGCAATGAAGAAAATGAAACTAGAGGACGTGAGTAAGATGCTTAAACTTACGTTGTTTGAAGAAAATATGTGCTCTTAAGCTTTCTAATTATTGTACAGGACCTTACAAAAGTGTTCTGACAATGTCATTTAGTCATCCAATCGATGTTAAATTTGGAACAATTCTTAATTTTAAATGCAAAATAAGCTGAATAGTTTTTACTGGTGTATAGAATGTTTATGGTTCGTTTAAAAAGACACACGAAAGAATTTCGTAACATTAGAGC
Organism: Salticus scenicus; assembly: GCA_963930645.1. Classification (NCBI taxonomy): domain Eukaryota; kingdom Metazoa; phylum Arthropoda; class Arachnida; order Araneae; family Salticidae; genus Salticus; species Salticus scenicus. The sequence continues at coordinate 23,092 of CAWVNO010002049.1, forward strand.
CTATGGACAAATTTTTAATTTAAGTGCGCACTTTAATGCGCTTATGCTGAATTGAACTTAATAAAGTTAACATACATTATAAAGATGCTTAAAATCATGTTTTCTCTTTAAAAAAGTTATGCATAGACTAAATAATTTATGGGACCACACAAAATATATCCGAGTATGTACTGTAATCATCCAAATGAGGTCAAATTAGTTTGAAAAATTAATGAGTTATAATTAATTTGGTTTATTCTTATTATTGGCGTTTATAATGACTGTGGCTACTTTTCCGGGATACATAAAGGAATTTCGTACTATTACGGTCTATAGTCGGTATTTCTTAAAAGTTTTTTTTTAACATGGTTACACCCCATAAAATATTATGAAATTTTATTAGAATTTTAAAAGCATGTTTTCCTGTTGAAAATTGTGGGCATAGAATTGATAATTAGTTTAAAGGTTACGCAAAATATTTCCGATATGATGTATAATTTTTTTTGTATGAAATTTGGTATTTATGAATTTCAGGGAAATAATACAAGACGATCGTTTATTAAGAATACATATTGTTGCGTACTTAGGGGTTCGTAAGTTGTCCGAGAATGAAAGGTGAAACTTGCAAAAATTCAGTGATTTATTCACAGAAAGTTCCAGAAAAATACAGGTCTATAAACCAAGTATCAGCTTCAATTCAACCAGTAAACACAGCTTAAACAGCAGCCGTTAACAGCAAAACAACAGTACAAACAGTTTAGCAATAACACATAACGCAAGTCTCATTGAAAGAGGCTCAAGCATTTGACGAACTGACACAGTTCTGAGATTGGCCGCCTTGGCTAAAAAAAGGCTCCTTTTATACTATTCTATCGTACACAGACTGTTCTGGAAAATTATCGTATCTCATCAGCCAATGAGATTAGAGCTTCCATATTTGGTATATCCCTAATAAGGATTTTCTCGCCAAGGTCGCCAAAAAAATCGCCAATGAGGGAAACAGTCGCCAAATTTGGCGCCAAATCCATTTCTTCCCTTATATGGTGCTTTTTAATGCGTTTTTAAAGGAAAATTAGGCTATTTTAACGCTAAAACGACTAGAAATGCACAAAATTAGCATTTTATCGATTTACTAAGCCTCTTTGAAAAAATGTATACGAAAATAAATGCAATTATTTGCAATTCCGTAACACTTTATATGATATACAAATAGGTATACAAAGAGATAGAGCGGGGGGTTGAGGGGGGCTGCCGCCCCCCTCAGGAATGTATCTGATTATGGTAATAAGTCGATCGAATCAATATATACTAATATATAATAAGGAATAAGTAAAAATGACCTATTGAAAAATGTCTGATGCAAATTGGACGTTGAGGCTCCTGATCTGCAGATCCACTAGTCCTTATACATTCATTTTTTCCACGTTTTTGCTCTCAAAACAACTTTCCTCCTTCGCGTACACACTGTTTTTATGATTCCGAACCCATCTGAATCACAAAACTGTCTAAAAAGCCATTTAAACCAATACCACCCTTTTGTTTCTTTTCATTATACATTTATTTTTTCCACGTTTCGGCACTCAAAACATCTTTCCACATTCGCGTACACACTGCTTTTATGATTTCGAACCCATCTGTCTCACAAAATCGTCTAAAAGACCATTTAAACCAATACCTCCCTTTTGTTTCTTTTCCTTATACATTCATTTTTTCCACGTTTTTGCACTCAAGACAACTTTCCTCCTTCGAGTACGCACAGTTTTTATGATTCCGAACCCATCTGACTCACAAAAACGTCTAAAAGACCATTTAAACCAATACCTCTGTTTTGTTTCTTTTCCTTATACATTCATTTTTTCCACGTTTTTGCACTCAAAACAACTTTCCTCCTTCGCGTAGACACTGTTTTTATGATTCCAAACCCATCTGACTCACAAAAACGTCTGAAAGACCATTTAAACCAATACCTCTGTTTTGTTTCTTTTCCTTATACATTCATTTTTTCCACGTTTTTGCACTCAAAACAACTTTCCTCCTTCGCGTACACACTGTTTTTATGATTCCGAACCCATCTGAATCACAAAACTGTCTAAAAAGCCATTTAAACCAATACCGCCCTTTTGTTTCTTTTCATTATACATTTATTTTTTCCACGTTTCGGCACTCAAAACATCTTTCCACATTCGCGTACACACTACTTTTATGATTTCGAACCCAACTGTCTCACAAAATCGTCTAAAAGACCATTTAAACCAATACCTCCCTTTTGTTTCTTTTCCTTATACATTCATTTTTTCCACGTTTTTGCACTCAAAACAACTTTCCTCCTTAAGTAGACACTGTTTTTATGATTCCGAACCCATCTGACTCACAAAATCGCCTAAAAGACCATTTAAACCAATACCTCCCTTTTTTTTCTTTTCCTTATACATTCATTTTTTCCACGTTTTTGCACTCAAAACAACTTTCCTCCTTCGCGTACACACTGTTTTTATGATTCCGAACCCATCTGAATCACAAAACTGTCTAAAAAGCCATTTAAACCAATACCACCTTTTTGTTTCTTTTCATTATACATTTATTTTTTCCACGTTTCGGCACTCAAAACATCTTTCCACATTCGCGTACACACTGCTTTTATGATTTTGAACCCATCTGTCTCACAAAATCGTCTAAAAGACCATTTAAACCAATACCTCCCTTTTGTTTCTTTTCCTTATACATTCATTTTTTCCACGTTTTTGCACTCAAGACAACTTTCCTCCTTCGCGTACACACAGTTTTTATGATTCCGAACCCATCTGACTCACAAAATCGCCTAAAAGACCATTTAAACCAATACCTCCCTTTTGTTTCTTTTCCTTATACATTCATTTTTTCCACGTTTTTGCACTCAAGACAACTTTCCTCCTTCGCGTACACACAGTTTTTAGGATTCCGAACCCATCTGACTCAAAAAATCGCCTAAAAGACGATTTAAACCAATACCTCCCTTTTTTTTCTTTTCTTTATACATTCATTTTTTCCACGTTTTTGCACTCAAAACAACTTTCCTCCTTCGCGTACACACTGTTTTTATGATTCCGAACCCATCTGAATCACAAAACTGTCTAAAAAGCCATTTAAACCAATACCGCCCTTATGTTTTTTTTGTTATACATTAATTTTTTCCACTTTTTTCCAACTTTCCTCCTTCTCGTACACTTTTTATGATTCCGAACCCACCTGACTCACAAAACCGTCTAAAAGACCATTTAAACCAATACCTCCCTTTTGTTTTTTTTCCTTATACATTCATTTTTTCCACGTTTTTGCACTCAAAACAACTTTCCTCCTTCGCGTACACACTGTTTTTATGATTCCAAACCCATCTGAATCACAAAAGTGTCTAAAAAGCCATTTAAACCAATACCACCCTTTTGTTTCTTTTCATTATACATTTATTTTTTCCACGTTTCGGCACTCAAAACATCTTTCCACATTCGCGTACACACTGCTTTTATGATTCCGAACCCACCTGACTCACAAAACCGTATAAAAGACCATTTAAACCAATACCACCCTTTTGTTTCTTTTCATTATACATTCATTTTTTCCACGTTTTTGCACTCAAGACAACTTTCCTCTTTCGCGTACACACAGTTTTTATGATTCCGAACCCATCCGACTCACAAAAACGTCTAAAAGACCATTTAAACCAATACCTCTGTTTTGTTTCTTTTCCTTATACATTCATTTTTTCCACGTTTTTGCACTCAAAACAACTTTCCTCCTTCGCGTAGACACTGTTTTTATGATTCCGAACCCATCTGACTCACAAAATCGCCTAAAAGACCATTTAAACCAATACCTCCCTTTTTTTTCTTTTCTTTATACATTCATTTTTTCCACGTTTTTGCACTCAAAACAACTTTCCTCCTTCGCGTACACACTGTTTTTAAGATTCCAAACCCATCTGAATCACAAAACTGTCTAAAAAGCCATTTAAACCAATACCGCCCTTATGTTTTTTTTTGTTATACATTAATTTTTTCCACTTTTTTCCAACTTTCCTCCTTCTCGTACACTTTTTATGATTCCGAACCCACCTGACTCACAAAACCGTCTAAAAGACCATTTAAACCAATACCTCCCTTTTGTTTTTTTTCCTTATACATTCATTTTTTCCACGTTTTTGCACTCAAAACAACTTTCCTCCTTCGCGTACACACAGTTTTTATGATTCCGAACCCATCTGACTCACAAAAACGTCTGTAAGACCATTTAAACCAATACCGCCCTTTTTTTTCTTTTCCTTATACATTCATTTTTTCCACGTTTTTGCACTCTAAACAACTTTCCTCCTTCGCGTACACACAGTTTTTATGATTCCGAACCCATCTGACTCACAAAAACGTCTGAAAGACCATTTAAACCAATACCTCTGTTTTGTTTCTTTTCCTTATACATTCATTTTTTCCACGTTTTTGCACTCAAAACAACTTTCCTCCTTCGCGTAGACACTGTTTTTATGATTCCGAACCCATCTGACTCACAAAATCGCCTAAAAGACCATTTAAACCAATACCTCCCTTTTTTTTCTTTTTCTTATACATTCATTTTTTCCACGTTTTTGCTCTCAAAACAACTTTCCTCCTTCGCGTACACACTGTTTTTATGATTCCGAACCCATCTGAATCACAAAACTGTCTAAAAAGCCATTTAAACCAATACCACCCTTTTGTTTCTTTTCATTATACATTTATTTTTTCCACGTTTCGGCACTAAAAACATCTTTCCACATTCGCGTACACACTGCTTTTATGATTTCGAACCCATCTGTCTCACAAAATCGTCTAAAAGACCATTTAAACCAATACCTCCCTTTTGTTTCTTTTCCTTATACATTCATTTTTTCCACGTTTTTGCACTCAAGACAACTTTCCTCCTTCGAGTACACACAGTTTTTATGATTCCGAACCCATCTGACTCACAAAAACGTCTAAAAGACCATTTAAACCAATACCTCTGTTTTGTTTCTTTTCCTTATACATTCATTTTTTCCACGTTTTTGCACTCAAAACAACTTTCCTCCTTCGCGTAGACACTGTTTTTATGATTCCGAACCCATCTGACTCACAAAAACGTCTGAAAGACCATTTAAACCAATACCTCTGTTTTGTTTCTTTTCCTTATACATTCATTTTTTCCACGTTTTTGCACTCAAAACAACTTTCCTCCTTCGCGTACACACTGTTTTTATGATTCCGAACCCATCTGAATCACAAAACTGTCTAAAAAGCCATTTAAACCAATACCGCCCTTTTGTTTCTTTTCATTATACATTTATTTTTTCCACGTTTCGGCACTCAAAACATCTTTCCACATTCGCGTACACACTACTTTTATGATTTCGAACCCAAATGTCTCACAAAATCGTCTAAAAGACCATTTAAACCAATACCTCCCTTTTGTTTCTTTTCCTTATACATTCATTTTTTCCACGTTTTTGCACTCAAAACAACTTTCCTCCTTAAGTAGACACTGTTTTTATGATTCCGAACCCATCTGACTCACAAAATCGCCTAAAAGACCATTTAAACCAATACCTCCCTTTTTTTTCTTTTCCTTATACATTCATTTTTTCCACGTTTTTGCACTCAAAACAACTTTCCTCCTTCGCGTACACACTGTTTTTATGATTCCGAACCCATCTGAATCACAAAACTGTCTAAAAAGCCATTTAAACCAATACCACCTTTTTGTTTCTTTTCATTATACATTTATTTTTTCCACGTTTCGGCACTCAAAACATCTTTCCACATTCGCGTACACACTGCTTTTATGATTTCGAACCCATCTGTCTCACAAAATCGTCTAAAAGACCATTTAAACCAATACCTCCCTTTTGTTTCTTTTCCTTATACATTCATTTTTTCCACGTTTTTGCACTCAAGACAACTTTCCTCCTTCGCGTACACACAGTTTTTATGATTCCGAACCCATCTGACTCACAAAATCGCCTAAAAGACCATTTAAACCAATACCTCCCTTTTTTTTCTTTTCCTTATACATTCATTTTTTCCACGTTTTTGCACTCAAAACAACTTTCCTCCTTCGCGTACACACTGTTTTTATGATTCCGAACCCATCTGAATCACAAAACTGTCTAAAAAGCCATTTAAACCAATACCACCTTTTTGTTTCTTTTCATTATACATTTATTTTTTCCACGTTTCGGCACTCAAAACATCTTTCCACATTCGCGTACACACTGCTTTTATGATTTCGAACCCATCTGTCTCACAAAATCGTCTAAAAGACCATTTAAACCAATACCTCCCTTTTGTTTCTTTTCCTTATACATTCATTTTTTCCACGTTTTTGCACTCAAGACAACTTTCCTCCTTCGCGTACACACAGTTTTTATGATTCCGAACCCATCTGACTCACAAAAACGTCTAAAAGACCATTTAAACCAATACCTCTGTTTTGTTTTTTTTCCTTATACATTCATTTTTTCCACGTTTTTGCACTCAGAACAAGTTTCCTCCTTCGCGTAGACACAGTTTTTATGATTCCGAACCCATCTGACTCAAAAAATCGCCTAAAAGACGATTTAAACCAATACCTCCCTTTTTTTTCTTTTCTTTATACATTCATTTTTTCCACGTTTTTGCACTCAAAACAACTTTCCTCCTTCGCGTACACACTGTTTTTAAGATTCCAAACCCATCTGAATCACAAAACTGTCTAAAAAGCCATTTAAACCAATACCGCCCTTATGTTTTTTTTTGTTATACATTAATTTTTTCCACTTTTTTCCAACTTTCCTCCTTCTCGTACACTTTTTATGATTCCGAACCCACCTGACTCACAAAACCGTCTAAAAGACCATTTAAACCAATACCTCCCTTTCGTTTTTTTTCCTTATACATTCATTTTTTCCACGTTTTTGTACTCAAAACAACTTTCCTCCTTCGCGTACACACTGTTTTCATGATTCCAAACCCATCTGAATCACAAAAGTGTCTAAAAAGCCATTTAAACCAATACCACCCTTTTGTTTCTTTTCATTATACATTTATTTTTTCCACGTTTCGGCACTCAAAACATCTTTCCACATTCGCGTACACACTGCTTTTATGATTCCGAACCCACCTGACTCACAAAACCGTATAAAAGACCATTTAAACCAATACCACCCTTTTGTTTCTTTTCATTATACATTCATTTTTTCCACGTTTTTGCACTCAAGACAACTTTCCTCTTTCGCGTACACACAGTTTTTATGATTCCGAACCCATCCGACTCACAAAAACGTCTAAAAGACCATTTAAACCAATACCTCTGTTTTGTTTCTTTTCCTTATACATTCATTTTTTCCACGTTTTTGCACTCAAAACAACTTTCCTCCTTCGCGTAGACACTGTTTTTATGATTCCGAACCCATCTGACTCACAAAATCGCCTAAAAGACCATTTAAACCAATACCTCCCTTTTTTTTCTTTTCTTTATACATTCATTTTTTCCACGTTTTTGCACTCAAAACAACTTTCCTCCTTCGCGTACACACTGTTTTTAAGATTCCAAACCCATCTGAATCACAAAACTGTCTAAAAAGCCATTTAAACCAATACCGCCCTTATGTTTTTTTTTGTTATACATTAATTTTTTCCACTTTTTTCCAACTTTCCTCCTTCTCGTACACTTTTTATGATTCCGAACCCACCTGACTCACAAAACCGTCTAAAAGACCATTTAAACCAATACCTCCCTTTTGTTTTTTTTCCTTATACATTCATTTTTTCCACGTTTTTGCACTCAAAACAACTTTCCTCCTTCGCGTACACACAGTTTTTATGATTCCGAACCCATCTGACTCACAAAAACGTCTGAAAGACCATTTAAACCAATACCGCCCTTTTTTTTCTTTTCCTTATACATTCATTTTTTCCACGTTTTTGCACTCTAAACAACTTTCCTCCTTCGCGTACACACAGTTTTTATGATTCCGAACCCATCTGACTCACAAAAACGTCTGAAAGACCATTTAAACCAATACCTCTGTTTTGTTTCTTTTCCTTATACATTCATTTTTTCCACGTTTTTGCACTCAAAACAACTTTCCTCCTTCGCGTAGACACTGTTTTTATGATTCCGAACCCATCTGACTCACAAAATCGCCTAAAAGACCATTTAAACCAATACCTCCCTTTTTACTTTCCGAACACTATAGTGAGGAAAGTATTGTAATCATGTCAAAAATCCGAATTCGAGATTTTGATGTTTCTATACGTTTTGAGGTCCCCTGAGTCCGTTTTCACTATTTTTACGATGATGTATGTATGTGTGTGTGTATGTGTGTATGTGTGTATGTGTGTATGTGTGTATGTCTGTGGGTGAACACGCTAGCGTCTAAACGCTTCGTTCGATTAACCTGAAAGTTGGTACGCATATTGTAAGTCACCATAGTACGAACCCTATAGATTTTGGTGAATCTAGCACTTATAGTTTTTTTACAGGGACACAAAGAAAAATTCTTTATCATTATGGCCTATGGGAGCAAAATCTTAAAAGTGCGATAGCATCTAAACGTCTTATTCAATTGAGCAAAAATTTTATACACATATTATAGATCACAAATACTCAATCTGTATAGATTTTGGAGAATCTAGCACTTATAGTTTTTTTACAGTGACACAAAGAAAAATTCTTTATCATTATGCCTATGGGGCCAAATTTTTTTTTCCTTTAACGATTTAAAAAAAATACGCGTAGTTTTTAAGGGCATTTACAACAGTTTGAAAAGTAGTTATTCTTACACGATGAATTTTTAAGAATTTTGAATAGAATTCTGACTTAAACAATAGCTTCCCCCCCCCCCCCCCAAAAAAAAGAGACTATTTTTGGACAATAAGAAAAAAATATTATGAAATGAAAACATCAGCAGAGTAAAAAGTTGCAGAGTCCGCATAGCTCCTACTTTTACAAACACACACACAGCCTATTTTTCAGAAACTCTTAATCTATTTCTTATTTTTTCACACATCTGAACAGAGATTGCGGCATAATCCGATCTTTTTCTTTATAAATTTTCGATCTTGCCTTTAACTAACCAACAGCTGCTTCATAAATCATGATTTATTTATTTTTTTTTTTTATTTATTTATTACTTTCCGAACACTATAGTGAGGAAAGTATTGTAATCATGTCAAAAATCCGAATTCGAGATTTTGATGTTTCTATACGTTTTGAGGTCCCCTGAGTCCGTTTTCACTATTTTTACGATGATGTATGTATGTGTGTGTGTATGTTTGTGAACACGCTAGCGTCTAAAGGCTTTGTTCGATTAACCTGAAAGTTGGTACGTATATTGTAAGTCACCATAGTACGAACCCTATAGATTTTGGTGAATCTAGCACTTATAGTTTTTTTACAGGGACACAAAGAAAAATTCTTTATCATTATGGCCTATGGGACCAAAATCTTAAAAGTGCGATAGCATCTAAACGCCTTATTCAATTGAGCAAAAATTTTATACCCATATTATAGGTCACAGATACTCAATCTGTATAGATTTTGGAGAATCTAGCACTTATAGTTTTTTTACAGGGACACAAAGAAAAATTCTTTATCATTATGACCAAAATCTTAAAAGTACGATAGCATCTAAACGCCTTATTCAATTGAGCAAAAATTTTATACCCATATTATAGGTCACAGATACTCAATCTGTATAGATTTTGGAGAATCTAGCACTTATAGTTTTTTTACAGGGACACAAAGAAAAATTCTTTATCATTAAGGCCAATGGCCTTATTAATCTGAGCAAAAAAATTGTACACATGTTATAGGTCGCATTTGCACCAACTGTATAGATTTTGGTGAATCTAGCACTACAGTTTTTTTACAGGGACACAAACAAAAATTCTTTATCATTATGGCCTATGAGACCAAATTTTTAAAAGTGCGATAGCATCTAAACGCCTTATTCAATTGAGCTGAAAATTTGTATGAATATTATAAATCACTGTTGCACTAACTATAAGCATTTTGGTGAATTTAGCATCTATAGATTTTTACAGGGACAAAACGAAAAATTCTTTATCATTATGATCTAAGGGCTCAAAGTTCAGTAGCGTTAAATAAAACCTCGTGTGATATATGGAGAAAAAAACACTCTATTATGGTTTTCTCTCTTTTGTTTGTTTAGCAATTCCTCTTTCTTTATTTTATCTACAAAACTGTTAGTTACTCAATGTTCGGAAAGTCGAGTGGAGTCACTCCAGATTTTTTTTCTTTTCCTTATACATTCATTTTTTCCACGTTTTTGCACTCAAAACAACTTTCCTCCTTCGCGTACACACAGTTTTTATGATTCCGAACCCATCTGACTCACAAAAACGTCTAAAAGACCATTTAAACCAATACCTCCCTTTTGTTTTTTTTCCTTATACATTCATTTTTTCCACGTTTTTGCACTCAAAACAACTTTCCTCCTTCGCGTACACACAGTTTTTATGATTCCGAACCCATCTGACTCACAAAAACGTCTGAAAGACCATTTAAACCAATACCGCCCTTTTTTTTCTTTTCCTTATACATTCATTTTTTCCACGTTTTTGCACTCTAAACAACTTTCCTCCTTCGCGTACACACAGTTTTTATGATTCCGAACCCATCTGACTCACAAAAACGTCTGAAAGACCATTTAAACCAATACCTCTGTTTTGTTTCTTTTCCTTATACATTCATTTTTTCCACGTTTTTGCACTCAAAACAACTTTCCTCCTTCGCGTAGACACTGTTTTTATGATTCCGAACCCATCTGACTCACAAAATCGCCTAAAAGACCATTTAAACCAATACCTCCCTTTTTTTTCTTTTCCTTATACATTCATTTTTTCCACGTTTTTGCTCTCAAAACAACTTTCCTCCTTCGCGTACACACTGCTTTTATGATTCCGAACCCATCTGAATCACAAAACTGTCTAAAAAGCCATTTAAACCAATACCACCCTTTTGTTTCTTTTCATTATACATTTATTTTTTCCACGTTTCGGCACTCAAAACATCTTTCCACATTCGCGTACACACTGCTTTTATGATTTCGAACCCATCTGTCTCACAAAATCGTCTAAAAGACCATTTAAACCAATTCCTCCCTTTTGTTTCTTTTCCTTATACATTCATTTTTTCCACGTTTTTGCACTCAAGACAACTTTCCTCCTTCGAGTACACAGAGTTTTTATGATTCCGAACCCATCTGACTCACAAAAACGTCTAAAAGACCATTTAAACCAATACCTCTGTTTTCTTTCTTTTCCTTATACATTCATTTTTTCCACGTTTTTGCACTCAAAACAACTTTCCTCCTTCGCGTAGACACTGTTTTTATGATTCCGAACCCATCTGACTCACAAAAACGTCTGAAAGACCATTTAAACCAATACCTCTGTTTTGTTTCTTTTCCTTATACATTCATTTTTTCCACGTTTTTGCACTCAACACAACTTTCCTCCTTCGCGTAGACACTGTTTTTATGATTCCGAACCCATCTGTCTCACAAAATCGTCTAAAAGACCATTTAAACCAATACCTCCCTTTTGTTTCTTTTCCTTATACATTCATTTTTTCCACGTTTTTGCACTCAAAACAACTTTCCTCCTTCGCGTACACACAGTTTTTATGATTCCGAACCCATCTGACTCACAAAAACGTCTGAAAGACCATTTAAACCAATACCTCTGTTTTGTTTCTTTTCCTTATACATTCATTTTTTCCACGTTTTTGCACTCAAAACAACTTTCCTCCTTCGCGTACACACTGTTTTTATGATTCCGAACCCATCTGAATCACAAAACTGTCTAAAAAGCCATTTAAACCAATACCGCCCTTTTGTTTCTTTTCATTATACATTTATTTTTTCCACGTTTCGGCACTCAAAACATCTTTCCACATTCGCGTACACACTACTTTTATGATTTCGAACCCAACTGTCTCACAAAATCGTCTAAAAGACCATTTAAACCAATACCTCCCTTTTGTTTCTTTTCCTTATACATTCATTTTTTCCACGTTTTTGCACTCAAAACAACTTTCCTCCTTAAGTAGACACTGTTTTTATGATTCCGAACCCATCTGACTCACAAAATCGCCTAAAAGACCATTTAAACCAATACCTCCCTTTTTTTCTTTTCCTTATACATTCATTTTTTCCACGTTTTTGCACTCAAAACAACTTTCCTCCTTCGCGTACACACTGTTTTTATGATTCCGAACCCATCTGAATCACAAAACTGTCTAAAAAGCCATTTAAACCAATACCACCTTTTTGTTTCTTTTCATTATACATTTATTTTTTCCACGTTTCGGCACTCAAAACAACTTTCCTCCTTCGCGTAGACACTGCTTTTATGATTTCGAACCCATCTGTCTCACAAAATCGTCTAAAAGACCATTTAAACCAATACCTCCCTTTTGTTTCTTTTCCTTATACATTCATTTTTTCCACGTTTTTGCACTCAAAACAACTTTCCTCCTTCGCGTAGACACTGTTTTTATGATTCCGAACCCATCTGAATCACAAAACTGTCTAAAAAGCCATTTAAACCAATACCTCTGTTTTGTTTCTTTTCCTTATACATTCATTTTTTCCACGTTTTTGCACTCAAAACAACTTTCCTCCTTCGCGTAGACACTGTTTTTATGATTCCGAACCCATCTGTCTCACAAAATCGTCTAAAAGACCATTTAAACCAATACCTCCCTTTTGTTTCTTTTCCTTATACATTCATTTTTTCCACGTTTTTGCACTCAAAACAACTTTCCTCCTTAAGTAGACACTGTTTTTATGATTCCGAACCCATCTGACTCACAAAATCGCCTAAAAGACCATTTAAACCAATACCTCCCTTTTTTTTCTTTTCCTTATACATTCATTTTTTCCACGTTTTTGCACTCAAAACAACTTTCCTCCTTCGCGTACACACTGTTTTTATGATTCCGAACCCATCTGAATCACAAAACTGTCTAAAATGCCATTTAAACCAATACCACCTTTTTGTTTCTTTTCATTATACATTTATTTTTTCCACGTTTCGGCACTCAAAACATCTTTCCACATTCGCGTACACACTGCTTTTATGATTTCGAACCCATCTGTCTCACAAAATCGTCTAAAAGACCATTTAAACCAATACCTCCCTTTTGTTTCTTTTCCTTATACATTCATTTTTTCCACGTTTTTGCACTCAAGACAACTTTCCTCCTTCGCGTACACACAGTTTTTATGATTCCGAACCCATCTGACTCACAAAAACGTCTAAAAGACCATTTAAACCAATACCTCTGTTTTGTTTTTTTTCCTTATACATTCATTTTTTCCACGTTTTTGCACTCAGAACAAGTTTCCTCCTTCGCGTAGACACAGTTTTTATGATTCCGAACCCATCTGACTCACAAAATCGCATAAAAGATCATTTAAACCAATACCTCCCTTTTTTTTCTTTTCTTTATACATTCATTTTTTCCACGTTTTTGCACTCAAAACAACTCTCTTCCTTCGCGTACACACTGTTTTTAAGATTCCAAACCCATCTGAATCGCAAAACTGTCTAAAAAGCCATTTAAACCAATACCGCCCTTATGTTTTTTTTTTGTTATACATTAATTTTTTCCACTTTTTTCCAACTTTCCTCCTTCTCGTACACTTTTTATGATTCCGAACCCACCTGACTCACAAAACCGTCTAAAAGACCATTTAAACCAATACCTCCCTTTTGTTTCTTTTCCTTATACATTCATTTTTTCCACGTTTTTGCACTCAAAACAACTTTCCTCCTTCGCGTACACACAGTTTTTATGATTCCGAACCCATCTGACTCACAAAAACGTCTAAAAGACCATTTAAACCAATACCTCCCTATTGTTTCTTTTCCTTATACATTCATTTTTTCCACGTTTTTGCTCTCAAAACAACTTTCCTCCTTCGCGTACACACTGTTTTTATGATTCCGAACCCATCTGAATCACAAAACTGTCTAAAAAGCCATTTAAACCAATACCACCCTTTTGTTTCATTTCATTATACATTTATTTTTTCCACGTTTCGGCACTCAAAACATCTTTCCACATTCGCGTACACACTGCTTTTATGATTTCGAACCCATCTGTCTCACAAAATCGTCTAAAAGACCATTTAAACCAATACCTCCCTTTTGTTTCTTTTCCTTATACATTCATTTTTTCCACGTTTTTGCACTCAAGACAACTTTCCTCCTTCGCGTGCACACAGTTTTTATGATTCCGAACCCATCTGACTCACAAAAACGTCTAAAAGACCATTTAAACCAATACCTCCCTTTTGTTTCTTTTCCTTATACATTCATTTTTTCCACGTTTTTGCACTCAAAACAACTTTCCTCCTTCGCGTACACACTGTTTTTAAGATTCCAAACCCATCTGAATCACAAAACTGTCTAAAAAGCCATTTAAACCAATACCGCCCTTATGTTTTTTTTTGTTATACATTAATTTTTTCCACTTTTTTCCAACTTTCCTCCTTCTCGTACACTTTTTATGATTCCGAACCCACCTGACTCACAAAACCGTCTAAAAGACCATTTAAACCAATACCTCCCTTATGTTTTTTTTCCTTATACATTCATTTTTTCCACGTTTTTGCACTCAAAACAAGTTTCCTCCTTCGCGTACACACTGTTTTTATGATTCCGAACCCATCTGAATCACAAAACTGTCTAAAAAGCCATTTAAACCAATACCGCCCTTTTGTTTCTTTTCATTATACATTTATTTTTTCCACGTTTCGGCACTCAAAACATCTTTCCACATTCGTGTACACACTGCTTTTATGATTTCGAACCCATCTGTCTCACGAAATCGTCTAAAAGACCATTTAAACCAATACCTCCCTTTTGTTTCTTTTCCTTATACATTCATTTTTTCCACGTTTTTGCACTCAAAACAACTTTCCTCCTTCGCGTACACACTGTTTTTATGATTCCGAACCCATCTGAATCACAAAACTGTCTAAAAAGCCATTTAAACCAATACCACCCTTTTGTTTCATTTCATTATACATTTATTTTTTCCACGTTTCGGCACTCAAAACATCTTTCCACATTCGCGTACACACTGCTTTTATGATTTCGAACCCATCTGTCTCACAAAATCGTCTAAAAGACCATTTAAACCAATACCTCCCTTTTGTTTCTTTTCCTTATACATTCATTTTTTCCACGTTTTTGCACTCAAGACAACTTTCCTCCTTCGCGTACACACAGTTTTTATGATTCCGAACCCATCTGACTCACAAAATCGTCTAAAAGACAATTTAAACCAATACCTCCCTTTTGTTTCTTTTCCTTATACATTCATTTTTTCCACGTTTTTGCACTCAAAACAACTTTCCTCCTTCGCGTAGACACTGTTTTTATGATTCCGAACCCATCTGACTCACAAAATCGCCTAAAAGACCATTTAAACCAATACCTCCCTTTTTTTTCTTTTCTTTATACATTCATTTTTTCCACGTTTTTGCACTCAAAACAACTTTCCTCCTTCGCGTACACACTGTTTTTAAGATTCCAAACCCATCTGAATCACAAAACTGTCTAAAAAGCCATTTAAACCAATACCGCCCTTATGTTTTTTTTTGTTATACATTAATTTTTTCCACTTTTTTCCAACTTTCCTCCTGCTCGTACACTTTTTATGATTCCGAACCCACCTGACTCACAAAACCGTCTAAAAGACCATTTAAACCAATACCTCTGTTTTCTTTCTTTTCCTTATACATTCATTTTTTCCACGTTTTTGCACTCAAAACAACTTTCCTCCTTCGCGTAGACACTGTTTTTATGATTCCGAACCCATCTGACTCACAAAAACGTCTGAAAGACCATTTAAACCAATACCTCTGTTTTGTTTCTTTTCCTTATACATTCATTTTTTCCACGTTTTTGCACTCAACACAACTTTCCTCCTTCGCGTAGACACTGTTTTTATGATTCCGAACCCATCTGTCTCACAAAATCGTCTAAAAGACCATTTAAACCAATACCTCCCTTTTGTTTCTTTTCCTTATACATTCATTTTTTCCACGTTTTTGCACTCAAAACAACTTTCCTCCTTCGCGTACACACAGTTTTTATGATTCCGAACCCATCTGACTCACAAAAACGTCTGAAAGACCATTTAAACCAATACCTCTGTTTTGTTTCTTTTCCTTATACATTCATTTTTTCCACGTTTTTGCACTCAAAACAACTTTCCTCCTTCGCGTACACACTGTTTTTATGATTCCGAACCCATCTGAATCACAAAACTGTCTAAAAAGCCATTTAAACCAATACCGCCCTTTTGTTTCTTTTCATTATACATTTATTTTTTCCACGTTTCGGCACTCAAAACATCTTTCCACATTCGCGTACACACTACTTTTATGATTTCGAACCCAACTGTCTCACAAAATCGTCTAAAAGACCATTTAAACCAATACCTCCCTTTTGTTTCTTTTCCTTATACATTCATTTTTTCCACGTTTTTGCACTCAAAACAACTTTCCTCCTTAAGTAGACACTGTTTTTATGATTCCGAACCCATCTGACTCACAAAATCGCCTAAAAGACCATTTAAACCAATACCTCCCTTTTTTTCTTTTCCTTATACATTCATTTTTTCCACGTTTTTGCACTCAAAACAACTTTCCTCCTTCGCGTACACACTGTTTTTATGATTCCGAACCCATCTGAATCACAAAACTGTCTAAAAAGCCATTTAAACCAATACCACCTTTTTGTTTCTTTTCATTATACATTTATTTTTTCCACGTTTCGGCACTCAAAACAACTTTCCTCCTTCGCGTAGACACTGCTTTTATGATTTCGAACCCATCTGTCTCACAAAATCGTCTAAAAGACCATTTAAACCAATACCTCCCTTTTGTTTCTTTTCCTTATACATTCATTTTTTCCACGTTTTTGCACTCAAAACAACTTTCCTCCTTCGCGTAGACACTGTTTTTATGATTCCGAACCCATCTGAATCACAAAACTGTCTAAAAAGCCATTTAAACCAATACCTCTGTTTTGTTTCTTTTCCTTATACATTCATTTTTTCCACGTTTTTGCACTCAAAACAACTTTCCTCCTTCGCGTAGACACTGTTTTTATGATTCCGAACCCATCTGTCTCACAAAATCGTCTAAAAGACCATTTAAACCAATACCTCCCTTTTGTTTCTTTTCCTTATACATTCATTTTTTCCACGTTTTTGCACTCAAAACAACTTTCCTCCTTAAGTAGACACTGTTTTTATGATTCCGAACCCATCTGACTCACAAAATCGCCTAAAAGACCATTTAAACCAATACCTCCCTTTTTTTTCTTTTCCTTATACATTCATTTTTTCCACGTTTTTGCACTCAAAACAACTTTCCTCCTTCGCGTACACACTGTTTTTATGATTCCGAACCCATCTGAATCACAAAACTGTCTAAAATGCCATTTAAACCAATACCACCTTTTTGTTTCTTTTCATTATACATTTATTTTTTCCACGTTTCGGCACTCAAAACATCTTTCCACATTCGCGTACACACTGCTTTTATGATTTCGAACCCATCTGTCTCACAAAATCGTCTAAAAGACCATTTAAACCAATACCTCCCTTTTGTTTCTTTTCCTTATACATTCATTTTTTCCACGTTTTTGCACTCAAGACAACTTTCCTCCTTCGCGTACACACAGTTTTTATGATTCCGAACCCATCTGACTCACAAAAACGTCTAAAAGACCATTTAAACCAATACCTCTGTTTTGTTTTTTTTCCTTATACATTCATTTTTTCCACGTTTTTGCACTCAGAACAAGTTTCCTCCTTCGCGTAGACACAGTTTTTATGATTCCGAACCCATCTGACTCACAAAATCGCCTAAAAGATCATTTAAACCAATACCTCCCTTTTTTTTCTTTTCTTTATACATTCATTTTTTCCACGTTTTTGCACTCAAAACAACTCTCTTCCTTCGCGTACACACTGTTTTTAAGATTCCAAACCCATCTGAATCGCAAAACTGTCTAAAAAGCCATTTAAACCAATACCGCCCTTATGTTTTTTTTTTGTTATACATTAATTTTTTCCACTTTTTTCCAACTTTCCTCCTTCTCGTACACTTTTTATGATTCCGAACCCACCTGACTCACAAAACCGTCTAAAAGACCATTTAAACCAATACCTCCCTTTTGTTTCTTTTCCTTATACATTCATTTTTTCCACGTTTTTGCACTCAAAACAACTTTCCTCCTTCGCGTACACACAGTTTTTATGATTCCGAACCCATCTGACTCACAAAAACGTCTAAAAGACCATTTAAACCAATACCTCCCTATTGTTTCTTTTCCTTATACATTCATTTTTTCCACGTTTTTGCTCTCAAAACAACTTTCCTCCTTCGCGTACACACTGTTTTTATGATTCCGAACCCATCTGAATCACAAAACTGTCTAAAAAGCCATTTAAACCAATACCACCCTTTTGTTTCATTTCATTATACATTTATTTTTTCCACGTTTCGGCACTCAAAACATCTTTCCACATTCGCGTACACACTGCTTTTATGATTTCGAACCCATCTGTCTCACAAAATCGTCTAAAAGACCATTTAAACCAATACCTCCCTTTTGTTTCTTTTCCTTATACATTCATTTTTTCCACGTTTTTGCACTCAAGACAACTTTCCTCCTTCGCGTGCACACAGTTTTTATGATTCCGAACCCATCTGACTCACAAAAACGTCTAAAAGACCATTTAAACCAATACCTCCCTTTTGTTTCTTTTCCTTATACATTCATTTTTTCCACGTTTTTGCACTCAAAACAACTTTCCTCCTTCGCGTACACACTGTTTTTAAGATTCCAAACCCATCTGAATCACAAAACTGTCTAAAAAGCCATTTAAACCAATACCGCCCTTATGTTTTTTTTTGTTATACATTAATTTTTTCCACTTTTTTCCAACTTTCCTCCTTCTCGTACACTTTTTATGATTCCGAACCCACCTGACTCACAAAACCGTCTAAAAGACCATTTAAACCAATACCTCCCTTATGTTTTTTTTCCTTATACATTCATTTTTTCCACGTTTTTGCACTCAAAACAAGTTTCCTCCTTCGCGTACACACTGTTTTTATGATTCCGAACCCATCTGAATCACAAAACTGTCTAAAAAGCCATTTAAACCAATACCGCCCTTTTGTTTCTTTTCATTATACATTTATTTTTTCCACGTTTCGGCACTCAAAACATCTTTCCACATTCGTGTACACACTGCTTTTATGATTTCGAACCCATCTGTCTCACGAAATCGTCTAAAAGACCATTTAAACCAATACCTCCCTTTTGTTTCTTTTCCTTATACATTCATTTTTTCCACGTTTTTGCACTCAAAACAACTTTCCTCCTTCGCGTACACACTGTTTTTATGATTCCGAACCCATCTGAATCACAAAACTGTCTAAAAAGCCATTTAAACCAATACCACCCTTTTGTTTCATTTCATTATACATTTATTTTTTCCACGTTTCGGCACTCAAAACATCTTTCCACATTCGCGTACACACTGCTTTTATGATTTCGAACCCATCTGTCTCACAAAATCGTCTAAAAGACCATTTAAACCAATACCTCCCTTTTGTTTCTTTTCCTTATACATTCATTTTTTCCACGTTTTTGCACTCAAGACAACTTTCCTCCTTCGCGTACACACAGTTTTTATGATTCCGAACCCATCTGACTCACAAAATCGTCTAAAAGACAATTTAAACCAATACCTCCCTTTTGTTTCTTTTCCTTATACATTCATTTTTTCCACGTTTTTGCACTCAAAACAACTTTCCTCCTTCGCGTAGACACTGTTTTTATGATTCCGAACCCATCTGACTCACAAAATCGCCTAAAAGACCATTTAAACCAATACCTCCCTTTTTTTTCTTTTCTTTATACATTCATTTTTTCCACGTTTTTGCACTCAAAACAACTTTCCTCCTTCGCGTACACACTGTTTTTAAGATTCCAAACCCATCTGAATCACAAAACTGTCTAAAAAGCCATTTAAACCAATACCGCCCTTATGTTTTTTTTTGTTATACATTAATTTTTTCCACTTTTTTCCAACTTTCCTCCTTCTCGTACACTTTTTATGATTCCGAACCCACCTGACTCACAAAACCGTCTAAAAGACCATTTAAACCAATACCTCCCTTATGTTTTTTTTCCTTATACATTCATTTTTTCCACGTTTTTGCACTCAAAACAACTTTCCTCCTTCGCGTACACACTGTTTTTATGATTCCGAACCCATCTGAATCACAAAACTGTCTAAAAAGCCATTTAAACCAATACCGCCCTTTTGTTTCTTTTCATTATACATTTATTTTTTCCACGTTTCGGCACTCAAAACATCTTTCCACATTCGTGTACACACTGCTTTTATGATTTCGAACCCATCTGTCTCACGAAATCGTCTAAAAGACCATTTAAACCAATACCTCCCTTTTGTTTCTTTTCCTTATACATTCATTTTTTCCACGTTTTTGCACTCAAAACAACTTTCCTCCTTCGCGTACACACTGTTTTTATGATTCCGAACCCATCTGAATCACAAAACTGTCTAAAAAGCCATTTAAACCAATACCACCCTTTTGTTTCTTTTCATTATACATTTATTTTTTCCACGTTTCGGCACTCAAAACATCTTTCCACATTCGCGTACACACTGCTTTTATGATTTCGAACCCATCTGTCTCACAAAATCGTCTAAAAGACCATTTAAACCAATACCTCCCTTTTGTTTCTTTTCCTTATACATTCATTTTTTCCACGTTTTTGCACTCAAAACAACTTTCCTCCTTAAGTAGACACTGTTTTTATGATTCCGAACCCATCTGACTCACAAAATCGCCTAAAAGACCATTTAAACCAATACCTCCCTTTTTTTTCTTTTCCTTATACATTCATT
Organism: Salticus scenicus; assembly: GCA_963930645.1. Classification (NCBI taxonomy): domain Eukaryota; kingdom Metazoa; phylum Arthropoda; class Arachnida; order Araneae; family Salticidae; genus Salticus; species Salticus scenicus. The sequence continues at coordinate 44,092 of CAWVNO010002049.1, forward strand.
TTTTCCACGTTTTTGCACTCAAAACAACTTTCCTCCTTCGCGTACACACTGTTTTTATGATTCCGAACCCATCTGAATCACAAAACTGTCTAAAAAGCCATTTAAACCAATACCACCTTTTTGTTTCTTTTCATTATACATTTATTTTTTCCACGTTTCGGCACTCAAAACATCTTTCCACATTCGCGTACACACTGCTTTTATGATTTCGAACCCATCTGTCTCACAAAATCGTCTAAAAGACCATTTAAACCAATACCTCCCTTTTGTTTCTTTTCCTTATACATTCATTTTTTCCACGTTTTTGCACTCAAGACAACTTTCCTCCTTCGCGTACACACAGTTTTTATGATTCCGAACCCATCTGACTCACAAAAACGTCTAAAAGACCATTTAAACCAATACCTCTGTTTTGTTTTTTTTCCTTATACATTCATTTTTTCCACGTTTTTGCACTCAGAACAAGTTTCCTCCTTCGCGTAGACACAGTTTTTATGATTCCGAACCCATCTGACTCACAAAATCGCCTAAAAGATCATTTAAACCAATACCTCCCTTTTTTTTCTTTTCTTTATACATTCATTTTTTCCACGTTTTTGCACTCAAAACAACTCTCTTCCTTCGCGTACACACTGTTTTTAAGATTCCAAACCCATCTGAATCGCAAAACTGTCTAAAAAGCCATTTAAACCAATACCGCCCTTATGTTTTTTTTTTGTTATACATTAATTTTTTCCACTTTTTTCCAACTTTCCTCCTTCTCGTACACTTTTTATGATTCCGAACCCACCTGACTCACAAAACCGTCTAAAAGACCATTTAAACCAATACCTCCCTTTTGTTTCTTTTCCTTATACATTCATTTTTTCCACGTTTTTGCACTCAAAACAACTTTCCTCCTTCGCGTACACACAGTTTTTATGATTCCGAACCCATCTGACTCACAAAAACGTCTAAAACACCATTTAAACCAATACCTCCCTATTGTTTCTTTTCCTTATACATTCATTTTTTCCACGTTTTTGCTCTCAAAACAACTTTCCTCCTTCGCGTACACACTGTTTTTATGATTCCGAACCCATCTGAATCACAAAACTGTCTAAAAAGCCATTTAAACCAATACCACCCTTTTGTTTCTTTTCATTATACATTTATTTTTTCCACGTTTCGGCACTCAAAACATCTTTCCACATTCGCGTACACACTGCTTTTATGATTTCGAACCCATCTGTCTCACAAAATCGTCTAAAAGACCATTTAAACCAATACCTCCCTTTTGTTTCTTTTCCTTATACATTCATTTTTTCCACGTTTTTGCACTCAAGACAACTTTCCTCCTTCGCGTACACACAGTTTTTATGATTCCGAACCCATCTGACTCACAAAAACGTCTAAAAGACCATTTAAACCAATACCTCTGTTTTGTTTCTTTTCCTTATACATTCATTTTTTCCACGTTTTTGCACTCAAAACAACTTTCCTCCTTCGCGTAGACACTGTTTTTATGATTCCGAACCCATCTGACTCACAAAATCGCCTAAAAGACCATTTAAACCAATACCTCAATTTTTTTTCTTTTCTTTATACATTCATTTTTTCCACGTTTTTGCACTCAAAACAACTTTCCTCCTTCGCGTACACACTGTTTTTAAGATTCCAAACCCATCTGAATCACAAAACTGTCTAAAAAGCCATTTAAACCAATACCGCCCTTATGTTTTTTTTTTGTTATACATTAATTTTTTCCACTTTTTTCCAACTTTCCTCCTTCTCGTACACTTTTTATGATTCCGAACCCACCTGACTCACAAAACCGTCTAAAAGACCATTTAAACCAATACCTCCCTTTTGTTTTTTTTCCTTATACATTCATTTTTTCCACGTTTTTGCACTCAAAACAACTTTCCTCCTTCGCGTACACACTGTTTTTATGATTCCGAACCCATCTGAATCACAAAACTGTCTAAAAAGCCATTTAAACCAATACCGGCCTTTTGTTTCTTTTCATTATACATTTATTTTTTCCACGTTTCGGCACTCAAAACATCTTTCCACATTCGTGTACACACTTCTTTTATGATTTCGAACCCATCTGTCTCACGAAATCGTCTAAAAGACCATTTAAACCAATACCTCCCTTTTGTTTCTTTTCCTTATACATTCATTTTTTCCACGTTTTTGCACTTAAAACAACTTTCCTCCTTCGCGTACACACTGTTTTTATGATTCCGAACCCATCTGAATCACAAAACTGTCTAAAAAGCCATTTAAACCAATACCACCCTTTTGTTTCTTTTCATTATACATTTATTTTTTCCACGTTTCGGCACTTAAAACATCTTTCCACATTCGCGTACACACTGCTTTTATGATTTCGAACCCATCTGTCTCACAAAATCGTCTAAAAGACCATTTAAACCAATACCTCCCTTTTGTTTCTTTTCCTTATACATTCATTTTTTCCACGTTTTTGCACTCAAGACAACTTTCCTCCTTCGCGTACACACAGTTTTTATGATTCCGAACCCATGTGACTCACAAAAACGTCTAAAAGACCATTTAAACCAATACCTCTGTTTTGTTTCTTTTCCTTATACATTCATTTTTTCCACGTTTTTGCACTCAAAACAACTTTCCTCCTTCGCGTAGACACTGTTTTTATGATTCCGAACCCATCTGACTCACAAATTCGCCTAAAAGACCATTTAAACCAATACCTCCCTTTTTTTTCTTTTCTTTATACATTCATTTTTTCCACGTTTTTGCACTCAAAACAACTTTCCTCCTTCGCGTACACACTGTTTTTAAGATTCCAAACCCATCTGAATCACAAAACTGTCTAAAAAGCCATTTAAACCAATACCGCCCTTATGTTTTTTTTTGTTATACATTAATTTTTTCCACTTTTTTCCAACTTTCCTCCTTCTCGTACACTTTTTATGATTCCGAACCCACCTGACTCACAAAACCGTCTAAAAGACCACTTAAACCAATACCTCCCTTTTATTTTTTTTCCTTATACATTCATTTTTTCCACGTTTTTGCACTCAAAACAACTTTCCTCCTTCGCGTACACACTGTTTTTATGATTCCGAATCCATCTGAATCACAAAAGTGTCTAAAAAGCCATTTAAACCAATACCGCCCTTTTTTTTCTTTTCATTATACATTTATTTTTTCCACTTTCGGCACTCAAAACATCTTTCCACATTCGCGTACACACTGCTTTTATGATTTCGAACCCATCCGTCTCACGAAATCGTCTAAAAGACCATTTAAACCAATACCTCCCTTTTGTTTCTTTTCCTTATACATTCATTTTTTCCACGTTTTTGCACTCAAAACAACTTTCCTCTTTCGCGTACACACAGTTTTTATGATTCCGAACACATCTGACTCACAAAAACGTCTAAAAGACCATTTAAACCAATACCTCTGTTTTGTTTCTTTTCTTTATACATTCATTTTTTGCACGTTTTTGCACTCAAAACAACTTTCCTCCTTCGCGTACACACTGTTTTTATGATTCCGAACCCATCTGAATCACAAAAGTGTCTAAAAAGCCATTTAAACCAATACCGCCCTTTTGTTTCTTTTCATTATACATTTATTTTTTCCACGTTTCGGCACTCAAAACATCTTTCCACATTCGCGTACACACTGCTTTTATGATTTCGAACCCATCTGTCTCACGAAATCGTCTAAAAGACCATTTAAACCAATACCTCCCTTTTGTTTCTTTTCCTTATACATTCATTTTTTCCACGTTTTTGCACTCAAAACAACTTTCCTCCTTCGCGTACACACTGTTTTTATGATTCCGAACCCATCTGAATCACAAAACTGTCTAAAAAGCCATTTAAACCAATACCACCCTTTTGTTTCTTTTCATTATACATTTATTTTTTCCACGTTTCGGCACTCAAAACATCTTTCCACATTCGCGTACACACTGCTTTTATGATTTCGAACCCATCTGTCTCACAAAATCGTCTAAAAGACCATTTAAACCAATACCTCCCTTTTGTTTCTTTTCCTTATACATTCATTTTTTCCACGTTTTTGCACTCAAAACAACTTTCCTCCTTAAGTAGACACTGTTTTTATGATTCCGAACCCATTTGACTCACAAAATCGCCTAAAAGACCATTTAAACCAATACCTCTGTTTTGTTTCTTTTCCTTATACATTCATTTTTTCCACGTTTTTGCACTCAAAACAACTTTCCTCCTTCGCGTAGACACTGTTTTTATGATTCCGAACCCATCTGACTCACAAAATCGCCTAAAAGACCATTTAAACCAATACCTCCCTTTTTTTTCTTTTCTTTATACATTCATTTTTTCCACGTTTTTGCACTCAAAACAACTTTCCTCCTTCGCGTACACACTGTTTTTAAGATTCCAAACCCATCTGAATCACAAAACTGTCTAAAAAGCCATTTAAACCAATACCGCCCTTATGTTTTTTTTTGTTATACATTAATTTTTTCCACTTTTTTCCAACTTTCTTCCTTCTCGTACACTTTTTATGATTCCGAACCCACCTGACTCACAAAACCGTCTAAAAGACCATTTAAACCAATACCTCCCTTTTGTTTTTTTTCCTTATACATTCATTTTTTCCACGTTTTTGCACTCAAAACAACTTTCCTCCTTCGCGTACACACTGTTTTTATGATTCTGAACCCATCTGAATCACAAAACTGTCTAAAAAGCCATTTAAACCAATACCGCCCTTTTGTTTCTTTTCATTATACATTTATTTTTTCCACGTTTCGGCACTCAAAACATCTTTCCACATTCGTGTACACACTGCTTTTATGATTTCGAACCCATCTGTCTCACGAAATCGTCTAAAAGACCATTTAAACCAATACCTCCCTTTTGTTTCTTTTCCTTATACATTCATTTTTTCCACGTTTTTGCACTTAAAACAACTTTCCTCCTTCGCGTACACACTGTTTTTATGATTCCGAACCCATCTGAATCACAAAACTGTCTAAAAAGCCATTTAAACCAATACCACCCTTTTGTTTCTTTTCATTATACATTTATTTTTTCCACGTTTCGGCACTCAAAACATCTTTCCACATTCGCGTACACACTGCTTTTATGATTTCGAACCCATCTGTCTCACAAAATCGTCTAAAAGACCATTTAAACCAATACCTCCCTTTTGTTTCTTTTCCTTATACATTCATTTTTTCCACGTTTTTGCACTCAAGACAACTTTCCTCCTTCGCGTACACACAGTTTTTATGATTCCGAACCCATGTGACTCACAAAAACGTCTAAAAGACCATTTAAACCAATACCTCTGTTTTGTTTCTTTTCCTTATACATTCATTTTTTCCACGTTTTTGCACTCAAAACAACTTTCCTCCTTCGCGTACACACAGTTTTTATGATTCCGAACCCATCCGACTCACAAAAACGTCTAAAAGACCATTTAAACCAATACCTCTGTTTTGTTTCTTTTCCTTATACATTCATTTTTTCCACGTTTTTGCACTCAAAACAACTTTCCTCCTTCGCGTAGACACTGTTTTTATGATTCCGAACCCATCTGACTCAAAAAATCGCCTAAAAGACGATTTAAACCAATACCTCCCTTTTTTTTCTTTTCTTTATACATTCATTTTTTCCACGTTTTTGCACTCAAAACAACTTTCCTCCTTCGCGTACACACTGTTTTTAAGATTCCAAACCCATCTGAATCACAAAACTGTCTAAAAAGCCATTTAAACCAATACCGCCCTTATGTTTTTTTTTGTTATACATTAATTTTTTCCACTTTTTTCCAACTTTCCTCCTTCTCGTACACTTTTTATGATTCCGAACCCACCTGACTCACAAAACCGTCTAAAAGACCATTTAAACCAATACCTCCCTTTTGTTTTTTTTCCTTATACATTCATTTTTTCCACGTTTTTGCACTCAAAACAACTTTCCTCCTTCGCGTACACACTGTTTTTATGATTCCAAACCCATCTGAATCACAAAAGTGTCTAAAAAGCCATTTAAACCAATACCACCCTTTTGTTTCTTTTCCTTATACATTTATTTTTTCCACGTTTCGGCACTCAAAACATCTTTCCACATTCGCGTACATACTGCTTTTATGATTCCGAACCCACCTGACTCACAAAACCGTATAAAAGACCATTTAAACCAATACCACCCTTTTGTTTCTTTTCATTATACATTCATTTTTTCCACGTTTTTGCACTCAAGACAACTTTCCTCTTTCGCGTACACACAGTTTTTATGATTCCGAACCCATCCGACTCACAAAAACGTCTAAAAGACCATTTAAACCAATACCTCCCTTTTGTTTTTTTTCCTTATACATTCATTTTTTCCACGTTTTTGCACTCAAAACAACTTTCCTCCTTCGCGTACACACAGTTTTTATGATTCCGAACCCATCTGACTCACAAAAACGTCTGAAAGACCATTTAAACCAATACCGCCCTTTTTTTTCTTTTCCTTATACATTTATTTTTTCCACGTTTTTGCACTCAAGACAACTTTCCTCCTTCGAGTACACACAGTTTTTATGATTCCGAACCCATCTGACTCACAAAAACGTCTAAAAGACCATTTAAACCAATACCTCTGTTTTGTTTCTTTTCCTTATACATTCATTTTTTCCACGTTTCTGCACTCAAAACAACTTTCCTCCTTCGCGTAGACACTGTTTTTATGATTCCGAACCCATCTGACTCACAAAAACGTCTGAAAGACCATTTAAACCAATACCTCTGTTTTGTTTCTTTTCCTTATACATTCATTTTTTCCACGTTTTTGCACTCAAAACAACTTTCCTCCTTCGCGTACACACTGTTTTTATGATTCAGAACCCATCTGAATCACAAAACTGTCTAAAAAGCCATTTAAACCAATACCGCCCTTTTGTTTCTTTTCATTATACATTTATTTTTTCCACGTTTCGGCACTCAAAACATCTTTCCACATTCGCGTACACACTACTTTTATGATTTCGAACCCAACTGTCTCACAAAATCGTCTAAAAGACCATTTAAACCAATACCTCCCTTTTGTTTCTTTTCCTTATACATTCATTTTTTCCACGTTTTTGCACTCAAAACAACTTTCCTCCTTAAGTAGACACTGTTTTTATGATTCCGAACCCATCTGACTCACAAAATCGCCTAAAAGACCATTTAAACCAATACCTCCCTTTTTTTTCTTTTCCTTATACATTCATTTTTTCCACGTTTTTGCACTCAAAACAACTTTCCTCCTTCGCGTACACACTGTTTTTATGATTCCGAACCCATCTGAATCACAAAACTGTCTAAAAAGCCATTTAAACCAATACCACCTTTTTGTTTCTTTTCATTATACATTTATTTTTTCCACGTTTCGGCACTCAAAACATCTTTCCACATTCGCGTACACACTGCTTTTATGATTTCGAACCCATCTGTCTCACAAAATCGTCTAAAAGACCATTTAAACCAATACCTCCCTTTTGTTTCTTTTCCTTATACATTCATTTTTTCCACGTTTTTGCACTCAAGACAACTTTCCTCCTTCGCGTACACACAGTTTTTATGATTCCGAACCCATCTGACTCACAAAATCGCCTAAAAGACCATTTAAACCAATACCTCCCTTTTGTTTCTTTTCCTTATACATTCATTTTTTCCACGTTTTTGCACTCAAGACAACTTTCCTCCTTCGCGTACACACAGTTTTTATGATTCCGAACCCATCTGACTCACAAAAACGTCTAAAAGACCATTTAAACCAATACCTCCCTTTTGTTTCTTTTCCTTATACATTCATTTTTTCCACGTTTTTGCACTCAAAACAACTTTCCTCCTTCGCGTACACACTGTTTTTATGATTCCAAACCCATCTGAATCACAAAAGTGTCTAAAAAGCCATTTAAACCAATACCACCCTTTTGTTTCTTTTCATTATACATTTATTTTTTCCACGTTTCGGCACTCAAAACATCTTTCCACATTCGCGTACATACTGCTTTTATGATTCCGAACCCACCTGACTCACAAAACCGTATAAAAGACCATTTAAACCAATACCACCCTTTTGTTTCTTTTCATTATACATTCATTTTTTCCACGTTTTTGCACTCAAGACAACTTTCCTCTTTCGCGTACACACAGTTTTTATGATTCCGAACCCATCCGACTCACAAAAACGTCTAAAAGACCATTTAAACCAATACCTCTGTTTTGTTTCTTTTCCTTATACATTCATTTTTTCCACGTTTTTGCTCTCAAAACAACATTCCTCCTTCGCGTACACACTGTTTTTATGATTCCGAACCCATCTGAATCACAAAACTGTCTAAAAAGCCATTTAAAACAATACCGCCCTTAAGTTTTTTTTTGTTATACATTAATTTTTTCCACTTTTTTCCAACTTTCCTCCTTCTCGTACACTTTTTATGATTCCGAACCCACCTGACTCACAAAACCGTCTAAAATACCATTTAAACCAATACCTCCCTTTTGTTTTTTTTTCCTTATACATTTATTTTTTCCACGTTTCGGCACTCAAAACATCTTTCCACATTCGCGTACACACTGCTTTTATGATTCCGAACCCACCTGACTCACAAAACCGTATAAAAGACCATTTAAACCAATACCACCCTTTTGTTTCTTTTCATTATACATTCATTTTTTCCACGTTTTTGCACTCAAGACAACTTTCCTCTTTCGCGTACACACAGTTTTTATGATTCCGAACCCATCCGACTCACAAAAACGTCTAAAAGACCATTTAAACCAATACCTCTGTTTTGTTTCTTTTCCTTATACATTCATTTTTTCCACGTTTTTGCACTCAAAACAACTTTCCTCCTTCGCGTAGACACTGTTTTTATGATTCCGAACCCATCTGACTCACAAAATCGCCTGAAAGACCATTTAAACCAATACCTCCCTTTTTTTTCTTTTCTTTATACATTCATTTTTTCCACGTTTTTGCACTCAAAACAACTTTCCTCCTTCGCGTACACACTGTTTTTAAGATTCCAAACCCATCTGAATCACAAAACTGTCTAAAAAGCCATTTAAACCAATACCGCCCTTATGTTTTTTTTTGTTATACATTAATTTTTTCCACTTTTTTCCAACTTTCCTCCTTCTCGTACACTTTTTATGATTCCGAACCCACCTGACTCACAAAACCGTCTAAAAGACCATTTAAACCAATACCTCTGTTTTCTTTCTTTTCCTTATACATTCATTTTTTCCACGTTTTTGCACTCAAAACAACTTTCCTCCTTCGCGTAGACACTGTTTTTATGATTCCGAACCCATCTGACTCACAAAAACGTCTGAAAGACCATTTAAACCAATACCTCTGTTTTGTTTCTTTTCCTTATACATTCATTTTTTCCACGTTTTTGCACTCAACACAACTTTCCTCCTTCGCGTAGACACTGTTTTTATGATTCCGAACCCATCTGTCTCACAAAATCGTCTAAAAGACCATTTAAACCAATACCTCCCTTTTGTTTCTTTTCCTTATACATTCATTTTTTCCACGTTTTTGCACTCAAAACAACTTTCCTCCTTCGCGTACACACAGTTTTTATGATTCCGAACCCATCTGACTCACAAAAACGTCTGAAAGACCATTTAAACCAATACCTCTGTTTTGTTTCTTTTCCTTATACATTCATTTTTTCCACGTTTTTGCACTCAAAACAACTTTCCTCCTTCGCGTACACACTGTTTTTATGATTCCGAACCCATCTGAATCACAAAACTGTCTAAAAAGCCATTTAAACCAATACCGCCCTTTTGTTTCTTTTCATTATACATTTATTTTTTCCACGTTTCGGCACTCAAAACATCTTTCCACATTCGCGTACACACTACTTTTATGATTTCGAACCCAACTGTCTCACAAAATCGTCTAAAAGACCATTTAAACCAATACCTCCCTTTTGTTTCTTTTCCTTATACATTCATTTTTTCCACGTTTTTGCACTCAAAACAACTTTCCTCCTTAAGTAGACACTGTTTTTATGATTCCGAACCCATCTGACTCACAAAATCGCCTAAAAGACCATTTAAACCAATACCTCCCTTTTTTTCTTTTCCTTATACATTCATTTTTTCCACGTTTTTGCACTCAAAACAACTTTCCTCCTTCGCGTACACACTGTTTTTATGATTCCGAACCCATCTGAATCACAAAACTGTCTAAAAAGCCATTTAAACCAATACCACCTTTTTGTTTCTTTTCATTATACATTTATTTTTTCCACGTTTCGGCACTCAAAACAACTTTCCTCCTTCGCGTAGACACTGCTTTTATGATTTCGAACCCATCTGTCTCACAAAATCGTCTAAAAGACCATTTAAACCAATACCTCCCTTTTGTTTCTTTTCCTTATACATTCATTTTTTCCACGTTTTTGCACTCAAAACAACTTTCCTCCTTCGCGTAGACACTGTTTTTATGATTCCGAACCCATCTGAATCACAAAACTGTCTAAAAAGCCATTTAAACCAATACCTCTGTTTTGTTTCTTTTCCTTATACATTCATTTTTTCCACGTTTTTGCACTCAAAACAACTTTCCTCCTTCGCGTAGACACTGTTTTTATGATTCCGAACCCATCTGTCTCACAAAATCGTCTAAAAGACCATTTAAACCAATACCTCCCTTTTGTTTCTTTTCCTTATACATTCATTTTTTCCACGTTTTTGCACTCAAAACAACTTTCCTCCTTAAGTAGACACTGTTTTTATGATTCCGAACCCATCTGACTCACAAAATCGCCTAAAAGACCATTTAAACCAATACCTCCCTTTTTTTTCTTTTCCTTATACATTCATTTTTTCCACGTTTTTGCACTCAAAACAACTTTCCTCCTTCGCGTACACACTGTTTTTATGATTCCGAACCCATCTGAATCACAAAACTGTCTAAAATGCCATTTAAACCAATACCACCTTTTTGTTTCTTTTCATTATACATTTATTTTTTCCACGTTTCGGCACTCAAAACATCTTTCCACATTCGCGTACACACTGCTTTTATGATTTCGAACCCATCTGTCTCACAAAATCGTCTAAAAGACCATTTAAACCAATACCTCCCTTTTGTTTCTTTTCCTTATACATTCATTTTTTCCACGTTTTTGCACTCAAGACAACTTTCCTCCTTCGCGTACACACAGTTTTTATGATTCCGAACCCATCTGACTCACAAAAACGTCTAAAAGACCATTTAAACCAATACCTCTGTTTTGTTTTTTTTCCTTATACATTCATTTTTTCCACGTTTTTGCACTCAGAACAAGTTTCCTCCTTCGCGTAGACACAGTTTTTATGATTCCGAACCCATCTGACTCACAAAATCGCCTAAAAGATCATTTAAACCAATACCTCCCTTTTTTTTCTTTTCTTTATACATTCATTTTTTCCACGTTTTTGCACTCAAAACAACTCTCTTCCTTCGCGTACACACTGTTTTTAAGATTCCAAACCCATCTGAATCGCAAAACTGTCTAAAAAGCCATTTAAACCAATACCGCCCTTATGTTTTTTTTTTGTTATACATTAATTTTTTCCACTTTTTTCCAACTTTCCTCCTTCTCGTACACTTTTTATGATTCCGAACCCACCTGACTCACAAAACCGTCTAAAAGACCATTTAAACCAATACCTCCCTTTTGTTTCTTTTCCTTATACATTCATTTTTTCCACGTTTTTGCACTCAAAACAACTTTCCTCCTTCGCGTACACACAGTTTTTATGATTCCGAACCCATCTGACTCACAAAAACGTCTAAAAGACCATTTAAACCAATACCTCCCTATTGTTTCTTTTCCTTATACATTCATTTTTTCCACGTTTTTGCTCTCAAAACAACTTTCCTCCTTCGCGTACACACTGTTTTTATGATTCCGAACCCATCTGAATCACAAAACTGTCTAAAAAGCCATTTAAACCAATACCACCCTTTTGTTTCATTTCATTATACATTTATTTTTTCCACGTTTCGGCACTCAAAACATCTTTCCACATTCGCGTACACACTGCTTTTATGATTTCGAACCCATCTGTCTCACAAAATCGTCTAAAAGACCATTTAAACCAATACCTCCCTTTTGTTTCTTTTCCTTATACATTCATTTTTTCCACGTTTTTGCACTCAAGACAACTTTCCTCCTTCGCGTGCACACAGTTTTTATGATTCCGAACCCATCTGACTCACAAAAACGTCTAAAAGACCATTTAAACCAATACCTCCCTTTTGTTTCTTTTCCTTATACATTCATTTTTTCCACGTTTTTGCACTCAAAACAACTTTCCTCCTTCGCGTACACACTGTTTTTAAGATTCCAAACCCATCTGAATCACAAAACTGTCTAAAAAGCCATTTAAACCAATACCGCCCTTATGTTTTTTTTTGTTATACATTAATTTTTTCCACTTTTTTCCAACTTTCCTCCTTCTCGTACACTTTTTATGATTCCGAACCCACCTGACTCACAAAACCGTCTAAAAGACCATTTAAACCAATACCTCCCTTATGTTTTTTTTCCTTATACATTCATTTTTTCCACGTTTTTGCACTCAAAACAAGTTTCCTCCTTCGCGTACACACTGTTTTTATGATTCCGAACCCATCTGAATCACAAAACTGTCTAAAAAGCCATTTAAACCAATACCGCCCTTTTGTTTCTTTTCATTATACATTTATTTTTTCCACGTTTCGGCACTCAAAACATCTTTCCACATTCGTGTACACACTGCTTTTATGATTTCGAACCCATCTGTCTCACGAAATCGTCTAAAAGACCATTTAAACCAATACCTCCCTTTTGTTTCTTTTCCTTATACATTCATTTTTTCCACGTTTTTGCACTCAAAACAACTTTCCTCCTTCGCGTACACACTGTTTTTATGATTCCGAACCCATCTGAATCACAAAACTGTCTAAAAAGCCATTTAAACCAATACCACCCTTTTGTTTCATTTCATTATACATTTATTTTTTCCACGTTTCGGCACTCAAAACATCTTTCCACATTCGCGTACACACTGCTTTTATGATTTCGAACCCATCTGTCTCACAAAATCGTCTAAAAGACCATTTAAACCAATACCTCCCTTTTGTTTCTTTTCCTTATACATTCATTTTTTCCACGTTTTTGCACTCAAGACAACTTTCCTCCTTCGCGTACACACAGTTTTTATGATTCCGAACCCATCTGACTCACAAAATCGTCTAAAAGACAATTTAAACCAATACCTCCCTTTTGTTTCTTTTCCTTATACATTCATTTTTTCCACGTTTTTGCACTCAAAACAACTTTCCTCCTTCGCGTAGACACTGTTTTTATGATTCCGAACCCATCTGACTCACAAAATCGCCTAAAAGACCATTTAAACCAATACCTCCCTTTTTTTTCTTTTCTTTATACATTCATTTTTTCCACGTTTTTGCACTCAAAACAACTTTCCTCCTTCGCGTACACACTGTTTTTAAGATTCCAAACCCATCTGAATCACAAAACTGTCTAAAAAGCCATTTAAACCAATACCGCCCTTATGTTTTTTTTTGTTATACATTAATTTTTTCCACTTTTTTCCAACTTTCCTCCTTCTCGTACACTTTTTATGATTCCGAACCCACCTGACTCACAAAACCGTCTAAAAGACCATTTAAACCAATACCTCCCTTATGTTTTTTTTCCTTATACATTCATTTTTTCCACGTTTTTGCACTCAAAACAACTTTCCTCCTTCGCGTACACACTGTTTTTATGATTCCGAACCCATCTGAATCACAAAACTGTCTAAAAAGCCATTTAAACCAATACCGCCCTTTTGTTTCTTTTCATTATACATTTATTTTTTCCACGTTTCGGCACTCAAAACATCTTTCCACATTCGTGTACACACTGCTTTTATGATTTCGAACCCATCTGTCTCACGAAATCGTCTAAAAGACCATTTAAACCAATACCTCCCTTTTGTTTCTTTTCCTTATACATTCATTTTTTCCACGTTTTTGCACTCAAAACAACTTTCCTCCTTCGCGTACACACTGTTTTTATGATTCCGAACCCATCTGAATCACAAAACTGTCTAAAAAGCCATTTAAACCAATACCACCCTTTTGTTTCTTTTCATTATACATTTATTTTTTCCACGTTTCGGCACTCAAAACATCTTTCCACATTCGCGTACACACTGCTTTTATGATTTCGAACCCATCTGTCTCACAAAATCGTCTAAAAGACCATTTAAACCAATACCTCCCTTTTGTTTCTTTTCCTTATACATTCATTTTTTCCACGTTTTTGCACTCAAAACAACTTTCCTCCTTAAGTAGACACTGTTTTTATGATTCCGAACCCATCTGACTCACAAAATCGCCTAAAAGACCATTTAAACCAATACCTCCCTTTTTTTTCTTTTCCTTATACATTCATTTTTTCCACGTTTTTGCACTCAAAACAACTTTCCTCCTTCGCGTACACACTGTTTTTATGATTCCGAACCCATCTGAATCACAAAACTGTCTAAAAAGCCATTTAAACCAATACCACCTTTTTGTTTCTTTTCATTATACATTTATTTTTTCCACGTTTCGGCACTCAAAACATCTTTCCACATTCGCGTACACACTGCTTTTATGATTTCGAACCCATCTGTCTCACAAAATCGTCTAAAAGACCATTTAAACCAATACCTCCCTTTTGTTTCTTTTCCTTATACATTCATTTTTTCCACGTTTTTGCACTCAAGACAACTTTCCTCCTTCGCGTACACACAGTTTTTATGATTCCGAACCCATCTGACTCACAAAAACGTCTAAAAGACCATTTAAACCAATACCTCTGTTTTGTTTTTTTTCCTTATACATTCATTTTTTCCACGTTTTTGCACTCAGAACAAGTTTCCTCCTTCGCGTAGACACAGTTTTTATGATTCCGAACCCATCTGACTCACAAAATCGCCTAAAAGATCATTTAAACCAATACCTCCCTTTTTTTTCTTTTCTTTATACATTCATTTTTTCCACGTTTTTGCACTCAAAACAACTCTCTTCCTTCGCGTACACACTGTTTTTAAGATTCCAAACCCATCTGAATCGCAAAACTGTCTAAAAAGCCATTTAAACCAATACCGCCCTTATGTTTTTTTTTTGTTATACATTAATTTTTTCCACTTTTTTCCAACTTTCCTCCTTCTCGTACACTTTTTATGATTCCGAACCCACCTGACTCACAAAACCGTCTAAAAGACCATTTAAACCAATACCTCCCTTTTGTTTCTTTTCCTTATACATTCATTTTTTCCACGTTTTTGCACTCAAAACAACTTTCCTCCTTCGCGTACACACAGTTTTTATGATTCCGAACCCATCTGACTCACAAAAACGTCTAAAACACCATTTAAACCAATACCTCCCTATTGTTTCTTTTCCTTATACATTCATTTTTTCCACGTTTTTGCTCTCAAAACAACTTTCCTCCTTCGCGTACACACTGTTTTTATGATTCCGAACCCATCTGAATCACAAAACTGTCTAAAAAGCCATTTAAACCAATACCACCCTTTTGTTTCTTTTCATTATACATTTATTTTTTCCACGTTTCGGCACTCAAAACATCTTTCCACATTCGCGTACACACTGCTTTTATGATTTCGAACCCATCTGTCTCACAAAATCGTCTAAAAGACCATTTAAACCAATACCTCCCTTTTGTTTCTTTTCCTTATACATTCATTTTTTCCACGTTTTTGCACTCAAGACAACTTTCCTCCTTCGCGTACACACAGTTTTTATGATTCCGAACCCATCTGACTCACAAAAACGTCTAAAAGACCATTTAAACCAATACCTCTGTTTTGTTTCTTTTCCTTATACATTCATTTTTTCCACGTTTTTGCACTCAAAACAACTTTCCTCCTTCGCGTAGACACTGTTTTTATGATTCCGAACCCATCTGACTCACAAAATCGCCTAAAAGACCATTTAAACCAATACCTCAATTTTTTTTCTTTTCTTTATACATTCATTTTTTCCACGTTTTTGCACTCAAAACAACTTTCCTCCTTCGCGTACACACTGTTTTTAAGATTCCAAACCCATCTGAATCACAAAACTGTCTAAAAAGCCATTTAAACCAATACCGCCCTTATGTTTTTTTTTTGTTATACATTAATTTTTTCCACTTTTTTCCAACTTTCCTCCTTCTCGTACACTTTTTATGATTCCGAACCCACCTGACTCACAAAACCGTCTAAAAGACCATTTAAACCAATACCTCCCTTTTGTTTTTTTTCCTTATACATTCATTTTTTCCACGTTTTTGCACTCAAAACAACTTTCCTCCTTCGCGTACACACTGTTTTTATGATTCCGAACCCATCTGAATCACAAAACTGTCTAAAAAGCCATTTAAACCAATACCGGCCTTTTGTTTCTTTTCATTATACATTTATTTTTTCCACGTTTCGGCACTCAAAACATCTTTCCACATTCGTGTACACACTTCTTTTATGATTTCGAACCCATCTGTCTCACGAAATCGTCTAAAAGACCATTTAAACCAATACCTCCCTTTTGTTTCTTTTCCTTATACATTCATTTTTTCCACGTTTTTGCACTTAAAACAACTTTCCTCCTTCGCGTACACACTGTTTTTATGATTCCGAACCCATCTGAATCACAAAACTGTCTAAAAAGCCATTTAAACCAATACCACCCTTTTGTTTCTTTTCATTATACATTTATTTTTTCCACGTTTCGGCACTTAAAACATCTTTCCACATTCGCGTACACACTGCTTTTATGATTTCGAACCCATCTGTCTCACAAAATCGTCTAAAAGACCATTTAAACCAATACCTCCCTTTTGTTTCTTTTCCTTATACATTCATTTTTTCCACGTTTTTGCACTCAAGACAACTTTCCTCCTTCGCGTACACACAGTTTTTATGATTCCGAACCCATGTGACTCACAAAAACGTCTAAAAGACCATTTAAACCAATACCTCTGTTTTGTTTCTTTTCCTTATACATTCATTTTTTCCACGTTTTTGCACTCAAAACAACTTTCCTCCTTCGCGTAGACACTGTTTTTATGATTCCGAACCCATCTGACTCACAAATTCGCCTAAAAGACCATTTAAACCAATACCTCCCTTTTTTTTCTTTTCTTTATACATTCATTTTTTCCACGTTTTTGCACTCAAAACAACTTTCCTCCTTCGCGTACACACTGTTTTTAAGATTCCAAACCCATCTGAATCACAAAACTGTCTAAAAAGCCATTTAAACCAATACCGCCCTTATGTTTTTTTTTGTTATACATTAATTTTTTCCACTTTTTTCCAACTTTCCTCCTTCTCGTACACTTTTTATGATTCCGAACCCACCTGACTCACAAAACCGTCTAAAAGACCACTTAAACCAATACCTCCCTTTTATTTTTTTTCCTTATACATTCATTTTTTCCACGTTTTTGCACTCAAAACAACTTTCCTCCTTCGCGTACACACTGTTTTTATGATTCCGAATCCATCTGAATCACAAAAGTGTCTAAAAAGCCATTTAAACCAATACCGCCCTTTTTTTTCTTTTCATTATACATTTATTTTTTCCACTTTCGGCACTCAAAACATCTTTCCACATTCGCGTACACACTGCTTTTATGATTTCGAACCCATCCGTCTCACGAAATCGTCTAAAAGACCATTTAAACCAATACCTCCCTTTTGTTTCTTTTCCTTATACATTCATTTTTTCCACGTTTTTGCACTCAAAACAACTTTCCTCTTTCGCGTACACACAGTTTTTATGATTCCGAACACATCTGACTCACAAAAACGTCTAAAAGACCATTTAAACCAATACCTCTGTTTTGTTTCTTTTCTTTATACATTCATTTTTTGCACGTTTTTGCACTCAAAACAACTTTCCTCCTTCGCGTACACACTGTTTTTATGATTCCGAACCCATCTGAATCACAAAAGTGTCTAAAAAGCCATTTAAACCAATACCGCCCTTTTGTTTCTTTTCATTATACATTTATTTTTTCCACGTTTCGGCACTCAAAACATCTTTCCACATTCGCGTACACACTGCTTTTATGATTTCGAACCCATCTGTCTCACGAAATCGTCTAAAAGACCATTTAAACCAATACCTCCCTTTTGTTTCTTTTCCTTATACATTCATTTTTTCCACGTTTTTGCACTCAAAACAACTTTCCTCCTTCGCGTACACACTGTTTTTATGATTCCGAACCCATCTGAATCACAAAACTGTCTAAAAAGCCATTTAAACCAATACCACCCTTTTGTTTCTTTTCATTATACATTTATTTTTTCCACGTTTCGGCACTCAAAACATCTTTCCACATTCGCGTACACACTGCTTTTATGATTTCGAACCCATCTGTCTCACAAAATCGTCTAAAAGACCATTTAAACCAATACCTCCCTTTTGTTTCTTTTCCTTATACATTCATTTTTTCCACGTTTTTGCACTCAAAACAACTTTCCTCCTTAAGTAGACACTGTTTTTATGATTCCGAACCCATTTGACTCACAAAATCGCCTAAAAGACCATTTAAACCAATACCTCTGTTTTGTTTCTTTTCCTTATACATTCATTTTTTCCACGTTTTTGCACTCAAAACAACTTTCCTCCTTCGCGTAGACACTGTTTTTATGATTCCGAACCCATCTGACTCACAAAATCGCCTAAAAGACCATTTAAACCAATACCTCCCTTTTTTTTCTTTTCTTTATACATTCATTTTTTCCACGTTTTTGCACTCAAAACAACTTTCCTCCTTCGCGTACACACTGTTTTTAAGATTCCAAACCCATCTGAATCACAAAACTGTCTAAAAAGCCATTTAAACCAATACCGCCCTTATGTTTTTTTTTGTTATACATTAATTTTTTCCACTTTTTTCCAACTTTCTTCCTTCTCGTACACTTTTTATGATTCCGAACCCACCTGACTCACAAAACCGTCTAAAAGACCATTTAAACCAATACCTCCCTTTTGTTTTTTTTCCTTATACATTCATTTTTTCCACGTTTTTGCACTCAAAACAACTTTCCTCCTTCGCGTACACACTGTTTTTATGATTCTGAACCCATCTGAATCACAAAACTGTCTAAAAAGCCATTTAAACCAATACCGCCCTTTTGTTTCTTTTCATTATACATTTATTTTTTCCACGTTTCGGCACTCAAAACATCTTTCCACATTCGTGTACACACTGCTTTTATGATTTCGAACCCATCTGTCTCACGAAATCGTCTAAAAGACCATTTAAACCAATACCTCCCTTTTGTTTCTTTTCCTTATACATTCATTTTTTCCACGTTTTTGCACTTAAAACAACTTTCCTCCTTCGCGTACACACTGTTTTTATGATTCCGAACCCATCTGAATCACAAAACTGTCTAAAAAGCCATTTAAACCAATACCACCCTTTTGTTTCTTTTCATTATACATTTATTTTTTCCACGTTTCGGCACTCAAAACATCTTTCCACATTCGCGTACACACTGCTTTTATGATTTCGAACCCATCTGTCTCACAAAATCGTCTAAAAGACCATTTAAACCAATACCTCCCTTTTGTTTCTTTTCCTTATACATTCATTTTTTCCACGTTTTTGCACTCAAGACAACTTTCCTCCTTCGCGTACACACAGTTTTTATGATTCCGAACCCATGTGACTCACAAAAACGTCTAAAAGACCATTTAAACCAATACCTCTGTTTTGTTTCTTTTCCTTATACATTCATTTTTTCCACGTTTTTGCACTCAAAACAACTTTCCTCCTTCGCGTACACACAGTTTTTATGATTCCGAACCCATCCGACTCACAAAAACGTCTAAAAGACCATTTAAACCAATACCTCTGTTTTGTTTCTTTTCCTTATACATTCATTTTTTCCACGTTTCTGCACTCAAAACAACTTTCCTCCTTCGCGTAGACACTGTTTTTATGATTCCGAACCCATCTGACTCACAAAAACGTCTGAAAGACCATTTAAACCAATACCTCTGTTTTGTTTCTTTTCCTTATACATTCATTTTTTCCACGTTTTTGCACTCAAAACAACTTTCCTCCTTCGCGTACACACTGTTTTTATGATTCAGAACCCATCTGAATCACAAAACTGTCTAAAAAGCCATTTAAACCAATACCGCCCTTTTGTTTCTTTTCATTATACATTTATTTTTTCCACGTTTCGGCACTCAAAACATCTTTCCACATTCGCGTACACACTACTTTTATGATTTCGAACCCAACTGTCTCACAAAATCGTCTAAAAGACCATTTAAACCAATACCTCCCTTTTGTTTCTTTTCCTTATACATTCATTTTTTCCACGTTTTTGCACTCAAAACAACTTTCCTCCTTAAGTAGACACTGTTTTTATGATTCCGAACCCATCTGACTCACAAAATCGCCTAAAAGACCATTTAAACCAATACCTCCCTTTTTTTTCTTTTCCTTATACATTCATTTTTTCCACGTTTTTGCACTCAAAACAACTTTCCTCCTTCGCGTACACACTGTTTTTATGATTCCGAACCCATCTGAATCACAAAACTGTCTAAAAAGCCATTTAAACCAATACCACCTTTTTGTTTCTTTTCATTATACATTTATTTTTTCCACGTTTCGGCACTCAAAACATCTTTCCACATTCGCGTACACACTGCTTTTATGATTTCGAACCCATCTGTCTCACAAAATCGTCTAAAAGACCATTTAAACCAATACCTCCCTTTTGTTTCTTTTCCTTATACATTCATTTTTTCCACGTTTTTGCACTCAAGACAACTTTCCTCCTTCGCGTACACACAGTTTTTATGATTCCGAACCCATCTGACTCACAAAATCGCCTAAAAGACCATTTAAACCAATACCTCCCTTTTGTTTCTTTTCCTTATACATTCATTTTTTCCACGTTTTTGCACTCAAGACAACTTTCCTCCTTCGCGTACACACAGTTTTTATGATTCCGAACCCATCTGACTCACAAAAACGTCTAAAAGACCATTTAAACCAATACCTCCCTTTTGTTTCTTTTCCTTATACATTCATTTTTTCCACGTTTTTGCACTCAAAACAACTTTCCTCCTTCGCGTACACACTGTTTTTATGATTCCAAACCCATCTGAATCACAAAAGTGTCTAAAAAGCCATTTAAACCAATACCACCCTTTTGTTTCTTTTCATTATACATTTATTTTTTCCACGTTTCGGCACTCAAAACATCTTTCCACATTCGCGTACATACTGCTTTTATGATTCCGAACCCACCTGACTCACAAAACCGTATAAAAGACCATTTAAACCAATACCACCCTTTTGTTTCTTTTCATTATACATTCATTTTTTCCACGTTTTTGCACTCAAGACAACTTTCCTCTTTCGCGTACACACAGTTTTTATGATTCCGAACCCATCCGACTCACAAAAACGTCTAAAAGACCATTTAAACCAATACCTCTGTTTTGTTTCTTTTCCTTATACATTCATTTTTTCCACGTTTTTGCTCTCAAAACAACATTCCTCCTTCGCGTACACACTGTTTTTATGATTCCGAACCCATCTGAATCACAAAACTGTCTAAAAAGCCATTTAAAACAATACCGCCCTTAAGTTTTTTTTTGTTATACATTAATTTTTTCCACTTTTTTCCAACTTTCCTCCTTCTCGTACACTTTTTATGATTCCGAACCCACCTGACTCACAAAACCGTCTAAAATACCATTTAAACCAATACCTCCCTTTTGTTTTTTTTTCCTTATACATTTATTTTTTCCACGTTTCGGCACTCAAAACATCTTTCCACATTCGCGTACACACTGCTTTTATGATTCCGAACCCACCTGACTCACAAAACCGTATAAAAGACCATTTAAACCAATACCACCCTTTTGTTTCTTTTCATTATACATTCATTTTTTCCACGTTTTTGCACTCAAGACAACTTTCCTCTTTCGCGTACACACAGTTTTTATGATTCCGAACCCATCCGACTCACAAAAACGTCTAAAAGACCATTTAAACCAATACCTCTGTTTTGTTTCTTTTCCTTATACATTCATTTTTTCCACGTTTTTGCACTCAAAACAACTTTCCT
This sequence comes from Salticus scenicus, assembly GCA_963930645.1. NCBI lineage: Eukaryota > Metazoa > Arthropoda > Arachnida > Araneae > Salticidae > Salticus > Salticus scenicus. The sequence continues at coordinate 66,266 of CAWVNO010002049.1, forward strand.
CCTTCGCGTAGACACTGTTTTTATGATTCCGAACCCATCTGACTCACAAAATCGCCTGAAAGACCATTTAAACCAATACCTCCCTTTTTTTTCTTTTCTTTATACATTCATTTTTTCCACGTTTTTGCACTCAAAACAACTTTCCTCCTTCGCGTACACACTGTTTTTAAGATTCCAAACCCATCTGAATCACAAAACTGTCTAAAAAGCCATTTAAACCAATACCGCCCTTATGTTTTTTTTTGTTATACATTAATTTTTTCCACTTTTTTCCAACTTTCCTCCTTCTCGTACACTTTTTATGATTCCGAACCCACCTGACTCACAAAACCGTCTAAAAGACCATTTAAACCAATACCTCTGTTTTCTTTCTTTTCCTTATACATTCATTTTTTCCACGTTTTTGCACTCAAAACAACTTTCCTCCTTCGCGTAGACACTGTTTTTATGATTCCGAACCCATCTGACTCACAAAAACGTCTGAAAGACCATTTAAACCAATACCTCTGTTTTGTTTCTTTTCCTTATACATTCATTTTTTCCACGTTTTTGCACTCAACACAACTTTCCTCCTTCGCGTAGACACTGTTTTTATGATTCCGAACCCATCTGTCTCACAAAATCGTCTAAAAGACCATTTAAACCAATACCTCCCTTTTGTTTCTTTTCCTTATACATTCATTTTTTCCACGTTTTTGCACTCAAAACAACTTTCCTCCTTCGCGTACACACAGTTTTTATGATTCCGAACCCATCTGACTCACAAAAACGTCTGAAAGACCATTTAAACCAATACCTCTGTTTTGTTTCTTTTCCTTATACATTCATTTTTTCCACGTTTTTGCACTCAAAACAACTTTCCTCCTTCGCGTACACACTGTTTTTATGATTCCGAACCCATCTGAATCACAAAACTGTCTAAAAAGCCATTTAAACCAATACCGCCCTTTTGTTTCTTTTCATTATACATTTATTTTTTCCACGTTTCGGCACTCAAAACATCTTTCCACATTCGCGTACACACTACTTTTATGATTTCGAACCCAACTGTCTCACAAAATCGTCTAAAAGACCATTTAAACCAATACCTCCCTTTTGTTTCTTTTCCTTATACATTCATTTTTTCCACGTTTTTGCACTCAAAACAACTTTCCTCCTTAAGTAGACACTGTTTTTATGATTCCGAACCCATCTGACTCACAAAATCGCCTAAAAGACCATTTAAACCAATACCTCCCTTTTTTTCTTTTCCTTATACATTCATTTTTTCCACGTTTTTGCACTCAAAACAACTTTCCTCCTTCGCGTACACACTGTTTTTATGATTCCGAACCCATCTGAATCACAAAACTGTCTAAAAAGCCATTTAAACCAATACCACCTTTTTGTTTCTTTTCATTATACATTTATTTTTTCCACGTTTCGGCACTCAAAACAACTTTCCTCCTTCGCGTAGACACTGCTTTTATGATTTCGAACCCATCTGTCTCACAAAATCGTCTAAAAGACCATTTAAACCAATACCTCCCTTTTGTTTCTTTTCCTTATACATTCATTTTTTCCACGTTTTTGCACTCAAAACAACTTTCCTCCTTCGCGTAGACACTGTTTTTATGATTCCGAACCCATCTGAATCACAAAACTGTCTAAAAAGCCATTTAAACCAATACCTCTGTTTTGTTTCTTTTCCTTATACATTCATTTTTTCCACGTTTTTGCACTCAAAACAACTTTCCTCCTTCGCGTAGACACTGTTTTTATGATTCCGAACCCATCTGTCTCACAAAATCGTCTAAAAGACCATTTAAACCAATACCTCCCTTTTGTTTCTTTTCCTTATACATTCATTTTTTCCACGTTTTTGCACTCAAAACAACTTTCCTCCTTAAGTAGACACTGTTTTTATGATTCCGAACCCATCTGACTCACAAAATCGCCTAAAAGACCATTTAAACCAATACCTCCCTTTTTTTTCTTTTCCTTATACATTCATTTTTTCCACGTTTTTGCACTCAAAACAACTTTCCTCCTTCGCGTACACACTGTTTTTATGATTCCGAACCCATCTGAATCACAAAACTGTCTAAAATGCCATTTAAACCAATACCACCTTTTTGTTTCTTTTCATTATACATTTATTTTTTCCACGTTTCGGCACTCAAAACATCTTTCCACATTCGCGTACACACTGCTTTTATGATTTCGAACCCATCTGTCTCACAAAATCGTCTAAAAGACCATTTAAACCAATACCTCCCTTTTGTTTCTTTTCCTTATACATTCATTTTTTCCACGTTTTTGCACTCAAGACAACTTTCCTCCTTCGCGTACACACAGTTTTTATGATTCCGAACCCATCTGACTCACAAAAACGTCTAAAAGACCATTTAAACCAATACCTCTGTTTTGTTTTTTTTCCTTATACATTCATTTTTTCCACGTTTTTGCACTCAGAACAAGTTTCCTCCTTCGCGTAGACACAGTTTTTATGATTCCGAACCCATCTGACTCACAAAATCGCCTAAAAGATCATTTAAACCAATACCTCCCTTTTTTTTCTTTTCTTTATACATTCATTTTTTCCACGTTTTTGCACTCAAAACAACTCTCTTCCTTCGCGTACACACTGTTTTTAAGATTCCAAACCCATCTGAATCGCAAAACTGTCTAAAAAGCCATTTAAACCAATACCGCCCTTATGTTTTTTTTTTGTTATACATTAATTTTTTCCACTTTTTTCCAACTTTCCTCCTTCTCGTACACTTTTTATGATTCCGAACCCACCTGACTCACAAAACCGTCTAAAAGACCATTTAAACCAATACCTCCCTTTTGTTTCTTTTCCTTATACATTCATTTTTTCCACGTTTTTGCACTCAAAACAACTTTCCTCCTTCGCGTACACACAGTTTTTATGATTCCGAACCCATCTGACTCACAAAAACGTCTAAAAGACCATTTAAACCAATACCTCCCTATTGTTTCTTTTCCTTATACATTCATTTTTTCCACGTTTTTGCTCTCAAAACAACTTTCCTCCTTCGCGTACACACTGTTTTTATGATTCCGAACCCATCTGAATCACAAAACTGTCTAAAAAGCCATTTAAACCAATACCACCCTTTTGTTTCATTTCATTATACATTTATTTTTTCCACGTTTCGGCACTCAAAACATCTTTCCACATTCGCGTACACACTGCTTTTATGATTTCGAACCCATCTGTCTCACAAAATCGTCTAAAAGACCATTTAAACCAATACCTCCCTTTTGTTTCTTTTCCTTATACATTCATTTTTTCCACGTTTTTGCACTCAAGACAACTTTCCTCCTTCGCGTGCACACAGTTTTTATGATTCCGAACCCATCTGACTCACAAAAACGTCTAAAAGACCATTTAAACCAATACCTCCCTTTTGTTTCTTTTCCTTATACATTCATTTTTTCCACGTTTTTGCACTCAAAACAACTTTCCTCCTTCGCGTACACACTGTTTTTAAGATTCCAAACCCATCTGAATCACAAAACTGTCTAAAAAGCCATTTAAACCAATACCGCCCTTATGTTTTTTTTTGTTATACATTAATTTTTTCCACTTTTTTCCAACTTTCCTCCTTCTCGTACACTTTTTATGATTCCGAACCCACCTGACTCACAAAACCGTCTAAAAGACCATTTAAACCAATACCTCCCTTATGTTTTTTTTCCTTATACATTCATTTTTTCCACGTTTTTGCACTCAAAACAAGTTTCCTCCTTCGCGTACACACTGTTTTTATGATTCCGAACCCATCTGAATCACAAAACTGTCTAAAAAGCCATTTAAACCAATACCGCCCTTTTGTTTCTTTTCATTATACATTTATTTTTTCCACGTTTCGGCACTCAAAACATCTTTCCACATTCGTGTACACACTGCTTTTATGATTTCGAACCCATCTGTCTCACGAAATCGTCTAAAAGACCATTTAAACCAATACCTCCCTTTTGTTTCTTTTCCTTATACATTCATTTTTTCCACGTTTTTGCACTCAAAACAACTTTCCTCCTTCGCGTACACACTGTTTTTATGATTCCGAACCCATCTGAATCACAAAACTGTCTAAAAAGCCATTTAAACCAATACCACCCTTTTGTTTCATTTCATTATACATTTATTTTTTCCACGTTTCGGCACTCAAAACATCTTTCCACATTCGCGTACACACTGCTTTTATGATTTCGAACCCATCTGTCTCACAAAATCGTCTAAAAGACCATTTAAACCAATACCTCCCTTTTGTTTCTTTTCCTTATACATTCATTTTTTCCACGTTTTTGCACTCAAGACAACTTTCCTCCTTCGCGTACACACAGTTTTTATGATTCCGAACCCATCTGACTCACAAAATCGTCTAAAAGACAATTTAAACCAATACCTCCCTTTTGTTTCTTTTCCTTATACATTCATTTTTTCCACGTTTTTGCACTCAAAACAACTTTCCTCCTTCGCGTAGACACTGTTTTTATGATTCCGAACCCATCTGACTCACAAAATCGCCTAAAAGACCATTTAAACCAATACCTCCCTTTTTTTTCTTTTCTTTATACATTCATTTTTTCCACGTTTTTGCACTCAAAACAACTTTCCTCCTTCGCGTACACACTGTTTTTAAGATTCCAAACCCATCTGAATCACAAAACTGTCTAAAAAGCCATTTAAACCAATACCGCCCTTATGTTTTTTTTTGTTATACATTAATTTTTTCCACTTTTTTCCAACTTTCCTCCTTCTCGTACACTTTTTATGATTCCGAACCCACCTGACTCACAAAACCGTCTAAAAGACCATTTAAACCAATACCTCCCTTATGTTTTTTTTCCTTATACATTCATTTTTTCCACGTTTTTGCACTCAAAACAACTTTCCTCCTTCGCGTACACACTGTTTTTATGATTCCGAACCCATCTGAATCACAAAACTGTCTAAAAAGCCATTTAAACCAATACCGCCCTTTTGTTTCTTTTCATTATACATTTATTTTTTCCACGTTTCGGCACTCAAAACATCTTTCCACATTCGTGTACACACTGCTTTTATGATTTCGAACCCATCTGTCTCACGAAATCGTCTAAAAGACCATTTAAACCAATACCTCCCTTTTGTTTCTTTTCCTTATACATTCATTTTTTCCACGTTTTTGCACTCAAAACAACTTTCCTCCTTCGCGTACACACTGTTTTTATGATTCCGAACCCATCTGAATCACAAAACTGTCTAAAAAGCCATTTAAACCAATACCACCCTTTTGTTTCTTTTCATTATACATTTATTTTTTCCACGTTTCGGCACTCAAAACATCTTTCCACATTCGCGTACACACTGCTTTTATGATTTCGAACCCATCTGTCTCACAAAATCGTCTAAAAGACCATTTAAACCAATACCTCCCTTTTGTTTCTTTTCCTTATACATTCATTTTTTCCACGTTTTTGCACTCAAAACAACTTTCCTCCTTAAGTAGACACTGTTTTTATGATTCCGAACCCATCTGACTCACAAAATCGCCTAAAAGACCATTTAAACCAATACCTCCCTTTTTTTTCTTTTCCTTATACATTCATTTTTTCCACGTTTTTGCACTCAAAACAACTTTCCTCCTTCGCGTACACACTGTTTTTATGATTCCGAACCCATCTGAATCACAAAACTGTCTAAAAAGCCATTTAAACCAATACCACCTTTTTGTTTCTTTTCATTATACATTTATTTTTTCCACGTTTCGGCACTCAAAACATCTTTCCACATTCGCGTACACACTGCTTTTATGATTTCGAACCCATCTGTCTCACAAAATCGTCTAAAAGACCATTTAAACCAATACCTCCCTTTTGTTTCTTTTCCTTATACATTCATTTTTTCCACGTTTTTGCACTCAAGACAACTTTCCTCCTTCGCGTACACACAGTTTTTATGATTCCGAACCCATCTGACTCACAAAAACGTCTAAAAGACCATTTAAACCAATACCTCTGTTTTGTTTTTTTTCCTTATACATTCATTTTTTCCACGTTTTTGCACTCAGAACAAGTTTCCTCCTTCGCGTAGACACAGTTTTTATGATTCCGAACCCATCTGACTCACAAAATCGCCTAAAAGATCATTTAAACCAATACCTCCCTTTTTTTTCTTTTCTTTATACATTCATTTTTTCCACGTTTTTGCACTCAAAACAACTCTCTTCCTTCGCGTACACACTGTTTTTAAGATTCCAAACCCATCTGAATCGCAAAACTGTCTAAAAAGCCATTTAAACCAATACCGCCCTTATGTTTTTTTTTTGTTATACATTAATTTTTTCCACTTTTTTCCAACTTTCCTCCTTCTCGTACACTTTTTATGATTCCGAACCCACCTGACTCACAAAACCGTCTAAAAGACCATTTAAACCAATACCTCCCTTTTGTTTCTTTTCCTTATACATTCATTTTTTCCACGTTTTTGCACTCAAAACAACTTTCCTCCTTCGCGTACACACAGTTTTTATGATTCCGAACCCATCTGACTCACAAAAACGTCTAAAACACCATTTAAACCAATACCTCCCTATTGTTTCTTTTCCTTATACATTCATTTTTTCCACGTTTTTGCTCTCAAAACAACTTTCCTCCTTCGCGTACACACTGTTTTTATGATTCCGAACCCATCTGAATCACAAAACTGTCTAAAAAGCCATTTAAACCAATACCACCCTTTTGTTTCTTTTCATTATACATTTATTTTTTCCACGTTTCGGCACTCAAAACATCTTTCCACATTCGCGTACACACTGCTTTTATGATTTCGAACCCATCTGTCTCACAAAATCGTCTAAAAGACCATTTAAACCAATACCTCCCTTTTGTTTCTTTTCCTTATACATTCATTTTTTCCACGTTTTTGCACTCAAGACAACTTTCCTCCTTCGCGTACACACAGTTTTTATGATTCCGAACCCATCTGACTCACAAAAACGTCTAAAAGACCATTTAAACCAATACCTCTGTTTTGTTTCTTTTCCTTATACATTCATTTTTTCCACGTTTTTGCACTCAAAACAACTTTCCTCCTTCGCGTAGACACTGTTTTTATGATTCCGAACCCATCTGACTCACAAAATCGCCTAAAAGACCATTTAAACCAATACCTCAATTTTTTTTCTTTTCTTTATACATTCATTTTTTCCACGTTTTTGCACTCAAAACAACTTTCCTCCTTCGCGTACACACTGTTTTTAAGATTCCAAACCCATCTGAATCACAAAACTGTCTAAAAAGCCATTTAAACCAATACCGCCCTTATGTTTTTTTTTTGTTATACATTAATTTTTTCCACTTTTTTCCAACTTTCCTCCTTCTCGTACACTTTTTATGATTCCGAACCCACCTGACTCACAAAACCGTCTAAAAGACCATTTAAACCAATACCTCCCTTTTGTTTTTTTTCCTTATACATTCATTTTTTCCACGTTTTTGCACTCAAAACAACTTTCCTCCTTCGCGTACACACTGTTTTTATGATTCCGAACCCATCTGAATCACAAAACTGTCTAAAAAGCCATTTAAACCAATACCGGCCTTTTGTTTCTTTTCATTATACATTTATTTTTTCCACGTTTCGGCACTCAAAACATCTTTCCACATTCGTGTACACACTTCTTTTATGATTTCGAACCCATCTGTCTCACGAAATCGTCTAAAAGACCATTTAAACCAATACCTCCCTTTTGTTTCTTTTCCTTATACATTCATTTTTTCCACGTTTTTGCACTTAAAACAACTTTCCTCCTTCGCGTACACACTGTTTTTATGATTCCGAACCCATCTGAATCACAAAACTGTCTAAAAAGCCATTTAAACCAATACCACCCTTTTGTTTCTTTTCATTATACATTTATTTTTTCCACGTTTCGGCACTTAAAACATCTTTCCACATTCGCGTACACACTGCTTTTATGATTTCGAACCCATCTGTCTCACAAAATCGTCTAAAAGACCATTTAAACCAATACCTCCCTTTTGTTTCTTTTCCTTATACATTCATTTTTTCCACGTTTTTGCACTCAAGACAACTTTCCTCCTTCGCGTACACACAGTTTTTATGATTCCGAACCCATGTGACTCACAAAAACGTCTAAAAGACCATTTAAACCAATACCTCTGTTTTGTTTCTTTTCCTTATACATTCATTTTTTCCACGTTTTTGCACTCAAAACAACTTTCCTCCTTCGCGTAGACACTGTTTTTATGATTCCGAACCCATCTGACTCACAAATTCGCCTAAAAGACCATTTAAACCAATACCTCCCTTTTTTTTCTTTTCTTTATACATTCATTTTTTCCACGTTTTTGCACTCAAAACAACTTTCCTCCTTCGCGTACACACTGTTTTTAAGATTCCAAACCCATCTGAATCACAAAACTGTCTAAAAAGCCATTTAAACCAATACCGCCCTTATGTTTTTTTTTGTTATACATTAATTTTTTCCACTTTTTTCCAACTTTCCTCCTTCTCGTACACTTTTTATGATTCCGAACCCACCTGACTCACAAAACCGTCTAAAAGACCACTTAAACCAATACCTCCCTTTTATTTTTTTTCCTTATACATTCATTTTTTCCACGTTTTTGCACTCAAAACAACTTTCCTCCTTCGCGTACACACTGTTTTTATGATTCCGAATCCATCTGAATCACAAAAGTGTCTAAAAAGCCATTTAAACCAATACCGCCCTTTTTTTTCTTTTCATTATACATTTATTTTTTCCACTTTCGGCACTCAAAACATCTTTCCACATTCGCGTACACACTGCTTTTATGATTTCGAACCCATCCGTCTCACGAAATCGTCTAAAAGACCATTTAAACCAATACCTCCCTTTTGTTTCTTTTCCTTATACATTCATTTTTTCCACGTTTTTGCACTCAAAACAACTTTCCTCTTTCGCGTACACACAGTTTTTATGATTCCGAACACATCTGACTCACAAAAACGTCTAAAAGACCATTTAAACCAATACCTCTGTTTTGTTTCTTTTCTTTATACATTCATTTTTTGCACGTTTTTGCACTCAAAACAACTTTCCTCCTTCGCGTACACACTGTTTTTATGATTCCGAACCCATCTGAATCACAAAAGTGTCTAAAAAGCCATTTAAACCAATACCGCCCTTTTGTTTCTTTTCATTATACATTTATTTTTTCCACGTTTCGGCACTCAAAACATCTTTCCACATTCGCGTACACACTGCTTTTATGATTTCGAACCCATCTGTCTCACGAAATCGTCTAAAAGACCATTTAAACCAATACCTCCCTTTTGTTTCTTTTCCTTATACATTCATTTTTTCCACGTTTTTGCACTCAAAACAACTTTCCTCCTTCGCGTACACACTGTTTTTATGATTCCGAACCCATCTGAATCACAAAACTGTCTAAAAAGCCATTTAAACCAATACCACCCTTTTGTTTCTTTTCATTATACATTTATTTTTTCCACGTTTCGGCACTCAAAACATCTTTCCACATTCGCGTACACACTGCTTTTATGATTTCGAACCCATCTGTCTCACAAAATCGTCTAAAAGACCATTTAAACCAATACCTCCCTTTTGTTTCTTTTCCTTATACATTCATTTTTTCCACGTTTTTGCACTCAAAACAACTTTCCTCCTTAAGTAGACACTGTTTTTATGATTCCGAACCCATTTGACTCACAAAATCGCCTAAAAGACCATTTAAACCAATACCTCTGTTTTGTTTCTTTTCCTTATACATTCATTTTTTCCACGTTTTTGCACTCAAAACAACTTTCCTCCTTCGCGTAGACACTGTTTTTATGATTCCGAACCCATCTGACTCACAAAATCGCCTAAAAGACCATTTAAACCAATACCTCCCTTTTTTTTCTTTTCTTTATACATTCATTTTTTCCACGTTTTTGCACTCAAAACAACTTTCCTCCTTCGCGTACACACTGTTTTTAAGATTCCAAACCCATCTGAATCACAAAACTGTCTAAAAAGCCATTTAAACCAATACCGCCCTTATGTTTTTTTTTGTTATACATTAATTTTTTCCACTTTTTTCCAACTTTCTTCCTTCTCGTACACTTTTTATGATTCCGAACCCACCTGACTCACAAAACCGTCTAAAAGACCATTTAAACCAATACCTCCCTTTTGTTTTTTTTCCTTATACATTCATTTTTTCCACGTTTTTGCACTCAAAACAACTTTCCTCCTTCGCGTACACACTGTTTTTATGATTCTGAACCCATCTGAATCACAAAACTGTCTAAAAAGCCATTTAAACCAATACCGCCCTTTTGTTTCTTTTCATTATACATTTATTTTTTCCACGTTTCGGCACTCAAAACATCTTTCCACATTCGTGTACACACTGCTTTTATGATTTCGAACCCATCTGTCTCACGAAATCGTCTAAAAGACCATTTAAACCAATACCTCCCTTTTGTTTCTTTTCCTTATACATTCATTTTTTCCACGTTTTTGCACTTAAAACAACTTTCCTCCTTCGCGTACACACTGTTTTTATGATTCCGAACCCATCTGAATCACAAAACTGTCTAAAAAGCCATTTAAACCAATACCACCCTTTTGTTTCTTTTCATTATACATTTATTTTTTCCACGTTTCGGCACTCAAAACATCTTTCCACATTCGCGTACACACTGCTTTTATGATTTCGAACCCATCTGTCTCACAAAATCGTCTAAAAGACCATTTAAACCAATACCTCCCTTTTGTTTCTTTTCCTTATACATTCATTTTTTCCACGTTTTTGCACTCAAAACAACTTTCCTCCTTCGCGTACACACAGTTTTTATGATTCCGAACCCATCCGACTCACAAAAACGTCTAAAAGACCATTTAAACCAATACCTCTGTTTTGTTTCTTTTCCTTATACATTCATTTTTTCCACGTTTTTGCACTCAAAACAACTTTCCTCCTTCGCGTAGACACTGTTTTTATGATTCCGAACCCATCTGACTCAAAAAATCGCCTAAAAGACGATTTAAACCAATACCTCCCTTTTTTTTCTTTTCTTTATACATTCATTTTTTCCACGTTTTTGCACTCAAAACAACTTTCCTCCTTCGCGTACACACTGTTTTTAAGATTCCAAACCCATCTGAATCACAAAACTGTCTAAAAAGCCATTTAAACCAATACCGCCCTTATGTTTTTTTTTGTTATACATTAATTTTTTCCACTTTTTTCCAACTTTCCTCCTTCTCGTACACTTTTTATGATTCCGAACCCACCTGACTCACAAAACCGTCTAAAAGACCATTTAAACCAATACCTCCCTTTTGTTTTTTTTCCTTATACATTCATTTTTTCCACGTTTTTGCACTCAAAACAACTTTCCTCCTTCGCGTACACACTGTTTTTATGATTCCAAACCCATCTGAATCACAAAAGTGTCTAAAAAGCCATTTAAACCAATACCACCCTTTTGTTTCTTTTCCTTATACATTTATTTTTTCCACGTTTCGGCACTCAAAACATCTTTCCACATTCGCGTACATACTGCTTTTATGATTCCGAACCCACCTGACTCACAAAACCGTATAAAAGACCATTTAAACCAATACCACCCTTTTGTTTCTTTTCATTATACATTCATTTTTTCCACGTTTTTGCACTCAAGACAACTTTCCTCTTTCGCGTACACACAGTTTTTATGATTCCGAACCCATCCGACTCACAAAAACGTCTAAAAGACCATTTAAACCAATACCTCCCTTTTGTTTTTTTTCCTTATACATTCATTTTTTCCACGTTTTTGCACTCAAAACAACTTTCCTCCTTCGCGTACACACAGTTTTTATGATTCCGAACCCATCTGACTCACAAAAACGTCTGAAAGACCATTTAAACCAATACCGCCCTTTTTTTTCTTTTCCTTATACATTTATTTTTTCCACGTTTTTGCACTCAAGACAACTTTCCTCCTTCGAGTACACACAGTTTTTATGATTCCGAACCCATCTGACTCACAAAAACGTCTAAAAGACCATTTAAACCAATACCTCTGTTTTGTTTCTTTTCCTTATACATTCATTTTTTCCACGTTTCTGCACTCAAAACAACTTTCCTCCTTCGCGTAGACACTGTTTTTATGATTCCGAACCCATCTGACTCACAAAAACGTCTGAAAGACCATTTAAACCAATACCTCTGTTTTGTTTCTTTTCCTTATACATTCATTTTTTCCACGTTTTTGCACTCAAAACAACTTTCCTCCTTCGCGTACACACTGTTTTTATGATTCAGAACCCATCTGAATCACAAAACTGTCTAAAAAGCCATTTAAACCAATACCGCCCTTTTGTTTCTTTTCATTATACATTTATTTTTTCCACGTTTCGGCACTCAAAACATCTTTCCACATTCGCGTACACACTACTTTTATGATTTCGAACCCAACTGTCTCACAAAATCGTCTAAAAGACCATTTAAACCAATACCTCCCTTTTGTTTCTTTTCCTTATACATTCATTTTTTCCACGTTTTTGCACTCAAAACAACTTTCCTCCTTAAGTAGACACTGTTTTTATGATTCCGAACCCATCTGACTCACAAAATCGCCTAAAAGACCATTTAAACCAATACCTCCCTTTTTTTTCTTTTCCTTATACATTCATTTTTTCCACGTTTTTGCACTCAAAACAACTTTCCTCCTTCGCGTACACACTGTTTTTATGATTCCGAACCCATCTGAATCACAAAACTGTCTAAAAAGCCATTTAAACCAATACCACCTTTTTGTTTCTTTTCATTATACATTTATTTTTTCCACGTTTCGGCACTCAAAACATCTTTCCACATTCGCGTACACACTGCTTTTATGATTTCGAACCCATCTGTCTCACAAAATCGTCTAAAAGACCATTTAAACCAATACCTCCCTTTTGTTTCTTTTCCTTATACATTCATTTTTTCCACGTTTTTGCACTCAAGACAACTTTCCTCCTTCGCGTACACACAGTTTTTATGATTCCGAACCCATCTGACTCACAAAATCGCCTAAAAGACCATTTAAACCAATACCTCCCTTTTGTTTCTTTTCCTTATACATTCATTTTTTCCACGTTTTTGCACTCAAGACAACTTTCCTCCTTCGCGTACACACAGTTTTTATGATTCCGAACCCATCTGACTCACAAAAACGTCTAAAAGACCATTTAAACCAATACCTCCCTTTTGTTTCTTTTCCTTATACATTCATTTTTTCCACGTTTTTGCACTCAAAACAACTTTCCTCCTTCGCGTACACACTGTTTTTATGATTCCAAACCCATCTGAATCACAAAAGTGTCTAAAAAGCCATTTAAACCAATACCACCCTTTTGTTTCTTTTCATTATACATTTATTTTTTCCACGTTTCGGCACTCAAAACATCTTTCCACATTCGCGTACATACTGCTTTTATGATTCCGAACCCACCTGACTCACAAAACCGTATAAAAGACCATTTAAACCAATACCACCCTTTTGTTTCTTTTCATTATACATTCATTTTTTCCACGTTTTTGCACTCAAGACAACTTTCCTCTTTCGCGTACACACAGTTTTTATGATTCCGAACCCATCCGACTCACAAAAACGTCTAAAAGACCATTTAAACCAATACCTCTGTTTTGTTTCTTTTCCTTATACATTCATTTTTTCCACGTTTTTGCTCTCAAAACAACATTCCTCCTTCGCGTACACACTGTTTTTATGATTCCGAACCCATCTGAATCACAAAACTGTCTAAAAAGCCATTTAAAACAATACCGCCCTTAAGTTTTTTTTTGTTATACATTAATTTTTTCCACTTTTTTCCAACTTTCCTCCTTCTCGTACACTTTTTATGATTCCGAACCCACCTGACTCACAAAACCGTCTAAAATACCATTTAAACCAATACCTCCCTTTTGTTTTTTTTTCCTTATACATTTATTTTTTCCACGTTTCGGCACTCAAAACATCTTTCCACATTCGCGTACACACTGCTTTTATGATTCCGAACCCACCTGACTCACAAAACCGTATAAAAGACCATTTAAACCAATACCACCCTTTTGTTTCTTTTCATTATACATTCATTTTTTCCACGTTTTTGCACTCAAGACAACTTTCCTCTTTCGCGTACACACAGTTTTTATGATTCCGAACCCATCCGACTCACAAAAACGTCTAAAAGACCATTTAAACCAATACCTCTGTTTTGTTTCTTTTCCTTATACATTCATTTTTTCCACGTTTTTGCACTCAAAACAACTTTCCTCCTTCGCGTAGACACTGTTTTTATGATTCCGAACCCATCTGACTCACAAAATCGCCTGAAAGACCATTTAAACCAATACCTCCCTTTTTTTTCTTTTCTTTATACATTCATTTTTTCCACGTTTTTGCACTCAAAACAACTTTCCTCCTTCGCGTACACACTGTTTTTAAGATTCCAAACCCATCTGAATCACAAAACTGTCTAAAAAGCCATTTAAACCAATACCGCCCTTATGTTTTTTTTTGTTATACATTAATTTTTTCCACTTTTTTCCAACTTTCCTCCTTCTCGTACACTTTTTATGATTCCGAACCCACCTGACTCACAAAACCGTCTAAAAGACCATTTAAACCAATACCTCCCTTTTGTTTTTTTTCCTTATACATTCATTTTTTCCACGTTTTTGCACTCAAAACAACTTTCCTCCTTCGCGTACACACAGTTTTTATGATTCCGAACCCATCTGACTCACAAAAACGTCTGAAAGACCATTTAAACCAATACCTCTGTTTTGTTTCTTTTCCTTATACATTCATTTTTTCCACGTTTTTGCACTCAAAACAACTTTCCTCCTTCGCGTAGACACTGTTTTTATGATTCCGAACCCATCTGACTCACAAAATCGCCTAAAAGACCATTTAAACCAATACCTCCCTTTTTTTTCTTTTCCTTATACATTCATTTTTTCCACGTTTTTGCTCTCAAAACAACTTTCCTCCTTCGCGTACACACTGTTTTTATGATTCCGAACCCATCTGAATCACAAAACTGTCTAAAAAGCCATTTAAACCAATACCTCTGTTTTGTTTCTTTTCATTATACATTTATTTTTTCCACGTTTCGGCACTCAAAACATCTTTCCACATTCGCGTACACACTGTTTTTATGATTCCGAACCCATCTGTCTCACAAAATCGTCTAAAAGACCATTTAAACCAATACCTCCCTTTTGTTTCTTTTCTTTATACATTCATTTTTTCCACGTTTTTGCACTCAAAACAACTTTCCTCCTTCGCGTACACACTGTTTTTATGATTCCAAACCCATCTGAATCACAAAAGTGTCTAAAAAGCCATTTAAACCAATACCATTACCAGTACCAGTACCATACCGTACCAGTACCATAAACCAATACCAGACAGTTTCTTTTCATTATACATTTATTTTTTCCACGTTTCGGCACTCAAAACATCTTTCCACATTCGCGTACACACTGCTTTTATGATTCCGAACACACCTGACTCACAAAACCGTATAAAAGACCATTTAAACCAATACCACCCTTTTGTTTCTTTTCATTATACATTCATTTTTTCCACGTTTTTGCACTCAAGACAACTTTCCTCTTTCGCGTACACACAGTTTTTATGATTCCGAACCCATCCGACTCACAAAAACGTCTAAAAGACCATTTAAACCAATACCTCTGTTTTGTTTCTTTTCCTTATACATTCATTTTTTCCACGTTTTTGCACTCAAAACAACTTTCCTCCTTCGCGTAGACACTGTTTTTATGATTCCGAACCCATCTGACTCACAAAATCGCCTAAAAGACCATTTAAACCAATACCTCCCTTTTTTTTCTTTTCTTTATACATTCATTTTTTCCACGTTTTTGCACTCAAAACAACTTTCCTCCTTCGCGTACACACTGTTTTTAAGATTCCAAACCCATCTGAATCACAAAACTGTCTAAAAAGCCATTTAAACCAATACCGCCCTTATGTTTTTTTTTGTTATACATTAATTTTTTCCACTTTTTTCCAACTTTCCTCCTTCTCGTACACTTTTTATGATTCCGAACCCACCTGACTCACAAAACCGTCTAAAAGACCATTTAAACCAATACCTCCCTTTTGTTTTTTTTCCTTATACATTCATTTTTTCCACGTTTTTGCACTCAAAACAACTTTCCTCCTTCGCGTACACACAGTTTTTATGATTCCGAACCCATCTGACTCACAAAAACGTCTGAAAGACCATTTAAACCAATACCGCCCTTTTTTTTCTTTTCCTTATACATTCATTTTTTCCACGTTTTTGCACTCTAAACAACTTTCCTCCTTCGCGTACACACAGTTTTTATGATTCCGAACCCATCTGACTCACAAAAACGTCTGAAAGACCATTTAAACCAATACCTCTGTTTTGTTTCTTTTCCTTATACATTCATTTTTTCCACGTTTTTGCACTCAAAACAACTTTCCTCCTTCGCGTAGACACTGTTTTTATGATTCCGAACCCATCTGTCTCAAAAAATCGTCTAAAAGACCATTTAAACCAATACCTCCCTTTTGTTTCTTTTCCTTATACATTCATTTTTTCCACGTTTTTGCACTCAAAACAACTTTCCTCCTTCGCGTACACACAGTTTTTATGATTCCGAACCCATCTGACTCACAAAAACGTCTGAAAGACCATTTAAACCAATACCTCTGTTTTGTTTCTTTTCCTTATACATTCATTTTTTCCACATTTTTGCACTCAAAACAACTTTCCTCCTTCGCGTACACACTGTTTTTATGATTCCGAACCCATCTGAATCACAAAACTGTCTAAAAAGCCATTTAAACCAATACCGCCCTTTTGTTTCTTTTCATTATACATTTATTTTTTCCACGTTTCGGCACTCAAAACATCTTTCCACATTCGCGTACACACTACTTTTATGATTTCGAACCCAACTGTCTCACAAAATCGTCTAAATACCATTTAAACCAATACCTCCCTTTTGTTTCTTTTCCTTATACATTCATTTTTTCCACGTTTTTGCACTCAAAACAACTTTCCTCCTTAAGTAGACACTGTTTTTATGATTCCGAACCCATCTGACTCACAAAATCGCCTAAAAGACCATTTAAACCAATACCTCCCTTTTTTTTCTTTTCCTTATACATTCATTTTTTCCACGTTTTTGCACTCAAAACAACTTTCCTCCTTCGCGTACACACTGTTTTTATGATTCCGAACCCATCTGAATCACAAAACTGTCTAAAAAGCCATTTAAACCAATACCACCTTTTTGTTTCTTTTCATTATACATTTATTTTTTCCACGTTTCGGCACTCAAAACATCTTTCCACATTCGCGTACACACTGCTTTTATGATTTCGAACACATCTGTCTCACAAAATCGTCTAAAAGACCATTTAAACCAATACCTCCCTTTTGTTTCTTTTCCTTATACATTCATTTTTTCCACGTTTTTGCACTCAAGACAACTTCCCTCCTTCGCGTACACACAGTTTTTATGATTCCGAACCCATCTGACTCACAAAAACGTCTAAAAGACCATTTAAACCAATACCTCTGTTTTGTTTTTTTTCCTTATACATTCATTTTTTCCACGTTTTTGCACTCAGAACAAGTTTCCTCCTTCGCGTAGACACAGTTTTTATGATTCCGAACCCATCTGACTCAAAAAATCGCCTAAAAGACGATTTAAACCAATACCTCCCTTTTTTTTCTTTTCTTTATACATTCATTTTTTCCACGTTTTTGCACTCAAAACAACTTTCCTCCTTCGCGTACACACTGTTTTTAAGATTCCAAACCCATCTGAATCACAAAACTGTCTAAAAAGCCATTTAAACCAATACCGCCCTTATGTTTTTTTTTGTTATACATTAATTTTTTCCACTTTTTTCCAACTTTCCTCCTTCTCGTACACTTTTTATGATTCCGAACCCACCTGACTCACAAAACCGTCTAAAAGACCATTTAAACCAATACCTCCCTTTTGTTTTTTTTCCTTATACATTCATTTTTTCCACGTTTTTGCACTCAAAACAACTTTCCTCCTTCGCGTACACACTGTTTTTATGATTCCAAACCCATCTGAATCACAAAAGTGTCTAAAAAGCCATTTAAACCAATACCATTACCAGTACCAGTACCATACCGTACCAGTACCATAAACCAATACCAGTCAGTTTCTTTTCATTATACATTTATTTTTTCCACGTTTCGGCACTCAAAACATCTTTCCACATTCGCGTACACACTGCTTTTATGATTCCGAACCCACCTGACTCACAAAACCGTATAAAAGACCATTTAAACCAATACCACCCTTTTGTTTCTTTTCATTATACATTCATTTTTTCCACGTTTTTGCACTCAAGACAACTTTCCTCTTTCGCGTACACACAGTTTTTATGATTCCGAACCCATCCGACTCACAAAAACGTCTAAAAGACCATTTAAACCAATACCTCTGTTTTGTTTCTTTTCCTTATACATTCATTTTTTCCACGTTTTTGCACTCAAAACAACTTTCCTCCTTCGCGTAGACACTGTTTTTATGATTCCGAACCCATCTGACTCACAAAATCGCCTAAAAGACCATTTAAACCAATACCTCCCTTTTTTTTCTTTTCTTTATACATTCATTTTTTCCACGTTTTTGCACTCAAAACAACTTTCCTCCTTCGCGTACACACTGTTTTTAAGATTCCAAACCCATCTGAATCACAAAACTGTCTAAAAAGCCATTTAAACCAATACCGCCCTTATGTTTTTTTTTGTTATACATTAATTTTTTCCACTTTTTTCCAACTTTCCTCCTTCTCGTACACTTTTTATGATTCCGAACCCACCTGACTCACAAAACCGTCTAAAAGACCATTTAAACCAATACCTCCCTTTTGTTTTTTTTCCTTATACATTCATTTTTTCCACGTTTTTGCACTCAAAACAACTTTCCTCCTTCGCGTACACACAGTTTTTATGATTCCGAACCCATCTGACTCACAAAAACGTCTGAAAGACCATTTAAACCAATACCGCCCTTTTTTTTCTTTTCCTTATACATTCATTTTTTCCACGTTTTTGCACTCTAAACAACTTTCCTCCTTCGCGTACACACAGTTTTTATGATTCCGAACCCATCTGACTCACAAAAACGTCTGAAAGACCATTTAAACCAATACCTCTGTTTTGTTTCTTTTCCTTATACATTCATTTTTTCCACGTTTTTGCACTCAAAACAACTTTCCTCCTTCGCGTAGACACTGTTTTTATGATTCCGAACTCATCTGAATCACAAAACTGTCTAAAAAGCCATTTAAACCAATTCCACCCTTTTGTTTCTTTTCGTTATACATTTATTTTTTCCACGTTTCGGCACTCAAAACATCTTTCCACATTCGCGTACACACTGCTTTTATGATTTCGAACCCATCTGTCTCACAAAATCGTCTAAAACACCATTTAAACCAATACCTCCCTTTTGTTTCTTTTCCTTATACATTCATTTTTTCCACGTTTTTGCACTCAAAACAACTTTCCTCCTTCGCGTACACACAGTTTTTATGATTCCGAACCCATCTGACTCACAAAAACGTCTAAAAGACCATTTAAACCAATACCTCCCTATTGTTTCTTTTCCTTATACATTCATTTTTTCCACGTTTTTGCTCTCAAAACAACTTTCCTCCTTCGCGTACACACTGTTTTTATGATTCCAAACCCATCTGAATCACAAAACTGTCTAAAAAGCCATTTAAACCAATACCGCCCTTATGTTTTTTTTTGTTATACATTAATTTTTTCCACTTTTTTCCAACTTTCCTCCTTCTCGTACACTTTTTATGATTCCGAACCCACCTGACTCACAAAACCGTCTAAAAGACCATTTAAACCAATACCTCCCTTTTGTTTTTTTTCCTTATACATTCATTTTTCCACGTTTTTGCACTCAAAACAACTTTCCTCCTTCGCGTACACACTGTTTTTATGATTCCAAACCCATCTGAATCACAAAAGTGTCTAAAAAGCCATTTAAACCAATACCGCCCTTTTGTTTCTTTTCATTATACATTTATTTTTTCCACGTTTCGGCACTCAAAACATCTTTCCACATTCGCGTACACACTGCTTTTATGATTTCGAACCCATCTGTCTCACGAATTCGTCTAAAAGACCATTTAAACCAATACCTCCCTTTTGTTTCTTTTCCTTATACATTCATTTTTTCCACGTTTTTGCACTCAAAACAACTTTCCTCCTTCGCGTACACACTGTTTTTATGATTCCGAACCCACCTGACTCACAAAACCGTATAAAAGACCATTTAAACCAATACCACCCTTTTGTTTCTTTTCATTATACATTCATTTTTTCCACGTTTTTGCACTCAAGACAACTTTCCTCTTTCGCGTACACACAGTTTTTATGATTCCGAACCCATCTGAATCACAAAAGTGTCTAAAAAGCCATTTAAACCAATACCTCTGTTTTGTTTCTTTTCATTATACATTTATTTTTTCCACGTTTCGGCACTCAAAACATCTTTCCACATTCGCGTAGACACTGTTTTTATGATTCCGAACCCATCTGACTCACAAAATCGCCTAAAAGACCATTTAAACCAATACCTCCCTTTTGTTTCTTTTCCTTATACATTCATTTTTTCCACGTCTTTGCACTCAAAACAACTTTCCTCCTTCGCGTACACACTGTTTTTATGATTCCGAACCCATCTGAATCACAAAACTGTCTAAAAAGCCATTTAAACCAATACCACCCTTTTGTTTCTTTTCATTATACATTTATTTTTTCCACGTTTCGGCACTCAAAACATCTTTCCACATTCGCGTACACACTGCTTTTATGATTTCGAACCCATCTGTCTCACAAAATCGTCTAAAAGACCATTTAAACCAATACCTCCCTTTTGTTTCTTTTCCTTATACATTCATTTTTTCCACGTTTTTGCACTCAAAACAACTTTCCTCCTTAAGTAGACACTGTTTTTATGATTCCGAACCCATTTGACTCACAAAATCGCCTAAAAGACCATTTAAACCAATACCTCCCTTTTTTTTCTTTTCCTTATACATTCATTTTTTCCACGTTTTTGCACTCAAAACAACTTTCCTCCTTCGCGTACACACTGTTTTTATGATTCCGAACTCATCTGAATCACAAAACTGTCTAAAAAGCCATTTAAACCAATTCCACCCTTTTGTTTCTTTTCGTTATACATTTATTTTTTCCACGTTTCGGCACTCAAAACATCTTTCCACATTCGCGTACACACTGCTTTTATGATTTCGAACCCATCTGTCTCACAAAATCGTCTAAAAGACCATTTAAACCAATACCTCCCTTTTGTTTCTTTTCCTTATACATTCATTTTTTCCACGTTTTTGCACTCAAAACAACTTTCCTCCTTCGCGTACACACAGTTTTTATGATTCCGAACCCATCTGACTCACAAAAACGTCTAAAAGAC
This sequence comes from Salticus scenicus, assembly GCA_963930645.1. NCBI lineage: Eukaryota > Metazoa > Arthropoda > Arachnida > Araneae > Salticidae > Salticus > Salticus scenicus. The sequence continues at coordinate 87,824 of CAWVNO010002049.1, forward strand.
CATTTAAACCAATACCTCCCTATTGTTTCTTTTCCTTATACATTCATTTTTTCCACGTTTTTGCACTCAAGACAACTTTCCTCCTTCGCGTACACACAGTTTTTATGATTCCGAACCCATCTGACTCACAAAAACGTCTAAAAGACCATTTAAACCAATACCTCTGTTTTGTTTCTTTTCCTTATACATTCATTTTTTCCACGTTTTTGCACTCAAAACAACTTTCCTCCTTCGCGTAGACACTGTTTTTATGATTCCGAACCCATCTGACTCAAAAAATCGCCTAAAAGACGATTTAAACCAATACCTCCCTTTTTTTTCTTTTCTTTATACATTCATTTTTTCCACGATTTTGCACTCAAAACAACTTTCCTCCTTCGCGTACACACTGTTTTTAAGATTCCAAACCCATCTGAATCACAAAACTGTCTAAAAAGCCATTTAAACCAATACCGCCCTTATGTTTTTTTTTGTTATACATTAATTTTTTCCACTTTTTTCCAACTTTCCTCCTTCTCGTACACTTTTTATGATTCCGAACCCACCTGACTCACAAAACCGTCTAAAAGACCATTTAAACCAATACCTCCCTTTTGTTTTTTTTCCTTATACATTCATTTTTTCCACGTTTTTGCACTCAAAACAACTTTCCTCCTTCGCGTACACACTGTTTTTATGATTCCAAACCTATCTGAATCACAAAAGTGTCTAAAAAGCCATTTAAACCAATACCACCCTTTTGTTTCTTTTCATTATACATTTATTTTTTCCACGTTTCGGCACTCAAAACATCTTTCCACATTCGCGTACACACTGCTTTTATGATTCCGAACCCACCTGACTCACAAAACCGTATAAAAGACCATTTAAACCAATACCACCCTTTTGTTTCTTTTCATTATACATTCATTTTTTCCACGTTTTTGCACTCAAGACAACTTTCCTCTTTCGCGTACACACAGTTTTTATGATTCCGAACCCATCCGACTCACAAAAACGTCTAAAAGACCATTTAAACCAATACCTCTGTTTTGTTTCTTTTCCTTATACATTCATTTTTTCCACGTTTTTGCACTCAAAACAACTTTCCTCCTTCGCGTAGACACTGTTTTTATGATTCCGAACCCATCTGACTCACAAAATCGCCTAAAAGACCATTTAAACCAATACCTCCCTTTTTTTTCTTTTCTTTATACATTCATTTTTTCCACGTTTTTGCACTCAAAACAACTTTCCTCCTTCGCGTACACACTGTTTTTAAGATTCCAAACCCATCTGAATCACAAAACTGTCTAAAAAGCCATTTAAACCAATACCGCCCTTATGTTTTTTTTTGTTATACATTAATTTTTTCCACTTTTTTCCAACTTTCCTCCTTCTCGTACACTTTTTATGATTCCGAACCCACCTGACTCACAAAATCGTCTAAAAGACCATTTAAACCAATACCTCCCTTTTCTTTTTTTTCCTTATACATTCATTTTTTCCACGTTTTTGCACTCAAAACAACTTTCCTCCTTAGCGTACACACAGTTTTTATGATTCCGAACCCATCTGACTCACAAAAACGTCTGAAAGACCATTTAAACCAATACCGCCCTTTTTTTTCTTTTCCTTATACATTCATTTTTTCCACGTTTTTGCACTCTAAACAACTTTCCTCCTTCGCGTACACACAGTTTTTATGATTCCGAACCCATCTGACTCACAAAAACGTCTGAAAGACCATTTAAACCAATACCTCTGTTTTGTTTCTTTTCCTTATACATTCATTTTTTCCACGTTTTTGCACTCAAAACAACTTTCCTCCTTCGCGTAGACACTGTTTTTATGATTCCGAACCCATCTGACTCACAAAATCGCCTAAAAGACCATTTAAACCAATACCTCCCTTTTTTTTCTTTTCCTTATACATTCATTTTTTCCACGTTTTTGCTCTCAAAACAACTTTCCTCCTTCGCGTACACACTGTTTTTATGATTCCGAACCCATCTGAATCACAAAACTGTCTAAAAAGCCATTTAAACCAATACCGCCCTTATGTTTTTTTTTGTTATACATTAATTTTTTCCACTTTTTTCCAACTTTCCTCCTTCTCGTACACTTTTTATGATTCCGAACCCACCTGACTCACAAAACCGTCTAAAAGACCATTTAAACCAATACCTCCCTTTTGTTTTTTTTCCTTATACATTCATTTTTTCCACGTTTTTGCACTCAAAACAACTTTCCTCCTTCGCGTACACACTGTTTTTATGATTCCAAACCCATCTGAATCACAAAAGTGTCTAAAAAGCCATTTAAACCAATACCATTACCAGTACCAGTACCATACCGTACCAGTACCATAAACCAATACCAGTCAGTTTCTTTTCATTATACATTTATTTTTTCCACGTTTCGGCACTCAAAACATCTTTCCACATTCGCGTACACACTGCTTTTATGATTCCGAACCCACCTGACTCACAAAACCGTATAAAAGACCATTTAAACCAATACCACCCTTTTGTTTCTTTTCATTATACATTCATTTTTTCCACGTTTTTGCACTCAAGACAACTTTCCTCTTTCGCGTACACACAGTTTTTATGATTCCGAACCCATCCGACTCACAAAAACGTCTAAAAGACCATTTAAACCAATACCTCTGTTTTGTTTCTTTTCCTTATACATTCATTTTTTCCACGTTTTTGCACTCAAAACAACTTTCCTCCTTCGCGTAGACACTGTTTTTATGATTCCGAACCCATCTGACTCACAAAATCGCCTAAAAGACCATTTAAACCAATACCTCCCTTTTTTTCTTTTCTTTATACATTCATTTTTTCCACGTTTTTGCACTCAAAACAACTTTCCTCCTTCGCGTACACACTGTTTTTAAGATTCCAAACCCATCTGAATCACAAAACTGTCTAAAAAGCCATTTAAACCAATACCGCCCTTATGTTTTTTTTGTTATACATTAATTTTTTCCACTTTTTCCAACTTTCCTCCTTCTCGTACACTTTTTATGATTCCGAACCCACCTGACTCACAAAACCGTCTAAAAGACCATTTAAACCAATACCTCCCTTTTGTTTTTTTTCCTTATACATTCATTTTTTCCACGTTTTTGCACTCAAAACAACTTTCCTCCTTCGCGTACACACAGTTTTTATGATTCCGAACCCATCTGACTCACAAAAACGTCTGAAAGACCATTTAAACCAATACCGCCCTTTTTTTTCTTTTCCTTATACATTCATTTTTTCCACGTTTTTGCACTCTAAACAACTTTCCTCCTTCGCGTACACACAGTTTTTATGATTCCGAACCCATCTGACTCACAAAAACGTCTGAAAGACCATTTAAACCAATACCTCTGTTTTGTTTCTTTTCCTTATACATTCATTTTTTCCACGTTTTTGCACTCAAAACAACTTTCCTCCTTCGCGTAGACACTGTTTTTATGATTCCGAACCCATCTGACTCACAAAATCGCCTAAAAGACCATTTAAACCAATACCTCCCTTTTTTTTCTTTTCTTTATACATTCATTTTTTCCACGTTTTTGCACTCAAAACAACTTTCCTCCTTCGCGTACACACTGTTTTTAAGATTCCAAACCCATCTGAATCACAAAACTGTCTAAAAAGCCATTTAAACCAATACCGCCCTTATGTTTTTTTTTGTTATACATTAATTTTTTCCACTTTTTTCCAACTTTCCTCCTTCTCGTACACTTTTTATGATTCCGAACCCACCTGACTCACAAAACCGTCTAAAAGACCATTTAAACCAATACCTCCCTTTTGTTTTTTTTCCTTATACATTCATTTTTTCCACGTTTTTGCACTTAAAACAACTTTCCTCCTTCGCGTAGACACTGTTTTTATGATTCCGAACCCATCTGTCTCACAAAATCGTCTAAAAGACCATTTAAACCAATACCTCCCTTTTGTTTCTTTTCCTTATACATTCATTTTTTCCACGTTTTTGCACTCAAAACAACTTTCCTCCTTCGCGTACACACAGTTTTTATGATTCCGAACCCATCTGACTCACAAAAACGTCTGAAAGACCATTTAAACCAATACCTCTGTTTTGTTTCTTTTCCTTATACATTCATTTTTTCCACGTTTTTGCACTCAAAACAACTTTCCTCCTTCGCGTACACACTGTTTTTATGATTCCGAACCCATCTGAATCACAAAACTGTCTAAAAAGCCATTTAAACCAATACCGCCCTTTTGTTTCTTTTCATTATACATTTATTTTTTCCACGTTTCGGCACTCAAAATATCTTTCCACATTCGCGTACACACTACTTTTATGATTTCGAACCCAACTGTCTCACAAAATCGTCTAAAAGACCATTTAAACCAATACCTCCCTTTTGTTTCTTTTCCTTATACATTCATTTTTTCCACGTTTTTGCACTCAAAACAACTTTCCTCCTTAAGTAGACACTGTTTTTATGATTCCGAACCCATCTGACTCACAAAATCGCCTAAAAGACCATTTAAACCAATACCTCCCTTTTTTTTCTTTTCCTTATACATTCATTTTTTCCACGTTTTTGCACTCAAAACAACTTTCCTCCTTCGCGTACACACTGTTTTTATGATTCCGAACCCATCTGACTCACAAAATCGCCTAAAAGACCATTTAAACCAATACCTCCCTTTTTTTTCTTTTCCTTATACATTCATTTTTTCCACGATTTTGCACTCAAAACAACTTTCCTCCTTCGCGTACACACTGTTTTTAAGATTCCAAACCCATCTGAATCACAAAACTGTCTAAAAAGCCATTTAAACCAATACCGCCCTTATGTTTTTTTTTGTTATACATTAATTTTTTCCACTTTTTTCCAACTTTCCTCCTTCTCGTACACTTTTTATGATTCCGAACCCACCTGACTCACAAAACCGTCTAAAAGACCATTTAAACCAATACCTCCCTTTTGTTTTTTTTCCTTATACATTCATTTTTTCCACGTTTTTGCACTCAAAACAACTTTCCTCCTTCGCGTACACACTGTTTTTATGATTCCAAACCTATCTGAATCACAAAAGTGTCTAAAAAGCCATTTAAACCAATACCACCCTTTTGTTTCTTTTCATTATACATTTATTTTTTCCACGTTTCGGCACTCAAAACATCTTTCCACATTCGCGTACACACTGCTTTTATGATTCCGAACCCACCTGACTCACAAAACCGTATAAAAGACCATTTAAACCAATACCACCCTTTTGTTTCTTTTCATTATACATTCATTTTTTCCACGTTTTTGCACTCAAGACAACTTTCCTCTTTCGCGTACACACAGTTTTTATGATTCCGAACCCATCCGACTCACAAAAACGTCTAAAAGACCATTTAAACCAATACCTCTGTTTTGTTTCTTTTCCTTATACATTCATTTTTTCCACGTTTTTGCACTCAAAACAACTTTCCTCCTTCGCGTAGACACTGTTTTTATGATTCCGAACCCATCTGACTCACAAAATCGCCTAAAAGACCATTTAAACCAATACCTCCCTTTTTTTTCTTTTCTTTATACATTCATTTTTTCCACGTTTTTGCACTCAAAACAACTTTCCTCCTTCGCGTACACACTGTTTTTAAGATTCCAAACCCATCTGAATCACAAAACTGTCTAAAAAGCCATTTAAACCAATACCGCCCTTATGTTTTTTTTTGTTATACATTAATTTTTTCCACTTTTTTCCAACTTTCCTCCTTCTCGTACACTTTTTATGATTCCGAACCCACCTGACTCACAAAATCGTCTAAAAGACCATTTAAACCAATACCTCCCTTTTCTTTTTTTTCCTTATACATTCATTTTTTCCACGTTTTTGCACTCAAAACAACTTTCCTCCTTAGCGTACACACAGTTTTTATGATTCCGAACCCATCTGACTCACAAAAACGTCTGAAAGACCATTTAAACCAATACCGCCCTTTTTTTTCTTTTCCTTATACATTCATTTTTTCCACGTTTTTGCACTCTAAACAACTTTCCTCCTTCGCGTACACACAGTTTTTATGATTCCGAACCCATCTGACTCACAAAAACGTCTGAAAGACCATTTAAACCAATACCTCTGTTTTGTTTCTTTTCCTTATACATTCATTTTTTCCACGTTTTTGCACTCAAAACAACTTTCCTCCTTCGCGTAGACACTGTTTTTATGATTCCGAACCCATCTGACTCACAAAATCGCCTAAAAGACCATTTAAACCAATACCTCCCTTTTTTTTCTTTTCCTTATACATTCATTTTTTCCACGTTTTTGCTCTCAAAACAACTTTCCTCCTTCGCGTACACACTGTTTTTATGATTCCGAACCCATCTGAATCACAAAACTGTCTAAAAAGCCATTTAAACCAATACCACCCTTTTGTTTCTTTTCATTATACATTTATTTTTTCCACGTTTCGGCACTCAAAACATCTTTCCACATTCGCGTACACACTGCTTTTATGATTTCGAACCCATCTGTCTCACAAAATCGTCTAAAAGACCATTTAAACCAATACCTCCCTTTTGTTTCTTTTCCTTATACATTCATTTTTTCCACGTTTTTGCACTCAAGACAACTTTCCTCCTTCGAGTACACACAGTTTTTATGATTCCGAACCCATCTGACTCACAAAAACGTCTAAAAGACCATTTAAACCAATACCTCTGTTTTGTTTCTTTTCCTTATACATTCATTTTTTCCACGTTTTTGCACTCAAAACAACTTTCCTCCTTCGCGTAGACACTGTTTTTATGATTCCGAACCCATCTGACTCACAAAAACGTCTGAAAGACCATTTAAACCAATACCTCTGTTTTGTTTCTTTTCCTTATACATTCATTTTTTCCACGTTTTTGCACTCAAAACAACTTTCCTCCTTCGCGTAGACACTGTTTTTATGATTCCGAACCCATCTGACTCACAAAATCGCCTAAAAGACCATTTAAACCAATGCCTCCCTTTTTTTTCTTTTCCTTATACATTCATTTTTTCCACGTTTTTGCTCTCAAAACATCTTTCCACATTCGCGTACACACTGCTTTTATGATTCCGAACCCACCTGACTCACAAAACCGTATAAAAGACCATTTAAACCAATACCACCCTTTTGTTTCTTTTCATTATACATTCATTTTTTCCACGTTTTTGCACTCAAGACAACTTTCCTCTTTCGCGTACACACAGTTTTTATGATTCCGAACCCATCCGACTCACAAAAACGTCTAAAAGACCATTTAAACCAATACCTCTGTTTTGTTTCTTTTCCTTATACATTCATTTTTTCCACGTTTTTGCACTCAAAACAACTTTCCTCCTTCGCGTAGACACTGTTTTTATGATTCCGAACCCATCTGACTCACAAAATCGCCTAAAAGACCATTTAAACCAATACCTCCCTTTTTTTTCTTTTCTTTATACATTCATTTTTTCCACGTTTTTGCACTCAAAACAACTTTCCTCCTTCGCGTACACACTGTTTTTAAGATTCCAAACCCATCTGAATCACAAAACTGTCTAAAAAGCCATTTAAACCAATACCGCCCTTATGTTTTTTTTTGTTATACATTAATTTTTTCCACTTTTTTCCAACTTTCCTCCTTCTCGTACACTTTTTATGATTCCGAACCCACCTGACTCACAAAATCGTCTAAAAGACCATTTAAACCAATACCTCCCTTTTCTTTTTTTTCCTTATACATTCATTTTTTCCACGTTTTTGCACTCAAAACAACTTTCCTCCTTAGCGTACACACAGTTTTTATGATTCCGAACCCATCTGACTCACAAAAACGTCTGAAAGACCATTTAAACCAATACCGCCCTTTTTTTTCTTTTCCTTATACATTCATTTTTTCCACGTTTTTGCACTCTAAACAACTTTCCTCCTTCGCGTACACACAGTTTTTATGATTCCGAACCCATCTGACTCACAAAAACGTCTGAAAGACCATTTAAACCAATACCTCTGTTTTGTTTCTTTTCCTTATACATTCATTTTTTCCACGTTTTTGCACTCAAAACAACTTTCCTCCTTCGCGTAGACACTGTTTTTATGATTCCGAACCCATCTGACTCACAAAATCGCCTAAAAGACCATTTAAACCAATACCTCCCTTTTTTTTCTTTTCCTTATACATTCATTTTTTCCACGTTTTTGCTCTCAAAACAACTTTCCTCCTTCGCGTACACACTGTTTTTATGATTCCGAACCCATCTGAATCACAAAACTGTCTAAAAAGCCATTTAAACCAATACCACCCTTTTGTTTCTTTTCATTATACATTTATTTTTTCCACGTTTCGGCACTCAAAACATCTTTCCACATTCGCGTACACACTGCTTTTATGATTTCGAACCCATCTGTCTCACAAAATCGTCTAAAAGACCATTTAAACCAATACCTCCCTTTTGTTTCTTTTCCTTATACATTCATTTTTTCCACGTTTTTGCACTCAAGACAACTTTCCTCCTTCGAGTACACACAGTTTTTATGATTCCGAACCCATCTGACTCACAAAAACGTCTAAAAGACCATTTAAACCAATACCTCTGTTTTGTTTCTTTTCCTTATACATTCATTTTTTCCACGTTTTTGCACTCAAAACAACTTTCCTCCTTCGCGTAGACACTGTTTTTATGATTCCGAACCCATCTGACTCACAAAAACGTCTGAAAGACCATTTAAACCAATACCTCTGTTTTGTTTCTTTTCCTTATACATTCATTTTTTCCACGTTTTTGCACTCAAAACAACTTTCCTCCTTCGCGTAGACACTGTTTTTATGATTCCGAACCCATCTGTCTCAAAAAATCGTCTAAAAGACCATTTAAACCAATACCTCCCTTTTGTTTCTTTTCCTTATACATTCATTTTTTCCACGTTTTTGCACTCAAAACAACTTTCCTCCTTCGCGTACACACAGTTTTTATGATTCCGAACCCATCTGACTCACAAAAACGTCTGAAAGACCATTTAAACCAATACCTCTGTTTTGTTTCTTTTCCTTATACATTCATTTTTTCCACGTTTTTGCACTCAAAACAACTTTCCTCCTTCGCGTACACACTGTTTTTATGATTCCGAACCCATCTGAATCACAAAACTGTCTAAAAAGCCATTTAAACCAATACCGCCCTTTTGTTTCTTTTCATTATACATTTATTTTTTCCACGTTTCGGCACTCAAAACATCTTTCCACATTCGCGTACACACTACTTTTATGATTTCGAACCCAACTGTCTCACAAAATCGTCTAAATACCATTTAAACCAATACCTCCCTTTTGTTTCTTTTCCTTATACATTCATTTTTTCCACGTTTTTGCACTCAAGACAACTTTCCTCCTTCGAGTACACACAGTTTTTATGATTCCGAACCCATCTGACTCACAAAAACGTCTAAAAGACCATTTAAACCAATACCTCTGTTTTGTTTCTTTTCCTTATACATTCATTTTTTCCACGTTTTTGCACTCAAAACAACTTTCCTCCTTCGCGTAGACACTGTTTTTATGATTCCGAACCCATCTGACTCACAAAAACGTCTGAAAGACCATTTAAACCAATACCTCTGTTTTGTTTCTTTTCCTTATACATTCATTTTTTCCACGTTTTTGCACTCAAAACAACTTTCCTCCTTCGCGTAGACACTGTTTTTATGATTCCGAACCCATCTGACTCACAAAATCGCCTAAAAGACCATTTAAACCAATGCCTCCCTTTTTTTTCTTTTCCTTATACATTCATTTTTTCCACGTTTTTGCTCTCAAAACATCTTTCCACATTCGCGTACACACTGCTTTTATGATTCCGAACCCACCTGACTCACAAAACCGTATAAAAGACCATTTAAACCAATACCACCCTTTTGTTTCTTTTCATTATACATTCATTTTTTCCACGTTTTTGCACTCAAGACAACTTTCCTCTTTCGCGTACACACAGTTTTTATGATTCCGAACCCATCCGACTCACAAAAACGTCTAAAAGACCATTTAAACCAATACCTCTGTTTTGTTTCTTTTCCTTATACATTCATTTTTTCCACGTTTTTGCACTCAAAACAACTTTCCTCCTTCGCGTAGACACTGTTTTTATGATTCCGAACCCATCTGACTCACAAAATCGCCTAAAAGACCATTTAAACCAATACCTCCCTTTTTTTTCTTTTCTTTATACATTCATTTTTTCCACGTTTTTGCACTCAAAACAACTTTCCTCCTTCGCGTACACACTGTTTTTAAGATTCCAAACCCATCTGAATCACAAAACTGTCTAAAAAGCCATTTAAACCAATACCGCCCTTATGTTTTTTTTTGTTATACATTAATTTTTTCCACTTTTTTCCAACTTTCCTCCTTCTCGTACACTTTTTATGATTCCGAACCCACCTGACTCACAAAATCGTCTAAAAGACCATTTAAACCAATACCTCCCTTTTCTTTTTTTTCCTTATACATTCATTTTTTCCACGTTTTTGCACTCAAAACAACTTTCCTCCTTAGCGTACACACAGTTTTTATGATTCCGAACCCATCTGACTCACAAAAACGTCTGAAAGACCATTTAAACCAATACCGCCCTTTTTTTTCTTTTCCTTATACATTCATTTTTTCCACGTTTTTGCACTCTAAACAACTTTCCTCCTTCGCGTACACACAGTTTTTATGATTCCGAACCCATCTGACTCACAAAAACGTCTGAAAGACCATTTAAACCAATACCTCTGTTTTGTTTCTTTTCCTTATACATTCATTTTTTCCACGTTTTTGCACTCAAAACAACTTTCCTCCTTCGCGTAGACACTGTTTTTATGATTCCGAACCCATCTGACTCACAAAATCGCCTAAAAGACCATTTAAACCAATACCTCCCTTTTTTTTCTTTTCCTTATACATTCATTTTTTCCACGTTTTTGCTCTCAAAACAACTTTCCTCCTTCGCGTACACACTGTTTTTATGATTCCGAACCCATCTGAATCACAAAACTGTCTAAAAAGCCATTTAAACCAATACCACCCTTTTGTTTCTTTTCATTATACATTTATTTTTTCCACGTTTCGGCACTCAAAACATCTTTCCACATTCGCGTACACACTGCTTTTATGATTTCGAACCCATCTGTCTCACAAAATCGTCTAAAAGACCATTTAAACCAATACCTCCCTTTTGTTTCTTTTCCTTATACATTCATTTTTTCCACGTTTTTGCACTCAAGACAACTTTCCTCCTTCGAGTACACACAGTTTTTATGATTCCGAACCCATCTGACTCACAAAAACGTCTAAAAGACCATTTAAACCAATACCTCTGTTTTGTTTCTTTTCCTTATACATTCATTTTTTCCACGTTTTTGCACTCAAAACAACTTTCCTCCTTCGCGTAGACACTGTTTTTATGATTCCGAACCCATCTGACTCACAAAAACGTCTGAAAGACCATTTAAACCAATACCTCTGTTTTGTTTCTTTTCCTTATACATTCATTTTTTCCACGTTTTTGCACTCAAAACAACTTTCCTCCTTCGCGTAGACACTGTTTTTATGATTCCGAACCCATCTGTCTCAAAAAATCGTCTAAAAGACCATTTAAACCAATACCTCCCTTTTGTTTCTTTTCCTTATACATTCATTTTTTCCACGTTTTTGCACTCAAAACAACTTTCCTCCTTCGCGTACACACAGTTTTTATGATTCCGAACCCATCTGACTCACAAAAACGTCTGAAAGACCATTTAAACCAATACCTCTGTTTTGTTTCTTTTCCTTATACATTCATTTTTTCCACGTTTTTGCACTCAAAACAACTTTCCTCCTTCGCGTACACACTGTTTTTATGATTCCGAACCCATCTGAATCACAAAACTGTCTAAAAAGCCATTTAAACCAATACCGCCCTTTTGTTTCTTTTCATTATACATTTATTTTTTCCACGTTTCGGCACTCAAAACATCTTTCCACATTCGCGTACACACTACTTTTATGATTTCGAACCCAACTGTCTCACAAAATCGTCTAAATACCATTTAAACCAATACCTCCCTTTTGTTTCTTTTCCTTATACATTCATTTTTTCCACGTTTTTGCACTCAAAACAACTTTCCTCCTTAAGTAGACACTGTTTTTATGATTCCGAACCCATCTGACTCACAAAATCGCCTAAAAGACCATTTAAACCAATACCTCCCTTTTTTTTCTTTTCCTTATACATTCATTTTTTCCACGTTTTTGCACTCAAAACAACTTTCCTCCTTCGCGTACACACTGTTTTTATGATTCCGAACCCATCTGAATCACAAAACTGTCTAAAAAGCCATTTAAACCAATACCACCTTTTTGTTTCTTTTCATTATACATTTATTTTTTCCACGTTTCGGCACTCAAAACATCTTTCCACATTCGCGTACACACTGCTTTTATGATTTCGAACACATCTGTCTCACAAAATCGTCTAAAAGACCATTTAAACCAATACCTCCCTTTTGTTTCTTTTCCTTATACATTCATTTTTTCCAAGTTTTTGCACTCAAGACAACTTCCCTCCTTCGCGTACACACAGTTTTTATGATTCCGAACCCATCTGACCCACAAAAACGTCTAAAAGACCATTTAAACCAATACCTCTGTTTTGTTTTTTTTCCTTATACATTCATTTTTTCCACGTTTTTGCACTCAGAACAAGTTTCCTCCTTCGCGTAGACACAGTTTTTATGATTCCGAACCCATCTGACTCAAAAAATCGCCTAAAAGACGATTTAAACCAATACCTCCCTTTTTTTTCTTTTCTTTATACATTCATTTTTTCCACGTTTTTGCACTCAAAACAACTTTCCTCCTTCGCGTACACACTGTTTTTAAGATTCCAAACCCATCTGAATCACAAAACTGTCTAAAAAGCCATTTAAACCAATACCGCCCTTATGTTTTTTTTTGTTATACATTAATTTTTTCCACTTTTTTCCAACTTTCCTCCTTCTCGTACACTTTTTATGATTCCGAACCCACCTGACTCACAAAACCGTCTAAAAGACCATTTAAACCAATACCTCCCTTTTGTTTTTTTTCCTTATACATTCATTTTTTCCACGTTTTTGCACTCAAAACAACTTTCCTCCTTCGCGTACACACTGTTTTTATGATTCCAAACCCATCTGAATCACAAAAGTGTCTAAAAAGCCATTTAAACCAATACCATTACCAGTACCAGTACCATACCGTACCAGTACCATAAACCAATACCAGTCAGTTTCTTTTCATTATACATTTATTTTTTCCACGTTTCGGCACTCAAAACATCTTTCCACATTCGCGTACACACTGCTTTTATGATTCCGAACTCACCTGACTCACAAAACCGTATAAAAGACCATTTAAACCAATACCACCCTTTTGTTTCTTTTCATTATACATTCATTTTTTCCACGTTTTTGCACTCAAGACAACTTTCCTCTTTCGCGTACACACAGTTTTTATGATTCCGAACCCATCCGACTCACAAAAACGTCTAAAAGACCATTTAAACCAATACCTCTGTTTTGTTTCTTTTCCTTATACATTCATTTTTTCCACGTTTTTGCACTCAAAACAACTTTCCTCCTTCGCGTAGACACTGTTTTTATGATTCCGAACCCATCTGACTCACAAAATCGCCTAAAAGACCATTTAAACCAATACCTCCCTTTTTTTCTTTTCTTTATACATTCATTTTTTCCACGTTTTTGCACTCAAAACAACTTTCCTCCTTCGCGTACACACTGTTTTTAAGATTCCAAACCCATCTGAATCACAAAACTGTCTAAAAAGCCATTTAAACCAATACCGCCCTTATGTTTTTTTTTGTTATACATTAATTTTTTCCACTTTTTTCCAACTTTCCTCCTTCTCGTACACTTTTTATGATTCCGAACCCACCTGACTCACAAAACCGTCTAAAAGACCATTTAAACCAATACCTCCCTTTTGTTTTTTTTCCTTATACATTCATTTTTTCCACGTTTTTGCACTCAAAACAACTTTCCTCCTTCGCGTACACACAGTTTTTATGATTCCGAACCCATCTGACTCACAAAAACGTCTGAAAGACCATTTAAACCAATACCGCCCTTTTTTTTCTTTTCCTTATACATTCATTTTTTCCACGTTTTTGCACTCTAAACAACTTTCCTCCTTCGCGTACACACAGTTTTTATGATTCCGAACCCATCTGACTCACAAAAACGTCTGAAAGACCATTTAAACCAATACCTCTGTTTTGTTTCTTTTCCTTATACATTCATTTTTTCCACGTTTTTGCACTCAAAACAACTTTCCTCCTTCGCGTAGACACTGTTTTTATGATTCCGAACCCATCTGACTCACAAAATCGCCTAAAAGACCATTTAAACCAATACCTCCCTTTTTTTTCTTTTCTTTATACATTCATTTTTTCCACGTTTTTGCACTCAAAACAACTTTCCTCCTTCGCGTACACACTGTTTTTAAGATTCCAAACCCATCTGAATCACAAAACTGTCTAAAAAGCCATTTAAACCAATACCGCCCTTATGTTTTTTTTTGTTATACATTAATTTTTTCCACTTTTTTCCAACTTTCCTCCTTCTCGTACACTTTTTATGATTCCGAACCCACCTGACTCACAAAACCGTCTAAAAGACCATTTAAACCAATACCTCCCTTTTGTTTTTTTTCCTTATACATTCATTTTTTCCACGTTTTTGCACTCAAAACAACTTTCCTCCTTCGCGTAGACACTGTTTTTATGATTCCGAACCCATCTGTCTCACAAAATCGTCTAAAAGACCATTTAAACCAATACCTCCCTTTTGTTTCTTTTCCTTATACATTCATTTTTTCCACGTTTTTGCACTCAAAACAACTTTCCTCCTTCGCGTACACACAGTTTTTATGATTCCGAACCCATCTGACTCACAAAAACGTCTGAAAGACCATTTAAACCAATACCTCTGTTTTGTTTCTTTTCCTTATACATTCATTTTTTCCACGTTTTTGCACTCAAAACAACTTTCCTCCTTCGCGTACACACTGTTTTTATGATTCCGAACCCATCTGAATCACAAAACTGTCTAAAAAGCCATTTAAACCAATACCGCCCTTTTGTTTCTTTTCATTATACATTTATTTTTTCCACGTTTCGGCACTCAAAATATCTTTCCACATTCGCGTACACACTACTTTTATGATTTCGAACCCAACTGTCTCACAAAATCGTCTAAAAGACCATTTAAACCAATACCTCCCTTTTGTTTCTTTTCCTTATACATTCATTTTTTCCACGTTTTTGCACTCAAAACAACTTTCCTCCTTAAGTAGACACTGTTTTTATGATTCCGAACCCATCTGACTCACAAAATCGCCTAAAAGACCATTTAAACCAATACCTCCCTTTTTTTTCTTTTCCTTATACATTCATTTTTTCCACGTTTTTGCACTCAAAACAACTTTCCTCCTTCGCGTACACACTGTTTTTATGATTCCGAACCCATCTGAATCACAAAACTGTCTAAAAAGCCATTTAAACCAATACCACCTTTTTGTTTCTTTTCATTATACATTTATTTTTTCCACGTTTCGGCACTCAAAACATCTTTCCACATTCGCGTACACACTGCTTTTATGATTTCGAACACATCTGTCTCACAAAATCGTCTAAAAGACCATTTAAACCAATACCTCCCTTTTGTTTCTTTTCCTTATACATTCATTTTTTCCACGTTTTTGCACTCAAGACAACTTCCCTCCTTCGCGTACACACAGTTTTTATGATTCCGAACCCATCTGACTCACAAAAACGTCTAAAAGACCATTTAAACCAATACCTCTGTTTTGTTTTTTTTCCTTATACATTCATTTTTTCCACGTTTTTGCACTCAGAACAAGTTTCCTCCTTCGCGTAGACACAGTTTTTATGATTCCGAACCCATCTGACTCAAAAAATCGCCTAAAAGACGATTTAAACCAATACCTCCCTTTTTTTTCTTTTCTTTATACATTCATTTTTTCTACGTTTTTGCACTCAAAACAACTTTCCTCCTTCGCGTACACACTGTTTTTAAGATTCCAAACCCATCCGAATCACAAAACTGTCTAAAAAGCCATTTAAACCAATACCGCCCTTATGTTTTTTTTTGTTATACATTAATTTTTTCCACTTTTTTCCAACTTTCCTCCTTCTCGTACACTTTTTATGATTCCGAACCCACCTGACTCACAAAACCGTCTAAAAGACCATTTAAACCAATACCTCCCTTTTGTTTTTTTTCCTTATACATTCATTTTTTCCACGTTTTTGCACTCAAAACAACTTTCCTCCTTCGCGTACACACTGTTTTTATGATTCCAAACCCATCTGAATCACAAAAGTGTCTAAAAAGCCATTTAAACCAATACCACCCTTTTGTTTCTTTTCATTATACATTTATTTTTTCCACGTTTCGGCACTCAAAACATCTTTCCACATTCGCGTACACACTGCTTTTATGATTCCGAACCCAACTGTCTCACAAAATCGTCTAAAAGACCATTTAAACCAATACCTCCCTTTTGTTTCTTTTCCTTATACATTCATTTTTTCCACGTTTTTGCACTCAAAACAACTTTCCTCCTTAAGTAGACACTGTTTTTATGATTCCGAACCTATCTGACTCACAAAATCGCCTAAAAGACCATTTAAACCAATACCTCCCTTTTTTTTCTTTTCCTTATACATTCATTTTTTCCACGTTTTTGCACTCAAAACAACTTTCCTCCTTCGCGTACACACTGTTTTTATGATTCCGAACCCATCTGAATCACAAAACTGTCTAAAAAGCCATTTAAACCAATACCACCTTTTTGTTTCTTTTCATTATACATTTATTTTTTCCACGTTTCGGCACTCAAAACATCTTTCCACATTCGCGTACACACTGCTTTTATGATTTCGAACACATCTGTCTCACAAAATCGTCTAAAAGACCATTTAAACCAATACCTCCCTTTTGTTTCTTTTCCTTATACATTCATTTTTTCCACGTTTTTGCACTCAAGACAACTTCCCTCCTTCGCGTACACACAGTTTTTATGATTCCGAACCCATCTGACTCACAAAAACGTCTAAAAGACCATTTAAACCAATACCTCTGTTTTGTTTTTTTTCCTTATACATTCATTTTTTCCACGTTTTTGCACTCAGAACAAGTTTCCTCCTTCGCGTAGACACAGTTTTTATGATTCCAAACCCATCTGACTCAAAAAATCGCCTAAAAGACGATTTAAACCAATACCTCCCTTTTTTTTCTTTTCTTTATACATTCATTTTTTCTACGTTTTTGCACTCAAAACAACTTTCCTCCTTCGCGTACACACTGTTTTTAAGATTCCAAACCCATCTGAATCACAAAACTGTCTAAAAAGCCATTTAAACCAATACCGCCCTTATGTTTTTTTTTGTTATACATTAATTTTTTCCACTTTTTTCCAACTTTCCTCCTTCTCGTACACTTTTTATGATTCCGAACCCACCTGACTCACAAAACCGTCTAAAAGACCATTTAAACCAATACCTCCCTTTTGTTTTTTTTCCTTATACATTCATTTTTTCCACGTTTTTGCACTCAAAACAACTTTCCTCCTTCGCGTACACACTGTTTTTATGATTCCAAACCCATCTGAATCACAAAAGTGTCTAAAAAGCCATTTAAACCAATACCACCCTTTTGTTTCTTTTCATTATACATTTATTTTTTCCACGTTTCGGCACTCAAAACATCTTTCCACATTCGCGTACACACTGCTTTTATGATTCCGAACCCACCTGACTCACAAAACCGTATAAAAGACCATTTAAACCAATACCACCCTTTTGTTTCTTTTCATTATACATTCATTTTTTCCACGTTTTTGCACTCAAGACAACTTTCCTCTTTCGCGTACACACAGTTTTTATGATTCCGAACCCATCCGACTCACAAAAACGTCTAAAAGACCATTTAAACCAATACCTCTGTTTTGTTTCTTTTCCTTATACATTCATTTTTTCCACGTTTTTGCACTCAAAACAACTTTCCTCCTTCGCGTAGACACTGTTTTTATGATTCCGAACCCATCTGACTCACAAAATCGCCTAAAAGACCATTTAAACCAATACCTCCCTTTTTTTTCTTTTCTTTATACATTCATTTTTTCCACGTTTTTGCACTCAAAACAACTTTCCTCCTTCGCGTACACACTGTTTTTAAGATTCCAAACCCATCTGAATCACAAAACTGTCTAAAAAGCCATTTAAACCAATACCGCCCTTATGTTTTTTTTTGTTATACATTAATTTTTTCCACTTTTTTCCAACTTTCCTCCTTCTCGTACACTTTTTATGATTCCGAACCCACCTGACTCACAAAACCGTCTAAAAGACCATTTAAACCAATACCTCCCTTTTGTTTTTTTTCCTTATACATTCATTTTTTCCACGTTTTTGCACTCAAAACAACTTTCCTCCTTCGCGTACACACAGTTTTTATGATTCCGAACCCATCTGACTCACAAAAACGTCTGAAAGACCATTTAAACCAATACCGCCCTTTTTTTTCTTTTCCTTATACATTCATTTTTTCCACGTTTTTGCACTCAAAACAACTTTCCTCCTTCGCGTACACACAGTTTTTATGATTCCGAACCCATCTGACTCACAAAAACGTCTGAAAGACCATTTAAACCAATACCTCTGTTTTGTTTCTTTTCCTTATACATTCATTTTTTCCACGTTTTTGCACTCAAAACAACTTTCCTCCTTCGCGTAGACACTGTTTTTATGATTCCGAACCCATCTGACTCACAAAATCGCCTAAAAGACCATTTAAACCAATACCTCCCTTTTTTTTCTTTTCCTTATACATTCATTTTTTCCACGTTTTTGCTCTCAAAACAACTTTCCTCCTTCGCGTACACACTGTTTTTATGATTCCGAACCCATCTGAATCACAAAACTGTCTAAAAAGCCCTTTTGTTTCTTTTCATTATACATTTATTTTTTCCACGTTTCGGCACTCAAAACATCTTTCCACATTCGCGTACACACTGCTTTTATGATTTCGAACCCATCTGTCTCACAAAATCGTCTAAAAGACCATTTAAACCAATACCTCCCTTTTGTTTCTTTTCCTTATACATTCATTTTTTCCACGTTTTTGCACTCAAGACAACTTTCCTCCTTCGAGTACACACAGTTTTTATGATTCCGAACCCATCTGACTCACAAAAACGTCTAAAAGACCATTTAAACCAATACCTCTGTTTTCTTTCTTTTCCTTATACATTCATTTTTTCCACGTTTTTGCACTCAAAACAACTTTCCTCCTTCGCGTAGACACTGTTTTTATGATTCCGAACCCATCTGACTCACAAAAACGTCTGAAAGACCATTTAAACCAATACCTCTGTTTTGTTTCTTTTCCTTATACATTCATTTTTTCCACGTTTTTGCACTCAAAACAACTTTCCTCCTTCGCGTAGACACTGTTTTTATGATTCCGAACCCATCTGTCTCACAAAATCGTCTAAAAGACCATTTAAACCGATACCTCCCTTTTGTTTCTTTTCCTTATACATTCATTTTTTCCACGTTTTTGCACTCAAAACAACTTTCCTCCTTCGCGTACACACAGTGTTTATGATTCCGAACCCATCTGACTCACAAAAACGTCTGAAAGACCATTTAAACCAATACCTCTGTTTTGTTTCTTTTCCTTATACATTCATTTTTTCCACGTTTTTGCACTCAAAACAACTTTCCTCCTTCGCGTACACACTGTTTTTATGATTCCGAACCCATCTGAATCACAAAACTGTCTAAAAAGCCATTTAAACCAATACCGCCCTTTTGTTTCTTTTCATTATACATTTATTTTTTCCACGTTTCGGCACTCAAAACATCTTTCCACATTCGCGTACACACTACTTTTATGATTTCGAACCCAACTGTCTCACAAAATCGTCTAAAAGACCATTTAAACCAATACCTCCCTTTTGTTTCTTTTCCTTATACATTCATTTTTTCCACGTTTTTGCACTCAAAACAACTTTCCTCCTTAAGTAGACACTGTTTTTATGATTCCGAACCCATCTGACTCACAAAATCGCCTAAAAGACCATTTAAACCATTTCAACCATTTAAACCATTTAAACCAAAGACCATTTCTTTTCCTTATACATTCATTTTTTCCACGTTTTTGCACTCAAAACAACTTTCCTCCTTCGCGTACACACTGTTTTTATGATTCCGAACCCATCTGAATCACAAAACTGTCTAAAAAGCCATTTAAACCAATACCACCTTTTTGTTTCTTTTCATTATACATTTATTTTTTCCACGTTTCGGCACTCAAAACAACTTTCCTCCTTCGCGTAGACACTGCTTTTATGATTTCGAACCCATCTGTCTCACAAAATCGTCTAAAAGACCATTTAAACCAATACCTCCCTTTTGTTTCTTTTCCTTATACATTCATTTTTTCCACGTTTTTGCACTCAAAACAACTTTCCTCCTTCGCGTAGACACTGTTTTTATGATTCCGAACCCATCTGAATCACAAAACTGTCTAAAAAGCCATTTAAACCAATACCTCTGTTTTGTTTCTTTTCCTTATACATTCATTTTTTCCACGTTTTTGCACTCAAAACAACTTTCCTCCTTCGCGTAGACACTGTTTTTATGATTCCGAACCCATCTGTCTCACAAAATCGTCTAAAAGACCATTTAAACCAATACCTCCCTTTTGTTTCTTTTCCTTATACATTCATTTTTTCCACGTTTTTGCACTCAAAACAACTTTCCTCCTTCGCGTACACACAGTTTTTATGATTCCGAACCCATCTGACTCACAAAAACGTCTGAAAGACCATTTAAACCAATACCTCTGTTTTGTTTCTTTTCCTTATACATTCATTTTTTCCACGTTTTTGCACTCAAAACAACTTTCCTCCTTCGCGTACACACTGTTTTTATGATTCCGAACCCATCTGAATCACAAAACTGTCTAAAAAGCCATTTAAACCAATACCTCCCTTTTGTTTCTTTTCCTTATACATTCATTTTTTCCACGTTTTTGCACTCAAAACAACTTTCCTCCTTAAGTAGACACTGTTTTTATGATTCCGAACCCATCTGACTCACAAAATCGCCTAAAAGACCATTTAAACCAATACCTCCCTTTTTTTTCTTTTCCTTATACATTCATTTTTTCCACGTTTTTGCACTCAAAACAACTTTCCTCCTTCGCGTACACACTGTTTTTATGATTCCGAACCCATCTGAATCACAAAACTGTCTAAAAAGCCATTTAAACCAATACCACCTTTTTGTTTCTTTTCATTATACATTTATTTTTTCCACGTTTCGGCACTCAAAACAACTTTCCTCCTTCGCGTAGACACTGCTTTTATGATTTCGAACCCATCTGTCTCACAAAATCGTCTAAAAGACCATTTAAACCAATACCTCCCTTTTGTTTCTTTTCCTTATACATTCATTTTTTCCACGTTTTTGCACTCAAAACAACTTTCCTCCTTTGCGTAGACACTGTTTTTATGATTCCGAACCCATCTGAATCACAAAACTGTCTAAAAAGCCATTTAAACCAATACCTCTGTTTTGTT
Source organism: Salticus scenicus (assembly GCA_963930645.1). Lineage (NCBI taxonomy): Eukaryota > Metazoa > Arthropoda > Arachnida > Araneae > Salticidae > Salticus > Salticus scenicus. The sequence continues at coordinate 109,488 of CAWVNO010002049.1, forward strand.
TCTTTTCCTTATACATTCATTTTTTCCACGTTTTTGCACTCAAAACAACTTTCCTCCTTCGCGTAGACACTGTTTTTATGATTCCGAACCCATCTGTCTCACAAAATCGTCTAAAAGACCATTTAAACCAATACCTCCCTTTTGTTTCTTTTCCTTATACATTCATTTTTTCCACGTTTTTGCACTCAAAACAACTTTCCTCCTTCGCGTACACACAGTTTTTATGATTCCGAACCCATCTGACTCACAAAAACGTCTGAAAGACCATTTAAACCAATACCTCCCTTTTGTTTCTTTTCCTTATACATTCATTTTTTCCACGTTTTTGCACTCAAAACAACTTTCCTCCTTCGCGTACACACAGTTTTTATGATTCCGAACCCATCTGACTCACAAAACTGTCTAAAAAGCCATTTAAACCAATACCTCCCTTTTGTTTCTTTTCCTTATACATTCATTTTTTCCACGTTTTTGCACTCAAAACAACTTTCCTCCTTAAGTAGACACTGTTTTTATGATTCCGAACCCATCTGACTCACAAAATCGCCTAAAAGACCATTTAAACCAATACCTCCCTTTTTTTTCTTTTCCTTATACATTCATTTTTTCCACGTTTTTGCACTCAAAACAACTTTCCTCCTTCGCGTACACACTGTTTTTATGATTCCGAACCCATCTGAATCACAAAACTGTCTAAAAAGCCATTTAAACCAATACCACCTTTTTGTTTCTTTTCATTATACATTTATTTTTTCCACGTTTCGGCACTCAAAACATCTTTCCACATTCGCGTACACACTGCTTTTATGATTTCGAACACATCTGTCTCACAAAATCGTCTAAAAGACCATTTAAACCAATACCTCCCTTTTGTTTCTTTTCCTTATACATTCATTTTTTCCACGTTTTTGCACTCAAAACAACTTTCCTCCTTAAGTAGACACTGTTTTTATGATTCCGAACCCATCTGACTCACAAAATCGCCTAAAAGACCATTTAAACCAATACCTCCCTTTTTTTTCTTTTCCTTATACATTCATTTTTTCCACGTTTTTGCACTCAAAACAACTTTCCTCCTTCGCGTACACACTGTTTTTATGATTCCGAACCCATCTGAATCACAAAACTGTCTAAAAAGCCATTTAAACCAATACCACCTTTTTGTTTCTTTTCATTATACATTTATTTTTTCCACGTTTCGGCACTCAAAACATCTTTCCACATTCGCGTACACACTGCTTTTATGATTTCGAACACATCTGTCTCACAAAATCGTCTAAAAGACCATTTAAACCAATACCTCCCTTTTGTTTCTTTTCCTTATACATTCATTTTTTCCACGTTTTTGCACTCAAGACAACTTCCCTCCTTCGCGTACACACAGTTTTTATGATTCCGAACCCATCTGACTCACAAAAACGTCTAAAAGACCATTTAAACCAATACCTCTGTTTTGTTTTTTTTCCTTATACATTCATTTTTTCCACGTTTTTGCACTCAGAACAAGTTTCCTCCTTCGCGTAGACACAGTTTTTATGATTCCGAACCCATCTGACTCAAAAAATCGCCTAAAAGACGATTTAAACCAATACCTCCCTTTTTTTTCTTTTCTTTATACATTCATTTTTTCCACGTTTTTGCACTCAAAACAACTTTCCTCCTTCGCGTACACACTGTTTTTAAGATTCCAAACCCATCTGAATCACAAAACTGTCTAAAAAGCCATTTAAACCAATACCGCCCTTATGTTTTTTTTTGTTATACATTAATTTTTTCCACTTTTATCCAACTTTCCTCCTTCTCGTACACTTTTTATGATTCCGAACCCACCTGACTCACAAAACCGTCTAAAAGACCATTTAATACCTCCTTTTGTTTTTTTTCCTTATACATTCATTTTTTCCACGTTTTTGCACTCAAAACAACTTTCCTCCTTCGCGTACACACTGTTTTTATGATTCCAAACCCATCTGAATCACAAAAGTGTCTAAAAAGCCATTTAAACCAATACCACCCTTTTGTTTCTTTTCATTATACATTTATTTTTTCCACGTTTCGGCACTCAAAACATCTTTCCACATTCGCGTACACACTGCTTTTATGATTCCGAACCCACCTGACTCACAAAACCGTCTAAAAGACCATTTAAACCAATACCTCCCTTTTGTTTTTTTTCCTTATACATTCATTTTTTCCACGTTTTTGCACTCAAAACAACTTTCCTCCTTCGCGTACACACAGTTTTTATGATTCCGAACCCATCTGACTCACAAAAACGTCTGAAAGACCATTTAAACCAATACCGCCCTTTTTTTTCTTTTCCTTATACATTCATTTTTTCCACGTTTTTGCACTCTAAACAACTTTCCTCCTTCGCGTACACACAGTTTTTATGATTCCGAACCCATCTGACTCACAAAAACGTCTGAAAGACCATTTAAACCAATACCTCTGTTTTGTTTCTTTTCCTTATACATTCATTTTTTCCACGTTTTTGCACTCAAAACAACTTTCCTCCTTCGCGTAGACACTGTTTTTATGATTCCGAACCCATCTGACTCACAAAATCGCCTAAAAGACCATTTAAACCAATACCTCCCTTTTTTTTCTTTTCCTTATACATTCATTTTTTCCACGTTTTTGCTCTCAAAACAACTTTCCTCCTTCGCGTACACACTGTTTTTATGATTCCGAACCCATCTGACTCACAAAATCGCCTAAAAGACCATTTAAACCAATACCTCCCTTTTTTTTCTTTTCCTTATACATTCATTTTTTCCACGTTTTTGCACTCAAAACAACTTTCCTCCTTCGCGTACACACTGTTTTTATGATTCCGAACCCATCTGAATCACAAAACTGTCTAAAAAGCCATTTAAACCAATACCACCTTTTTGTTTCTTTTCATTATACATTTATTTTTTCCACGTTTCGGCACTCAAAACAACTTTCCTCCTTCGCGTAGACACTGCTTTTATGATTTCGAACCCATCTGTCTCACAAAATCGTCTAAAAGACCATTTAAACCAATACCTCCCTTTTGTTTCTTTTCCTTATACATTCATTTTTTCCACGTTTTTGCACTCAAAACAACTTTCCTCCTTCGCGTAGACACTGTTTTTATGATTCCGAACCCATCTGAATCACAAAACTGTCTAAAAAGCCATTTAAACCAATACCTCTGTTTTGTTTCTTTTCCTTATACATTCATTTTTTCCACGTTTTTGCACTCAAAACAACTTTCCTCCTTCGCGTAGACACTGTTTTTATGATTCCGAACCAATCTGTCTCACAAAATCGTCTAAAAGACCATTTAAACCAATACCTCCCTTTTGTTTCTTTTCCTTATACATTCATTTTTTCCACGTTTTTGCACTCAAAACAACTTTCCTCCTTCGCGTACACACAGTTTTTATGATTCCGAACCCATCTGACTCACAAAAACGTCTGAAAGACCATTTAAACCAATACCTCTGTTTTGTTTCTTTTCCTTATACATTCATTTTTTCCACGTTTTTGCACTCAAAACAACTTTCCTCCTTCGCGTACACACTGTTTTTATGATTCCGAACCCATCTGAATCACAAAACTGTCTAAAAAGCCATTTAAACCAATACCGCCCTTTTGTTTCTTTTCATTATACATTTATTTTTTCCACGTTTCGGCACTCAAAACATCTTTCCACATTCGCGTACACACTACTTTTATGATTTCGAACCCAACTGTCTCACAAAATCGTCTAAAAGACCATTTAAACCAATACCTCCCTTTTGTTTCTTTTCCTTATACATTCATTTTTTCCACGTTTTTGCACTCAAAACAACTTTCCTCCTTAAGTAGACACTGTTTTTATGATTCCGAACCCATCTGACTCACAAAATCGCCTAAAAGACCATTTAAACCAATACCTCCCTTTTTTTTCTTTTCCTTATACATTCATTTTTTCCACGTTTTTGCACTCAAAACAACTTTCCTCCTTCGCGTACACACTGTTTTTATGATTCCGAACCCATCTGAATCACAAAACTGTCTAAAAAGCCATTTAAACCAATACCACCTTTTTGTTTCTTTTCATTATACATTTATTTTTTCCACGTTTCGGCACTCAAAACATCTTTCCACATTCGCGTACACACTGCTTTTATGATTTCGAACCCATCTGTCTCACAAAATCGTCTAAAAGACCATTTAAACCAATACCTCCCTTTTGTTTCTTTTCCTTATACATTCATTTTTTCCACGTTTTTGCACTCAAGACAACTTTCCTCCTTCGCGTACACACAGTTTTTATGATTCCGAACCCATCTGACTCACAAAAACGTCTAAAAGACCATTTAAACCAATACCTCCCTTTTTTTTCTTTTCTTTATACATTCATTTTTTCCACGTTTTTGCACTCAAAACAACTCTCTTCCTTCGCGTACACACTGTTTTTAAGATTCCAAACCCATCTGAATCGCAAAACTGTCTAAAAAGCCATTTAAACCAATACCGCCCTTATGTTTTTTTTTTGTTATACATTAATTTTTTCCACTTTTTTCCAACTTTCCTCCTTCTCGTACACTTTTTATGATTCCGAACCCACCTGACTCACAAAACCGTCTAAAAGACCATTTAAACCAATACCTCCCTTTTGTTTCTTTTCCTTATACATTCATTTTTTCCACGTTTTTGCACTCAAAACAACTTTCCTCCTTCGCGTACACACAGTTTTTATGATTCCGAACCCATCTGACTCACAAAAACGTCTAAAAGACCATTTAAACCAATACCTCCCTATTGTTTCTTTTCCTTATATATTCATTTTTTCCACGTTTTTGCTCTCAAAACAACTTTCCTCCTTCGCGTACACACTGTTTTTATGATTCCGAACCCATCTGAATCACAAAACTGTCTAAAAAGCCATTTAAACCAATACCACCCTTTTGTTTCATTTCATTATACATTTATTTTTTCCACGTTTCGGCACTCAAAACATCTTTCCACATTCGCGTACGCACTGCTTTTATGATTTCGAACCCATCTGTCTCACAAAATCGTCTAAAAGACCATTTAAACCAATACCTCCCTTTTGTTTCTTTTCCTTATACATTCATTTTTTCCACGTTTTTGCACTCAAGACAACTTTCCTCCTTCGCGTACACACAGTTTTTATGATTCCGAACCCATCTGACTCACAAAAACGTCTAAAAGACCGTTTAAACCAATACCTCTGTTTTGTTTCTTTTCCTTATACATTCATTTTTTCCACGTTTTTGCACTCAAAACAACTTTCCTCCTTCGCGTAGACACTGTTTTTATGATTCCGAACCCATCTGACTCACAAAATCGCCTAAAAGACCATTTAAACCAATACCTCCCTTTTTTTTCTTTTCTTTATACATTAATTTTTTCCACGTTTTTGCACTCAAAACAACTTTCCTCCTTCGCGTACACACTGTTTTTAAGATTCCAAACCCATCTGAATCACAAAACTGTCTAAAAAGCCATTTAAACCAATACCGCCCTTATGTTTTTTTTTGTTATACATTAATTTTTTCCACTTTTTTCCAACTTTCCTCCTTCTCGTACACTTTTTATGATTCCGAACCCACCTGACTCACAAAACCGTCTAAAAGACCATTTAAACCAATACCTCCCTTATGTTTTTTTTCCTTATACATTCATTTTTTCCACGTTTTTGCACTCAAAACAACTTTCCTCCTTCGCGTACACACTGTTTTTATGATTCCGAACCCATCTGAATCACAAAACTGTCTAAAAAGCCATTTAAACCAATACCGCCCTTTTCTTTCTTTTCATTATACATTTATTTTTTCCACGTTTCGGCACTCAAAACATCTTTCCACATACGTGTACACACTGCTTTTATGATTTCGAACCCATCTGTCTCACGAAATCGTCTAAAAGACCATTTAAACCAATACCTCCCTTTTGTTTCTTTTCCTTATACATTCATTTTTTCCACGTTTTTGCACTCAAAACAACTTTCCTCCTTCGCGTACACACTGTTTTTATGATTCCGAACCCATCTGAATCACAAAGCTGTCTAAAAAGCCATTTAAACCAGTACCACCCTTTTGTTTCTTTTCATTATACATTTATTTTTTCCACGTTTCGGCACTCAAAACATCTTTCCACATTCGCGTACACACTGCTTTTATGATTTCGAACCCATCTGTCTCACAAAATCGTCTAAAAGACCATTTAAACCAATACCTCCCTTTTGTTTCTTTTCCTTATACATTCATTTTTTCCACGTTTTTGCACTCAGAACAAGTTTCCTCCTTCGCGTAGACACAGTTTTTATGATTCCGAACCCATCTGACTCACAAAATCGCCTAAAAGATCATTTAAACCAATACCTCCCTTTTTTTTCTTTTCTTTATACATTCATTTTTTCCACGTTTTTGCACTCAAAACAACTCTCTTCCTTCGCGTACACACTGTTTTTAAGATTCCAAACCCATCTGAATCGCAAAACTGTCTAAAAAGCCATTTAAACCAATACCGCCCTTATGTTTTTTTTTTTGTTATACATTAATTTTTTCCACTTTTTTCCAACTTTCCTCCTTCTCGTACACTTTTTATGATTCCGAACCCACCTGACTCACAAAACCGTCTAAAAGACCATTTAAACCAATACCTCCCTTTTGTTTCTTTTCCTTATACATTCATTTTTTCCACGTTTTTGCACTCAAAACAACTTTCCTCCTTCGCGTACACACAGTGTTTATGATTCCGAACCCATCTGACTCACAAAAACGTCTAAAACACCATTTAAACCAATACCTCCCTATTGTTTCTTTTCCTTATACATTCATTTTTTCCACGTTTTTGCTCTCAAAACAACTTTCCTCCTTCGCGTACACACTGTTTTTATGATTCCGAACCCATCTGAATCACAAAACTGTCTAAAAAGCCATTTAAACCAATACCACCCTTTTGTTTCTTTTCATTATACATTTATTTTTTCCACGTTTCGGCACTCAAAACATCTTTCCACATTCGCGTACACACTGCTTTTATGATTTCGAACCCATCTGTCTCACAAAATCGTCTAAAAGACCATTTAAACCAATACCTCCCTTTTGTTTCTTTTCCTTATACATTCATTTTTTCCACGTTTTTGCACTCAAGACAACATTGTACACACAGTTTTTATGATTCCGAACCCATCTGACTCACAAAAACGTCTGAAAGACCATTTAAACCAATACCTCTGTTTTGTTTCTTTTCCTTATACATTCATTTTTTCCACGTTTTTGCACTCAAAACAACTTTCCTCCTTCGCGTAGACACTGTTTTTATGATTCCGAACCCATCTGACTCACAAAAACGTCTGAAAGACCATTTAAACCAATACCTCTGTTTTGTTTCTTTTCCTTATACATTCATTTTTTCCACGTTTTTGCACTCAAAACAACTTTCCTCCTTCGCGTAGACACTGTTTTTATGATTCCGAACCCATCTGACTCACAAAACTGTCTAAAAAGCCATTTAAACCAATACCACCCTTTTGTTTCTTTTCCTTATACATTCATTTTTTCCACGTTTTTGCACTCAAAACATCTTTCCTCCTTCGCGTACACACTGTTTTTATCATTCCGAACCCATCTGAATCACAAAACTGTCTAAAAAGCCATTTAAACCAATACCGCCCTTTTGTTTCTTTTCATTATACATTCATTTTTTCCACGTTTCGGCACTCAAAACATCTTTCCACATTCGCGTACACACTACTTTTATGATTTCGAACCCAACTGTCTCACAAAATCGTCTAAAAGACCATTTAAACCAATACCTCCCTTTTGTTTCTTTTCCTTATACATTCATTTTTTCCACGTTTTTGCACTCAAAACAACTTTCCTCCTTAAGTAGACACTGTTTTTATGATTCCGAACCCATCTGTCTCACAAAATGGCCTAAAAGACCATTTAAACCAATACCTCCCTTTTTTTTCTTTTCCTTATACATTCATTTTTTCCACGTTTTTGCACTCAAAACAACTTTCCTCCTTCGCGTACACACTGTTTTTATGATTCCGAACCCATCTGAATCACAAAACTGTCTAAAAAGCCATTTAAACCAATACCACCTTTTTGTTTCTTTTCATTATACATTTATTTTTTCCACGTTTCGGCACTCAAAACATCTTTCCTCCTTCGCGTAGACACAGTTTTTATGATTCCGAACCCATCTGAATCACAAAACTGTCTAAAAAGCCATTTAAACCAATACCGCCCTTATGTTTTTTTTTGTTATACATTAATTTTTTCCACTTTTTTCCAACTTTCCTCCTTCTCGTACACCTTTTATGATTTCGAACCCACCTGACTCACAAAACCGTCTAAAAGACCATTTAATACCTCCTTTTGTTTTTTTTCCTTATACATTCATTTTTTCCACGTTTTTGCACTCAAAACAACTTTCCTCCTTCGCGTACACACTGTTTTTATGATTCCAAACCCATCTGAATCACAAAAGTGTCTAAAAAGCCATTTAAACCAATACCACCCTTTTGTTTCTTTTCATTATACATTTATTTTTTCCACGTTTCGGCACTCAAAACATCTTTCCACATTCGCGTACACACTGCTTTTATGATTCCGAACCCACCTGACTCACAAAACCGTCTAAAAGACCATTTAAACCAATACCTCCCTTTTGTTTTTTTTCCTTATACATTCATTTTTTCCACGTTTTTGCACTCAAAACAACTTTCCTCCTTCGCGTACACACAGTTTTTATGATTCCGAACCCATCTGACTCACAAAAACGTCTGAAAGACCATTTAAACCAATACCGCCCTTTTTTTTCTTTTCCTTATACATTCATTTTTTCCACGTTTTTGCACTCTAAACAACTTTCCTCCTTCGCGTACACACAGTTTTTATGATTCCGAACCCATCTGACTCACAAAAACGTCTGAAAGACCATTTAAACCAATACCTCTGTTTTGTTTCTTTTCCTTATACATTCATTTTTTCCACGTTTTTGCACTCAAAACAACTTTCCTCCTTCGCGTAGACACTGTTTTTATGATTCCGAACCCATCTGACTCACAAAATCGCCTAAAAGACCATTTAAACCAATACCTCCCTTTTTTTTCTTTTCCTTATACATTCATTTTTTCCACGTTTTTGCTCTCAAAACAACTTTCCTCCTTCGCGTACACACTGTTTTTATGATTCCGAACCCATCTGAATCACAAAACTGTCTAAAAAGCCATTTAAACCAATACCACCCTTTTGTTTCTTTTCCTTATACATTTATTTTTTCCACGTTTTTGCACTCAAAACAACTTTCCTCCTTCGCGTACACACTGTTTTTATGATTCCGAACCCATCTGAATCACAAAACTGTCTAAAAAGCCATTTAAACCAATACCGCCCTTTTGTTTCTTTTCATTATACATTTATTTTTTCCACGTTTCGGCACTCAAAACATCTTTCCACATTCGCGTACACACTACTTTTATGATTTCGAACCCAACTGTCTCACAAAATCGTCTAAAAGACCATTTAAACCAATACCTCCCTTTTGTTTCTTTTCCTTATACATTCATTTTTTCCACGTTTTTGCACTCAAAACAACTTTCCTCCTTAAGTAGACACTGTTTTTATGATTCCGAACCCATCTGACTCACAAAATCGCCTAAAAGACCATTTAAACCAATACCTCCCTTTTTTTTCTTTTCCTTATACATTCATTTTTTCCACGTTTTTGCACTCAAAACAACTTTCCTCCTTCGCGTACACACTGTTTTTATGATTCCGAACCCATCTGAATCACAAAACTGTCTAAAAAGCCATTTAAACCAATACCACCTTTTTGTTTCTTTTCATTATACATTTATTTTTTCCACGTTTCGGCACTCAAAACAACTTTCCTCCTTCGCGTAGACACTGCTTTTATGATTTCGAACCCATCTGTCTCACAAAATCGTCTAAAAGACCATTTAAACCAATACCTCCCTTTTGTTTCTTTTCCTTATACATTCATTTTTTCCACGTTTTTGCACTCAAAACAACTTTCCTCCTTCGCGTAGACACTGTTTTTATGATTCCGAACCCATCTGAATCACAAAACTGTCTAAAAAGCCATTTAAACCAATACCTCTGTTTTGTTTCTTTTCCTTATACATTCATTTTTTCCACGTTTTTGCACTCAAAACAACTTTCCTCCTTCGCGTAGACACTGTTTTTATGATTCCGAACCCATCTGTCTCACAAAATCGTCTAAAAGACCATTTAAACCAATACCTCCCTTTTGTTTCTTTTCCTTATACATTCATTTTTTCCACGTTTTTGCACTCAAAACAACTTTCCTCCTTCGCGTACACACAGTTTTTATGATTCCGAACCCATCTGACTCACAAAAACGTCTGAAAGACCATTTAAACCAATACCTCTGTTTTGTTTCTTTTCCTTATACATTCATTTTTTCCACGTTTTTGCACTCAAAACAACTTTCCTCCTTCGCGTAGACACTGTTTTTATGATTCCGAACCCATCTGAATCACAAAACTGTCTAAAAAGCCATTTAAACCAATACCTCTGTTTTGTTTCTTTTCCTTATACATTCATTTTTTCCACGTTTTTGCACTCAAAACAACTTTCCTCCTTCGCGTAGACACTGTTTTTATGATTCCGAACCCATCTGTCTCACAAAATCGTCTAAAAGACCATTTAAACCCATACCACCCTTTTGTTTCTTTTCGTTATACATTAATTTTTTCCACTTTTTTCCAACTTTCCTCCTTCTCGTACACTTTTTATGATTCCGAACCCACCTGACTCACAAAACCGTCTAAAAGACCATTTAAACCAATACCTCCCTTTTGTTTCTTTTCCTTATACATTCATTTTTTCCACGTTTTTGCACTCAAAACAACTTTCCTCCTTCGCGTACACACAGTTTTTATGATTCCGAACCCATCTGACTCACAAAAACGTCTAAAAGACCATTTAAACCAATACCTCCCTATTGTTTCTTTTCCTTATACATTCATTTTTTCCACGTTTTTGCTCTCAAAACAACTTTCCTCCTTCGCGTACACACTGTTTTTATGATTCCGAACCCATCTGAATCACAAAACTGTCTAAAAAGCCATTTAAACCAATACCACCCTTTTGTTTCATTTCATTATACATTTTTTTTTTCCACGTTTCGGCACTCAAAACATCTTTCCACATTCGCGTACGCACTGCTTTTATGATTTCGAACCCATCTGTCTTACAAAATCGTCTAAAAGACCATTTAAACCAATACCTCCCTTTTGTTTCTTTTCCTTATACATTCATTTTTTCCACGTTTTTGCACTCAAGACAACTTTCCTCCTTCGCGTACACACAGTTTTTATGATTCCGAACCCATCTGACTCACAAAAACGTCTAAAAGACCATTTAAACCAATACCTCTGTTTTGTTTCTTTTCCTTATACATTCATTTTTTCCACGTTTTTGCACTCAAAACAACTTTCCTCCTTCGCGTAGACACTGTTTTTATGATTCCGAACCCATCTGACTCACAAAATCGCCTAAAAGACCATTTAAACCAATACCTCCCTTTTTTTTCTTTTCTTTATACATTCATTTTTTCCACGTTTTTGCACTCAAAACAACTTTCCTCCTTCGCGTACACACTGTTTTTAAGATTCCAAACCCATCTGAATCACAAAACTGTCTAAAAAGCCATTTAAACCAATACCGCCCTTATGTTTTTTTTTGTTATACATTAATTTTTTCCACTTTTTTCCAACTTTCCTCCTTCTCGTACACTTTTTATGATTCCGAACCCACCTGACTCACAAAACCGTCTAAAAGACCATTTAAACCAATACCTCCCTTATGTTTTTTTTCCTTATACATTCATTTTTTCCACGTTTTTGCACTCAAAACAACTTTCCTCCTTCGCGTACACACTGTTTTTATGATTCCGAACCCATCTGAATCACAAAACTGTCTAAAAAGCCATTTAAACCAATACCACCTTTTTGTTTCTTTTCATTATACATTTATTTTTTCCACGTTTCGGCACTCAAAACAACTTTCCTCCTTCGCGTAGACACTGCTTTTATGATTTCGAACCCATCTGTCTCACAAAATCGTCTAAAAGACCATTTAAACCAATACCTCCCTTTTGTTTCTTTTCCTTATACATTCATTTTTTCCACGTTTTTGCACTCAAAACAACTTTCCTCCTTCGCGTAGACACTGTTTTTATGATTCCGAACCCATCTGAATCACAAAACTGTCTAAAAAGCCATTTAAACCAATACCTCTGTTTTGTTTCTTTTCCTTATACATTCATTTTTTCCACGTTTTTGCACTCAAAACAACTTTCCTCCTTCGCGTAGACACTGTTTTTATGATTCCGAACCCATCTGTCTCACAAAATCGTCTAAAAGACCATTTAAACCAATACCTCCCTTTTGTTTCTTTTCCTTATACATTCATTTTTTCCACGTTTTTGCACTCAAAACAACTTTCCTCCTTCGCGTAGACACTGTTTTTATGATTCCGAACCCATCTGTCTCACAAAATCGTCTAAAAGACCATTTAAACCAATACCTCCCTTTTGTTTCTTTTCCTTATACATTCATTTTTTCCACGTTTTTGCACTCAAAACAACTTTCCTCCTTCGCGTACACACAGTTTTTATGATTCCGAACCCATCTGACTCACAAAAACGTCTGAAAGACCATTTAAACCAATACCTCTGTTTTGTTTCTTTTCCTTATACATTCATTTTTTCCACGTTTTTGCACTCAAAACAACTTTCCTCCTTCGCGTAGACACTGTTTTTATGATTCCGAACCCATCTGACTCACAAAACTGTCTAAAAAGCCATTTAAACCAATACCACCCTTTTGTTTCTTTTCCTTATACATTCATTTTTTCCACGTTTTTGCACTCAAAACATCTTTCCTCCTTCGCGTACACACTGTTTTTATCATTCCGAACCCATCTGAATCACAAAACTGTCTAAAAAGCCATTTAAACCAATACCGCCCTTTTGTTTCTTTTCATTATACATTCATTTTTTCCACGTTTCGGCACTCAAAACATCTTTCCACATTCGCGTACACACTACTTTTATGATTTCGAACCCAACTGTCTCACAAAATCGTCTAAAAGACCATTTAAACCAATACCTCCCTTTTGTTTCTTTTCCTTATACATTCATTTTTTCCACGTTTTTGCACTCAAAACAACTTTCCTCCTTAAGTAGACACTGTTTTTATGATTCCGAACCCATCTGTCTCACAAAATGGCCTAAAAGACCATTTAAACCAATACCTCCCTTTTTTTTCTTTTCCTTATACATTCATTTTTTCCACGTTTTTGCACTCAAAACAACTTTCCTCCTTCGCGTACACACTGTTTTTATGATTCCGAACCCATCTGAATCACAAAACTGTCTAAAAAGCCATTTAAACCAATACCACCTTTTTGTTTCTTTTCATTATACATTTATTTTTTCCACGTTTCGGCACTCAAAACATCTTTCCTCCTTCGCGTAGACACAGTTTTTATGATTCCGAACCCATCTGAATCACAAAACTGTCTAAAAAGCCATTTAAACCAATACCGCCCTTATGTTTTTTTTTGTTATACATTAATTTTTTCCACTTTTTTCCAACTTTCCTCCTTCTCGTACACCTTTTATGATTTCGAACCCACCTGACTCACAAAACCGTCTAAAAGACCATTTAATACCTCCTTTTGTTTTTTTTCCTTATACATTCATTTTTTCCACGTTTTTGCACTCAAAACAACTTTCCTCCTTCGCGTACACACTGTTTTTATGATTCCAAACCCATCTGAATCACAAAAGTGTCTAAAAAGCCATTTAAACCAATACCACCCTTTTGTTTCTTTTCATTATACATTTATTTTTTCCACGTTTCGGCACTCAAAACATCTTTCCACATTCGCGTACACACTGCTTTTATGATTCCGAACCCACCTGACTCACAAAACCGTCTAAAAGACCATTTAAACCAATACCTCCCTTTTGTTTTTTTTCCTTATACATTCATTTTTTCCACGTTTTTGCACTCAAAACAACTTTCCTCCTTCGCGTACACACAGTTTTTATGATTCCGAACCCATCTGACTCACAAAAACGTCTGAAAGACCATTTAAACCAATACCGCCCTTTTTTTTCTTTTCCTTATACATTCATTTTTTCCACGTTTTTGCACTCTAAACAACTTTCCTCCTTCGCGTACACACAGTTTTTATGATTCCGAACCCATCTGACTCACAAAAACGTCTGAAAGACCATTTAAACCAATACCTCTGTTTTGTTTCTTTTCCTTATACATTCATTTTTTCCACGTTTTTGCACTCAAAACAACTTTCCTCCTTCGCGTAGACACTGTTTTTATGATTCCGAACCCATCTGACTCACAAAATCGCCTAAAAGACCATTTAAACCAATACCTCCCTTTTTTTTCTTTTCCTTATACATTCATTTTTTCCACGTTTTTGCTCTCAAAACAACTTTCCTCCTTCGCGTACACACTGTTTTTATGATTCCGAACCCATCTGAATCACAAAACTGTCTAAAAAGCCATTTAAACCAATACCACCCTTTTGTTTCTTTTCCTTATACATTTATTTTTTCCACGTTTTTGCACTCAAAACAACTTTCCTCCTTCGCGTACACACTGTTTTTATGATTCCGAACCCATCTGAATCACAAAACTGTCTAAAAAGCCATTTAAACCAATACCGCCCTTTTGTTTCTTTTCATTATACATTTATTTTTTCCACGTTTCGGCACTCAAAACATCTTTCCACATTCGCGTACACACTACTTTTATGATTTCGAACCCAACTGTCTCACAAAATCGTCTAAAAGACCATTTAAACCAATACCTCCCTTTTGTTTCTTTTCCTTATACATTCATTTTTTCCACGTTTTTGCACTCAAAACAACTTTCCTCCTTAAGTAGACACTGTTTTTATGATTCCGAACCCATCTGACTCACAAAATCGCCTAAAAGACCATTTAAACCAATACCTCCCTTTTTTTTCTTTTCCTTATACATTCATTTTTTCCACGTTTTTGCACTCAAAACAACTTTCCTCCTTCGCGTACACACTGTTTTTATGATTCCGAACCCATCTGAATCACAAAACTGTCTAAAAAGCCATTTAAACCAATACCACCTTTTTGTTTCTTTTCATTATACATTTATTTTTTCCACGTTTCGGCACTCAAAACAACTTTCCTCCTTCGCGTAGACACTGCTTTTATGATTTCGAACCCATCTGTCTCACAAAATCGTCTAAAAGACCATTTAAACCAATACCTCCCTTTTGTTTCTTTTCCTTATACATTCATTTTTTCCACGTTTTTGCACTCAAAACAACTTTCCTCCTTCGCGTAGACACTGTTTTTATGATTCCGAACCCATCTGAATCACAAAACTGTCTAAAAAGCCATTTAAACCAATACCTCTGTTTTGTTTCTTTTCCTTATACATTCATTTTTTCCACGTTTTTGCACTCAAAACAACTTTCCTCCTTCGCGTAGACACTGTTTTTATGATTCCGAACCCATCTGTCTCACAAAATCGTCTAAAAGACCATTTAAACCAATACCTCCCTTTTGTTTCTTTTCCTTATACATTCATTTTTTCCACGTTTTTGCACTCAAAACAACTTTCCTCCTTCGCGTACACACAGTTTTTATGATTCCGAACCCATCTGACTCACAAAAACGTCTGAAAGACCATTTAAACCAATACCTCTGTTTTGTTTCTTTTCCTTATACATTCATTTTTTCCACGTTTTTGCACTCAAAACAACTTTCCTCCTTCGCGTAGACACTGTTTTTATGATTCCGAACCCATCTGAATCACAAAACTGTCTAAAAAGCCATTTAAACCAATACCTCTGTTTTGTTTCTTTTCCTTATACATTCATTTTTTCCACGTTTTTGCACTCAAAACAACTTTCCTCCTTCGCGTAGACACTGTTTTTATGATTCCGAACCCATCTGTCTCACAAAATCGTCTAAAAGACCATTTAAACCCATACCACCCTTTTGTTTCTTTTCGTTATACATTAATTTTTTCCACTTTTTTCCAACTTTCCTCCTTCTCGTACACTTTTTATGATTCCGAACCCACCTGACTCACAAAACCGTCTAAAAGACCATTTAAACCAATACCTCCCTTTTGTTTCTTTTCCTTATACATTCATTTTTTCCACGTTTTTGCACTCAAAACAACTTTCCTCCTTCGCGTACACACAGTTTTTATGATTCCGAACCCATCTGACTCACAAAAACGTCTAAAAGACCATTTAAACCAATACCTCCCTATTGTTTCTTTTCCTTATACATTCATTTTTTCCACGTTTTTGCTCTCAAAACAACTTTCCTCCTTCGCGTACACACTGTTTTTATGATTCCGAACCCATCTGAATCACAAAACTGTCTAAAAAGCCATTTAAACCAATACCACCCTTTTGTTTCATTTCATTATACATTTTTTTTTTCCACGTTTCGGCACTCAAAACATCTTTCCACATTCGCGTACGCACTGCTTTTATGATTTCGAACCCATCTGTCTTACAAAATCGTCTAAAAGACCATTTAAACCAATACCTCCCTTTTGTTTCTTTTCCTTATACATTCATTTTTTCCACGTTTTTGCACTCAAGACAACTTTCCTCCTTCGCGTACACACAGTTTTTATGATTCCGAACCCATCTGACTCACAAAAACGTCTAAAAGACCATTTAAACCAATACCTCTGTTTTGTTTCTTTTCCTTATACATTCATTTTTTCCACGTTTTTGCACTCAAAACAACTTTCCTCCTTCGCGTAGACACTGTTTTTATGATTCCGAACCCATCTGACTCACAAAATCGCCTAAAAGACCATTTAAACCAATACCTCCCTTTTTTTTCTTTTCTTTATACATTCATTTTTTCCACGTTTTTGCACTCAAAACAACTTTCCTCCTTCGCGTACACACTGTTTTTAAGATTCCAAACCCATCTGAATCACAAAACTGTCTAAAAAGCCATTTAAACCAATACCGCCCTTATGTTTTTTTTTGTTATACATTAATTTTTTCCACTTTTTTCCAACTTTCCTCCTTCTCGTACACTTTTTATGATTCCGAACCCACCTGACTCACAAAACCGTCTAAAAGACCATTTAAACCAATACCTCCCTTATGTTTTTTTTCCTTATACATTCATTTTTTCCACGTTTTTGCACTCAAAACAACTTTCCTCCTTCGCGTACACACTGTTTTTATGATTCCGAACCCATCTGAATCACAAAACTGTCTAAAAAGCCATTTAAACCAATACCACCTTTTTGTTTCTTTTCATTATACATTTATTTTTTCCACGTTTCGGCACTCAAAACAACTTTCCTCCTTCGCGTAGACACTGCTTTTATGATTTCGAACCCATCTGTCTCACAAAATCGTCTAAAAGACCATTTAAACCAATACCTCCCTTTTGTTTCTTTTCCTTATACATTCATTTTTTCCACGTTTTTGCACTCAAAACAACTTTCCTCCTTCGCGTAGACACTGTTTTTATGATTCCGAACCCATCTGAATCACAAAACTGTCTAAAAAGCCATTTAAACCAATACCTCTGTTTTGTTTCTTTTCCTTATACATTCATTTTTTCCACGTTTTTGCACTCAAAACAACTTTCCTCCTTCGCGTAGACACTGTTTTTATGATTCCGAACCCATCTGTCTCACAAAATCGTCTAAAAGACCATTTAAACCAATACCTCCCTTTTGTTTCTTTTCCTTATACATTCATTTTTTCCACGTTTTTGCACTCAAAACAACTTTCCTCCTTCGCGTAGACACTGTTTTTATGATTCCGAACCCATCTGTCTCACAAAATCGTCTAAAAGACCATTTAAACCAATACCTCCCTTTTGTTTCTTTTCCTTATACATTCATTTTTTCCACGTTTTTGCACTCAAAACAACTTTCCTCCTTCGCGTACACACAGTTTTTATGATTCCGAACCCATCTGACTCACAAAAACGTCTGAAAGACCATTTAAACCAATACCTCTGTTTTGTTTCTTTTCCTTATACATTCATTTTTTCCACGTTTTTGCACTCAAAACAACTTTCCTCCTTCGCGTAGACACTGTTTTTATGATTCCGAACCCATCTGACTCACAAAACTGTCTAAAAAGCCATTTAAACCAATACCACCCTTTTGTTTCTTTTCCTTATACATTCATTTTTTCCACGTTTTTGCACTCAAAACATCTTTCCTCCTTCGCGTACACACTGTTTTTATGATTCCGAACCCATCTGAATCACAAAACTGTCTAAAAAGCCATTTAAACCAATACCTCTGTTTTGTTTCTTTTCCTTATACATTCATTTTTTCCACGTTTTTGCACTCAAAACAACTTTCCTCCTTCGCGTAGACACTGTTTTTATGATTCCGAACCCATCTGTCTCACAAAATCGTCTAAAAGACCATTTAAACCAATACCTCCCTTTTGTTTCTTTTCCTTATACATTCATTTTTTCCACGTTTTTGCACTCAAAACAACTTTCCTCCTTCGCGTACACACAGTTTTTATGATTCCGAACCCATCTGACTCACAAAAACGTCTGAAAGACCATTTAAACCAATACCTCTGTTTTGTTTCTTTTCCTTATACATTCATTTTTTCCACGTTTTTGCACTCAAAACAACTTTCCTCCTTCGCGTACACACTGTTTTTATGATTCCGAACCCATCTGAATCACAAAACTGTCTAAAAAGCCATTTAAACCAATACCACCTTTTTGTTTCTTTTCATTATACATTTATTTTTTCCACGTTTCGGCACTCAAAACATCTTTCCTCCTTCGCGTAGACACAGTTTTTATGATTCCGAACCCATCTGAATCACAAAACTGTCTAAAAAGCCATTTAAACCAATACCGCCCTTATGTTTTTTTTTGTTATACATTAATTTTTTCCACTTTTTTCCAACTTTCCTCCTTCTCGTACACCTTTTATGATTTCGAACCCACCTGACTCACAAAACCGTCTAAAAGACCATTTAATACCTCCTTTTGTTTTTTTTCCTTATACATTCATTTTTTCCACGTTTTTGCACTCAAAACAACTTTCCTCCTTCGCGTACACACTGTTTTTATGATTCCAAACCCATCTGAATCACAAAAGTGTCTAAAAAGCCATTTAAACCAATACCACCCTTTTGTTTCTTTTCATTATACATTTATTTTTTCCACGTTTCGGCACTCAAAACATCTTTCCACATTCGCGTACACACTGCTTTTATGATTCCGAACCCACCTGACTCACAAAACCGTCTAAAAGACCATTTAAACCAATACCTCCCTTTTGTTTTTTTTCCTTATACATTCATTTTTTCCACGTTTTTGCACTCAAAACAACTTTCCTCCTTCGCGTACACACAGTTTTTATGATTCCGAACCCATCTGACTCACAAAAACGTCTGAAAGACCATTTAAACCAATACCGCCCTTTTTTTTCTTTTCCTTATACATTCATTTTTTCCACGTTTTTGCACTCTAAACAACTTTCCTCCTTCGCGTACACACAGTTTTTATGATTCCGAACCCATCTGACTCACAAAAACGTCTGAAAGACCATTTAAACCAATACCTCTGTTTTGTTTCTTTTCCTTATACATTCATTTTTTCCACGTTTTTGCACTCAAAACAACTTTCCTCCTTCGCGTAGACACTGTTTTTATGATTCCGAACCCATCTGACTCACAAAATCGCCTAAAAGACCATTTAAACCAATACCTCCCTTTTTTTTCTTTTCCTTATACATTCATTTTTTCCACGTTTTTGCTCTCAAAACAACTTTCCTCCTTCGCGTACACACTGTTTTTATGATTCCGAACCCATCTGAATCACAAAACTGTCTAAAAAGCCATTTAAACCAATACCACCCTTTTGTTTCTTTTCCTTATACATTTATTTTTTCCACGTTTTTGCACTCAAAACAACTTTCCTCCTTCGCGTACACACTGTTTTTATGATTCCGAACCCATCTGAATCACAAAACTGTCTAAAAAGCCATTTAAACCAATACCGCCCTTTTGTTTCTTTTCATTATACATTTATTTTTTCCACGTTTCGGCACTCAAAACATCTTTCCACATTCGCGTACACACTACTTTTATGATTTCGAACCCAACTGTCTCACAAAATCGTCTAAAAGACCATTTAAACCAATACCTCCCTTTTGTTTCTTTTCCTTATACATTCATTTTTTCCACGTTTTTGCACTCAAAACAACTTTCCTCCTTAAGTAGACACTGTTTTTATGATTCCGAACCCATCTGACTCACAAAATCGCCTAAAAGACCATTTAAACCAATACCTCCCTTTTTTTTCTTTTCCTTATACATTCATTTTTTCCACGTTTTTGCACTCAAAACAACTTTCCTCCTTCGCGTACACACTGTTTTTATGATTCCGAACCCATCTGAATCACAAAACTGTCTAAAAAGCCATTTAAACCAATACCACCTTTTTGTTTCTTTTCATTATACATTTATTTTTTCCACGTTTCGGCACTCAAAACAACTTTCCTCCTTCGCGTAGACACTGCTTTTATGATTTCGAACCCATCTGTCTCACAAAATCGTCTAAAAGACCATTTAAACCAATACCTCCCTTTTGTTTCTTTTCCTTATACATTCATTTTTTCCACGTTTTTGCACTCAAAACAACTTTCCTCCTTCGCGTAGACACTGTTTTTATGATTCCGAACCCATCTGAATCACAAAACTGTCTAAAAAGCCATTTAAACCAATACCTCTGTTTTGTTTCTTTTCCTTATACATTCATTTTTTCCACGTTTTTGCACTCAAAACAACTTTCCTCCTTCGCGTAGACACTGTTTTTATGATTCCGAACCCATCTGTCTCACAAAATCGTCTAAAAGACCATTTAAACCAATACCTCCCTTTTGTTTCTTTTCCTTATACATTCATTTTTTCCACGTTTTTGCACTCAAAACAACTTTCCTCCTTCGCGTACACACAGTTTTTATGATTCCGAACCCATCTGACTCACAAAAACGTCTGAAAGACCATTTAAACCAATACCTCTGTTTTGTTTCTTTTCCTTATACATTCATTTTTTCCACGTTTTTGCACTCAAAACAACTTTCCTCCTTCGCGTAGACACTGTTTTTATGATTCCGAACCCATCTGAATCACAAAACTGTCTAAAAAGCCATTTAAACCAATACCTCTGTTTTGTTTCTTTTCCTTATACATTCATTTTTTCCACGTTTTTGCACTCAAAACAACTTTCCTCCTTCGCGTAGACACTGTTTTTATGATTCCGAACCCATCTGTCTCACAAAATCGTCTAAAAGACCATTTAAACCCATACCACCCTTTTGTTTCTTTTCGTTATACATTAATTTTTTCCACTTTTTTCCAACTTTCCTCCTTCTCGTACACTTTTTATGATTCCGAACCCACCTGACTCACAAAACCGTCTAAAAGACCATTTAAACCAATACCTCCCTTTTGTTTCTTTTCCTTATACATTCATTTTTTCCACGTTTTTGCACTCAAAACAACTTTCCTCCTTCGCGTACACACAGTTTTTATGATTCCGAACCCATCTGACTCACAAAAACGTCTAAAAGACCATTTAAACCAATACCTCCCTATTGTTTCTTTTCCTTATACATTCATTTTTTCCACGTTTTTGCTCTCAAAACAACTTTCCTCCTTCGCGTACACACTGTTTTTATGATTCCGAACCCATCTGAATCACAAAACTGTCTAAAAAGCCATTTAAACCAATACCACCCTTTTGTTTCATTTCATTATACATTTTTTTTTTCCACGTTTCGGCACTCAAAACATCTTTCCACATTCGCGTACGCACTGCTTTTATGATTTCGAACCCATCTGTCTTACAAAATCGTCTAAAAGACCATTTAAACCAATACCTCCCTTTTGTTTCTTTTCCTTATACATTCATTTTTTCCACGTTTTTGCACTCAAGACAACTTTCCTCCTTCGCGTACACACAGTTTTTATGATTCCGAACCCATCTGACTCACAAAAACGTCTAAAAGACCATTTAAACCAATACCTCTGTTTTGTTTCTTTTCCTTATACATTCATTTTTTCCACGTTTTTGCACTCAAAACAACTTTCCTCCTTCGCGTAGACACTGTTTTTATGATTCCGAACCCATCTGACTCACAAAATCGCCTAAAAGACCATTTAAACCAATACCTCCCTTTTTTTTCTTTTCTTTATACATTCATTTTTTCCACGTTTTTGCACTCAAAACAACTTTCCTCCTTCGCGTACACACTGTTTTTAAGATTCCAAACCCATCTGAATCACAAAACTGTCTAAAAAGCCATTTAAACCAATACCGCCCTTATGTTTTTTTTTGTTATACATTAATTTTTTCCACTTTTTTCCAACTTTCCTCCTTCTCGTACACTTTTTATGATTCCGAACCCACCTGACTCACAAAACCGTCTAAAAGACCATTTAAACCAATACCTCCCTTATGTTTTTTTTCCTTATACATTCATTTTTTCCACGTTTTTGCACTCAAAACAACTTTCCTCCTTCGCGTACACACTGTTTTTATGATTCCGAACCCATCTGAATCACAAAACTGTCTAAAAAGCCATTTAAACCAATACCACCTTTTTGTTTCTTTTCATTATACATTTATTTTTTCCACGTTTCGGCACTCAAAACAACTTTCCTCCTTCGCGTAGACACTGCTTTTATGATTTCGAACCCATCTGTCTCACAAAATCGTCTAAAAGACCATTTAAACCAATACCTCCCTTTTGTTTCTTTTCCTTATACATTCATTTTTTCCACGTTTTTGCACTCAAAACAACTTTCCTCCTTCGCGTAGACACTGTTTTTATGATTCCGAACCCATCTGAATCACAAAACTGTCTAAAAAGCCATTTAAACCAATACCTCTGTTTTGTTTCTTTTCCTTATACATTCATTTTTTCCACGTTTTTGCACTCAAAACAACTTTCCTCCTTCGCGTAGACACTGTTTTTATGATTCCGAACCCATCTGTCTCACAAAATCGTCTAAAAGACCATTTAAACCAATACCTCCCTTTTGTTTCTTTTCCTTATACATTCATTTTTTCCACGTTTTTGCACTCAAAACAACTTTCCTCCTTCGCGTAGACACTGTTTTTATGATTCCGAACCCATCTGTCTCACAAAATCGTCTAAAAGACCATTTAAACCAATACCTCCCTTTTGTTTCTTTTCCTTATACATTCATTTTTTCCACGTTTTTGCACTCAAAACAACTTTCCTCCTTCGCGTACACACAGTTTTTATGATTCCGAACCCATCTGACTCACAAAAACGTCTGAAAGACCATTTAAACCAATACCTCTGTTTTGTTTCTTTTCCTTATACATTCATTTTTTCCACGTTTTTGCACTCAAAACAACTTTCCTCCTTCGCGTAGACACTGTTTTTATGATTCCGAACCCATCTGAATCACAAAACTGTCTAAAAAGCCATTTAAACCAATACCTCTGTTTTGTTTCTTTTCCTTATACATTCATTTTTTCCACGTTTTTGCACTCAAAACAACTTTCCTCCTTCGCGTAGACACTGTTTTTATGATTCCGAACCCATCTGTCTCACAAAATCGTCTAAAAGACCATTTAAACCCATACCACCCTTTTGTTTCTTTTCGTTATACATTAATTTTTTCCACTTTTTTCCAACTTTCCTCCTTCTCGTACACTTTTTATGATTCCGAACCCACCTGACTCACAAAACCGTCTAAAAGACCATTTAAACCAATACCTCCCTTTTGTTTCTTTTCCTTATACATTCATTTTTTCCACGTTTTTGCACTCAAAACAACTTTCCTCCTTCGCGTACACACAGTTTTTATGATTCCGAACCCATCTGACTCACAAAAACGTCTAAAAGACCATTTAAACCAATACCTCCCTATTGTTTCTTTTCCTTATACATTCATTTTTTCCACGTTTTTGCTCTCAAAACAACTTTCCTCCTTCGCGTACACACTGTTTTTATGATTCCGAACCCATCTGAATCACAAAACTGTCTAAAAAGCCATTTAAACCAATACCACCCTTTTGTTTCATTTCATTATACATTTTTTTTTTCCACGTTTCGGCACTCAAAACATCTTTCCACATTCGCGTACGCACTGCTTTTATGATTTCGAACCCATCTGTCTCACAAAATCGTCTAAAAGACCATTTAAACCAATACCTCCCTTTTGTTTCTTTTCCTTATACATTCATTTTTTCCACGTTTTTGCACTCAAGACAACTTTCCTCCTTCGCGTACACACAGTTTTTATGATTCCGAACCCATCTGACTCACAAAAACGTCTAAAAGACCATTTAAACCAATACCTCTGTTTTGTTTCTTTTCCTTATACATTCATTTTTTCCACGTTTTTGCACTCAAAACAACTTTCCTCCTTCGCGTAGACACTGTTTTTATGATTCCGAACCCATCTGACTCACAAAATCGCCTAAAAGACCATTTAAACCAATACCTCCCTTTTTTTTCTTTTCTTTATACATTCATTTTTTCCACGTTTTTGCACTCAAAACAACTTTCCTCCTTCGCGTACACACTGTTTTTAAGATTCCAAACCCATCTGAATCACAAAACTGTCTAAAAAGCCATTTAAACCAATACCGCCCTTATGTTTTTTTTTGTTATACATTAATTTTTTCCACTTTTTTCCAACTTTCCTCCTTCTCGTACACTTTTTATGATTCCGAACCCACCTGACTCACAAAACCGTCTAAAAGACCATTTAAACCAATACCTCCCTTATGTTTTTTTTCCTTATACATTCATTTTTTCCACGTTTTTGCACTCAAAACAACTTTCCTCCTTCGCGTACACACTGTTTTTATGATTCCGAACCCATCTGAATCACAAAACTGTCTAAAAAGCCATTTAAACCAATACCGCCCTTTTGTTTCTTTTCATTATACATTTATTTTTTCCACGTTTCGGCACTCAAAACATCTTTCCACATACGTGTACACACTGCTTTTATGATTTCGAACCCATCTGTCTCACGAAATCGTCTAAAAGACCATTTAAACCAATACCTCCCTTTTGTTTCTTTTCCTTATACATTCATTTTTTCCACGTTTTTGCACTCAAAACAACTTTCCTCCTTCGCGTACACACTGTTTTTATGATTCCGAACCCATCTGAATCACAAAGCTGTCTAAAAAGCCATTTAAACCAGTACCACCCTTTTGTTTCTTTTCATTATACATTTATTTTTTCCACGTTTCGGCACTCAAAACATCTTTCCACATTCGCGTACACACTGCTTTTATGATTTCGAACCCATCTGTCTCACAAAATCGTCTAAAAGACCATTTAAACCAATACCTCCCTTTTGTTTCTTTTCCTTATACATTCATTTTTTCCACGTTTTTGCACTCAAAACAACTTTCCTCCTTAAGTAGACACTGTTTGTATGATTCCGAACCCATCTGACTCACAAAATCGCCTAAAAGACCATTTAAACCAATACCTCCCTTTTTTTTCTTTTCCTTATACATTCATTTTTTCCACGTTTTTGCACTCAAAACAACTTTCCTCCTTCGCGTAGACACTGTTTTTATGATTCCGAACCCATCTGTCTCACAAAATCGTCTAAAAGACCATTTAAACCAATACCTCCCTTTTGTTTCTTTTCCTTATACATTCATTTTTTCCACGTTTTTGCACTCAAAACAACTTTCCTCCTTCGCGTACACACAGTGTTTATGATTCCGAACCCATCTGACTCACAAAAACGTCTAAAACACCATTTAAACCAATACCTCCCTATTGTTTCTTTTCCTTATACATTCATTTTTTCCACGTTTTTGCTCTCAAAACAACTTTCCTCCTTCGCGTACACACTGTTTTTATGATTCCGAACCCATCTGAATCACAAAACTGTCTAAAAAGCCATTTAAACCAATACCACCCTTTTGTTTCTTTTCATTATACATTTATTTTTTCCACGTTTCGGCACTCAAAACATCTTTCCACATTCGCGTACACACTGCTTTTATGATTTCGAACCCATCTGTCTCACAAAATCGTCTAAAAGACCATTTAAACCAATACCTCCCTTTTGTTTCTTTTCCTTATACATTCATTTTTTCCACGTTTTTGCACTCAAGACAACATTGTACACACAGTTTTTATGATTCCGAACCCATCTGACTCACAAAAACGTCTGAAAGACCATTTAAACCAATACCTCTGTTTTGTTTCTTTTCCTTATACATTCATTTTTTCCACGTTTTTGCACTCAAAACAACTTTCCTCCTTCGCGTAGACACTGTTTTTATGATTCCGAACCCATCTGACTCACAAAAACGTCTGAAAGACCATTTAAACCAATACCTCTGTTTTGTTTCTTTTCCTTATACATTCATTTTTTCCACGTTTTTGCACTCAAAACAACTTTCCTCCTTCGCGTAGACACTGTTTTTATGATTCCGAACCCATCTGACTCACAAAACTGTCTAAAAAGCCATTTAAACCAATACCACCCTTTTGTTTCTTTTCCTTATACATTCATTTTTTCCACGTTTTTGCACTCAAAACATCTTTCCTCCTTCGCGTACACACTGTTTTTATGATTCCGAACCCATCTGAATCACAAAACTGTCTAAAAAGCCATTTAAACCAATACCGCCCTTTTGTTTCTTTTCATTATACATTCATTTTTTCCACGTTTCGGCACTCAAAACATCTTTCCACATTCGCGTACACACTACTTTTATGATTTCGAACCCAACTGTCTCACAAAATCGTCTAAAAGACCATTTAAACCAATACCTCCCTTTTGTTTCTTTTCCTTATACATTCATTTTTTCCACGTTTTTGCACTCAAAACAACTTTCCTCCTTAAGTAGACACTGTTTTTATGATTCCGAACCCATCTGTCTCACAAAATCGCCTAAAAGACCATTTAAACCAATACCTCCCTTTTTTTTCTTTTCCTTATACATTCATTTTTTCCACGTTTTTGCACTCAAAACAACTTTCCTCCTTCGCGTACACACTGTTTTTATGATTCCGAACCCATCTGAATCACAAAACTGTCTAAAAAGCCATTTAAACCAATACCACCTTTTTGTTTCTTTTCATTATACATTTATTTTTTCCACGTTTCGGCACTCAAAACATCTTTCCTCCTTCGCGTAGACACAGTTTTTATGATTCCGAACCCACCTGACTCACAAAACCGTCTAAAAGACCATTTTGTTTCTTTTCCTTATACATTCATTTTTTCCACGTTTTTGCACTCAAAACAACTTTCCTCCTTCGCGTACACACAGTTTTTATGATTCCGAACCCATCTGACTCACAAAAACGTCTAAAAGACCATTTAAACCAATACCTCCCTATTGTTTCTTTTCCTTATACATTCATTTTTTCCACGTTTTTGCTCTCAAAACAACTTTCCTCCTTCGCGTACACACTGTTTTTATGATTCCGAACCCATCTGAATCACAAAACTGTCTAAAAAGCCATTTAAACCAATACCACCCTTTTGTTTCTTTTCATTATACATTTATTTTTTCCACGTTTCGGCACTCAAAACATCTTTCCACATTCGCGTACACACTGCTTTTATGATTTCGAACCCATCTGTCTCACAAAATCGTCTAAAGGACCATTTAAACCAATACCTCCCTTTTGTTTCTTTTCCTTATACATTCATTTTTTCCACGTTTCGGCACTCAAAACATCTTTCCACATTCGCGTACACACTGTTTTTATGATTCCGAACCCATCTGAATCACAAAACTGTCTAAAAAGCCATTTAAACCAATACCGCCCTTATGTTTTTTTTTGTTATACATTAATTTTTTCCACTTTTTTCCAACTTTCCTCCTTCTGGTACACTTTTTATGATTCCGAACCCACCTGACTCACAAAACCGTCTAAAAGACCATTTAAACCAATACCTCCCTTTTGTTTTTTTTCCTTATACATTAATTTTTTCCACGTTTTTGCACTCAAAACAAATTTCCTCCTTCGCGTACACACTGTTTTTATGATTCCTAACCCATCTGAATCACAAAACTGTCTAAAAAGCCATTTAAACCAATACCACCTTTTTGTTTCTTTTCATTATACATTTATTTTTTCCACGTTTCGGCACTCAAAACATCTTTCCTCCTTCGCGTAGACACAGTCTTTATGATTCCGAACCCATCTGACTCACAAAATCGCCTAAAAGATCATTTAAACCAATACGTCCCTTTTTTTTCTTTTCTTTATACATTCATTTTTTCCACGTTTTTGCACTCAAAACAACTCTCTTCCTTCGCGTACACACTGTTTTTAAGATTCCAAACCCATCTGAATCGCAAAACTGTCTAAAAAGCTATTTAAACCAATACCGCCCTTATGTTTTTTTTTGTTATACATTAATTTTTTCCACTTTTTTCCAACTTTCCTCCTTCTCGTACACTTTTTATGATTCCGAACCCACCTGACTCACAAAACCGTCTAAAAGACCATTTTGTTTCTTTTCCTTATACATTCATTTTTTCCACGTTTTTGCACTCAAAACAACTTTCCTCCTTCGCGTACACACAGTTTTTATGATTCCGAACCCATCTGACTCACAAAAACGTCTAAAAGACCATTTAAACCAATACCTCCCTATTGTTTCTTTTCCTTATACATTCATTTTTTCCACGTTTTTGCTCTCAAAACAACTTTCCTCCTTCGCGTACACACAGTTTTTATGATTCCGAACCCATCTGACTCACAAAAACGTCTGAATGACCATTTAAACCAATACCTCTGTTTTGTTTCTTTTCCTTATACATTCATTTTTTCCACGTTTTTGCACTCAAAACAACTTTCCTCCTTCGCGTAGACACTGTTTTTATGATTCCGAACCCATCTGACTCACAAAATCGCCTAAAAGACCATTTAAACCAATACCTCCCTTTTTTTTCTTTTCCTTATACATTCATTTTTTCCACGTTTTTGCACTCAAGACAACTTTCCTCCTTCGAGTACACACAGTTTTTATGATTCCGAACCCATCTGACTCACAAAAACGTCTGAAAGACCATTTAAACCAATACCTCTGTTTTGTTTCTTTTCCTTATACATTCATTTTTTCCACGTTTTTGCACTCAAAACAACTTTCCTCCTTCGCGTAGACACTGTTTTTATGATTCCGAACCCATCTGACTCACAAAAACGTCTGAAAGACCATTTAAACCAATACCTCTGTTTTGTTTCTTTTCCTTATACATTCATTTTTTCCACGTTTTTGCACTCAAAACAACTTTCCTCCTTCGCGTAGACACTGTTTTTATGATTCCGAACCCATCTGACTCACAAAACTGTCTAAAAAGCCATTTAAACCAATACCACCCTTTTGTTTCTTTTCCTTATACATTCATTTTTTCCACGTTTTTGCACTCAAAACAACTTTCCTCCTTCGCGTAGACACTGTTTTTATGATTCCGAACCCATCTGACTCACAAAAACGTCTGAAAGACCATTTACACCAATACCTCTGTTTTGTTTTTTTTCCTTATACATTCATTTTTTCCACGTTTTTGCACTCAGAACAAGTTTCCTCCTTCGCGTAGACACAGTTTTTATGATTCCGAACCCATCTGACTCACAAAATCGCCTAAAAGATCATTTAAACCAATACCTCCCTTATTTTTCTTTTCTTTATACATTCATTTTTTCCACGTTTTTGCACTCAAAACAACTCTCTTCCTTCGCGTACACACTGTTTTTAAGATTCCAAACCCATCTGAATCGCAAAACTGTCTAAAAAGCCATTTAAACCAATACCGCCCTTATGTTTTTTTTTTGTTATACATTAATTTTTTCCACTTTTTTCCAACTTTCCTCCTTCTCGTACACTTTTTATGATTCCGAACCCACCTGACTCACAAAACCGTCTAAAAGACCATTTAAACCAATACCTCCCTTTTGTTTCTTTTCCTTATACATTCATTTTTTCCACGTTTTTGCTCTCAAAACAACTTTCCTCCTTCGCGTACACACTGTTTTTATGATTCCGAACCCATCTGAATCACAAAACTGTCTAAAAAGCCATTTAAACCAATACCACCCTTTTGTTTCTTTTCATTATACATTTATTTTTTCCACGTTTCGGCACTCAAAACATCTTTCCACATTCGCGTACACACTGCTTTTATGATTTCGAACCCATCTGTCTCACAAAATCGTCTAAAAGACCATTTAAACCAATACCTCCCTTTTGTTTCTTTTCCTTATACATTCATTTTTTCCACGTTTTTGCACTCAAGACAACATTCCTCCTTCGCGTACACACAGTTTTTATGATTCCGAACCCATCTGACTCACAAAAACGTCTAAAAGACCATTTAAACCAATACCTCTGTTTTGTTTCTTTTCCTTATACATTCATTTTTTCCACGTTTTTGCACTCAAAACAACTTTCCTCCTTCGCGTAGACACTGTTTTTATGATTCCGAACCCATCTGACTCACAAAATCGCCTAAAAGACCATTTAAACCAATACCTCCCTTTTTTTTCTTTTCTTTATACATTCATTTTTTCCACGTTTTTGCACTCAAAACAACTTTCCTCCTTCGCGTACACACTGTTTTTAAGATTCCAAACCCATCTGAATCACAAAACTGTCTAAAAAGCCATTTAAACCAATACCGCCCTTATGTTTTTTTTTTGTTATACATTAATTTTTTCCACTTTTTTCCAACTTTCCTCCTTCTCGTACACTTTTTATGATTCCGAACCCACCTGACTCACAAAACCGTCTAAAAGACCATTTAAACCAATACCTCCCTTTTGTTTTTTTTCCTTATACATTCATTTTTTCCACGTTTTTGCACTCAAAACTTTCCTCCTTCGCGTACACACTGTTTTTATGATTCCGAACCCATCTGAATCACAAAACTGTCTAAAAAGCCATTTAAACCAATACCGCCCTTTTGTTTCTTTTCATTATACATTTATTTTTTCCACGTTTCGGCACTCAAAACATCTTTCCACATTCGTGTACACACTGCTTTTATGATTTCGAACCCATCTGTCTCACGAAATCGTCTAAAAGACCATTTAAACCAATACCTCCCTTTTGTTTCTTTTCCTTATACATTCATTTTTTCCACGTTTTTGCACTTAAAACAACTTTCCTCCTTCGCGTACACACTGTTTTTATGATTCCGAACCCATCTGAATCACAAAACTGTCTAAAAAGCCATTTAAACCAATACCACCCTTTTGTTTCTTTTCATTATACATTTATTTTTTCCACGTTTCGGCACTCAAAACATCTTTCCACATTCGCGTACACACTGCTTTTATGATTTCGAACCCATCTGTCTCACAAAATCGTCTAAAAGACCATTAAAAACCAATACCTCCCTTTTGTTTCTTTTCCTTATACATTCATTTTTTCCACGTTTTTGCACTCAAAACAACTTTCCTCCTTAAGTAGACACTGTTTGTATGATTCCGAACCCATCTGACTCACAAAATCGCCTAAAAGACCATTTAAACCAATACCTCCCTTTTTTTTCTTTTCCTTATACATTCATTTTTTCCACGTTTTTGCACTCAAAACAACTTTCCTCCTTCGCGTACACACTGTTTTTATGATTCCGAACCCATCTGAATCACAAAACTGTCTAAAAAGCCATTTAAACCAATACCACCCTTTTGTTTCTTTTCATTATACATTTATATTTTCCACGTTTCGGCACTCAAAACATCTTTCCACATTCGCGTACACACTGCTTTTATGATTTCGAACCCATCTGTCTCACAAAATCGTCTAAAAGACCATTTAAACCAATACCTCCCTTTTGTTTCTTTTCCTTATACATTCATTTTTTCCACGTTTTTGCACTCAAGAGAACTTTCCTCTTTCGCGTACACACAGTTTTTATGATTCCGAACCCATCCGACTCACAAAAACGTCTAAAAGACCATTTAAACCAATACCTCTGTTTTGTTTCTTTTCCTTATACATTCATTTTTTCCACGTTTTTGCACTCAAAACAACTTTCCTCCTTCGCGTAGACACTGTTTTTATGATTCCTAACCCATCTGACTCACAAAATCGCCTAAAAGACCATTTAAACCAATACCTCCCTTTTTTTTCTTTTCTTTATACATTCATTTTTTCCACGTTTTTGCACTCAAAACAACTTTCCTCCTTCGAGTACACACTGTTTTTAAGATTCCAAACCCATCTGAATCACAAAACTGTCTAAAAAGCCATTTAAACCAATACCGCCCTTATGTTTTTTTTTGTTATACATTAATTTTTCCACTTTTTTCCAACTTTCCTCCTTCTCGTACACTTTTTATGATTCCGAACCCACCTGACTCACAAAACCGTCTAAAAGACCATTTAAACCAATACCTCCCTTTTGTTTTTTTTCCTTATACATTCATTTTTTCCACGTTTTTGCACTCAAAACAACTTTCCTCCTTCG
This sequence comes from Salticus scenicus, assembly GCA_963930645.1. Classification (NCBI taxonomy): domain Eukaryota; kingdom Metazoa; phylum Arthropoda; class Arachnida; order Araneae; family Salticidae; genus Salticus; species Salticus scenicus. The sequence continues at coordinate 142,050 of CAWVNO010002049.1, forward strand.
CGTACACACAGTTTTTATGATTCCGAACCCATCTGACTCACAAAAACGTCTGAAAGACCATTTAAACCAATACCGCCCTTTTTTTTCTTTTCCTTATACATTCATTTTTTCCACGTTTTTGCACTCAAAACAACTTTCCTCCTTCGCGTACACACAGTTTTTATGATTCCGAACCCATCTGACTCACAAAAACGTCTGAAAGACCATTTAAACCAATACCGCCCTTTTTTTTCTTTTCCTTATACATTCATTTTTTCCACGTTTTTGCACTCAAAACAACTTTCCTCCTTCGCGTACACACAGTTTTTATGATTCCGAACCCATCTGACTCACAAAAACGTCTGAAAGACCATTTAAACCAATACCTCTGTTTTGTTTCTTTTCCTTATACATTCATTTTTTCCACGTTTCTGCACTCAAAACAACTTTCCTCCTTCGCGTAGACACTGTTTTTATGATTCCGAACCCATCTGACTCACAAAATCGCCTAAAAGACCATTTAAACCAATACCTCCCTTTTTTTTCTTTTCCTTATACATTCATTTTTTCCACGTTTTTGCACTCAAGACAACTTTCCTCCTTCGAGTACACACAGTTTTTATGATTCCGAACCCATCTGACTCACAAAAACGTCTGAAAGACCATTTAAACCAATACCTCTGTTTTGTTTCTTTTCCTTATACATTCATTTTTTCCACGTTTTTGCACTCAAAACAACTTTCCTCCTTCGCGTAGACACTGTTTTTATGATTCCGAACCCATCTGACTCACAAAAACGTCTGAAAGACCATTTAAACCAATACCTCTGTTTTGTTTCTTTTCCTTATACATTCATTTTTTCCACGTTTTTGCACTCAAAACAACTTTCCTCCTTCGCGTAGACACTGTTTTTATGATTCCGAACCCATCTGACTCACAAAACTGTCTAAAAAGCCATTTAAACCAATACCACCCTTTTGTTTCTTTTCCTTATACATTCATTTTTTCCACGTTTTTGCACTCAAAACAACTTTCCTCCTTCGCGTACACACTGTTTTTATGATTCCGAACCCATCTGAATCACAAAACTGTCTAAAAAGCCATTTAAACCAATACCGCCCTTTTGTTTCTTTTCATTATACATTTATTTTTTCCACGTTTCGGCACTCAAAACATCTTTCCACATTCGCGTACACACTACTTTTATGATTTCGAACCCAACTGTCTCACAAAATCGTCTAAAAGACCATTTAAACCAATACCTCCCTTTTGTTTCTTTTCCTTATACATTCATTTTTTCCACGTTTTTGCACTCAAAACAACTTTCCTCCTTAAGTAGACACTGTTTTTATGATTCCGAACCCATCTGACTCACAAAATCGCCTAAAAGACCATTTAAACCAATACCTCCCTTTTTTTTCTTTTCCTTATACATTCATTTTTTCCACGTTTTTGCACTCAAAACAACTTTCCTCCTTCGCGTACACACTGTTTTTATGATTCCGAACCCATCTGAATCACAAAACTGTCTAAAAAGCCATTTAAACCAATACCACCTTTTTGTTTCTTTTCATTATACATATATTTTTTCCACGTTTCGGCACTCAAAACATCTTTCCACATTCGCGTACACACTGCTTTTATGATTTCGAACCCATCTGTCTCACAAAATCGTCTAAAAGACCATTTAAACCAATACCTCCCTTCTGTTTCTTTTCCTTATACATTCATTTTTTCCACGTTTTTGCACTCAAGACAACTTTCCTCCTTCGCGTACACACAGTTTTTATGATTCCGAACCCATCTGACTCACAAAAACGTCTAAAAGACCATTTAAACCAATACCTCTGTTTTGTTTTTTTTCCTTATACATTCATTTTTTCCACGTTTTTGCACTCAGAACAAGTTTCCTCCTTCGCGTAGACACAGTTTTTATGATTCCGAACCCATCTGACTCACAAAATCGCCTAAAAGATCATTTAAACCAATACCTCCCTTTTTTTTCTTTTCTTTATACATTCATTTTTTCCACGTTTTTGCACTCAAAACAACTCTCTTCCTTCGCGTACACACTGTTTTTAAGATTCCAAACCCATCTGAATCGCAAAACTGTCTAAAAAGCCATTTAAACCAATACCGCCCTTATGTTTTTTTTGTTATACATTAATTTTTTCCACTTTTTTCCAACTTTCCTCCTTCTCGTACACTTTTTATGATTCCGAACCCACCTGACTCACAAAACCGTCTAAAAGACCATTTAAACCAATACCTCCCTTTTGTTTCTTTTCCTTATACATTCATTTTTTCCACGTTTTTGCACTCAAAACAACTTTCCTCCTTCGCGTACACACAGTTTTTATGATTCCGAACCCATCTGACTCACAAAAACGTCTAAAAGACCATTTAAACCAATACCTCCCTATTATTTCTTTTCCTTATACATTCATTTTTTCCACGTTTTTGCTCTCAAAACAACTTTCCTCCTTCGCGTACACACTGTTTTTATGATTCCGAACCCATCTGAATCACAAAACTGTCTAAAAAGCCATTTAAACCAATACCACCCTTTTGTTTCTTTTCATTATACATTTATTTTTTCCACGTTTCGGCACTCAAAACATCTTTCCACATTCGCGTACACACTGCTTTTATGATTTCGAACCCATCTGTCTCACAAAATCGTCTAAAAGACCATTTAAACCAATACCTCCCTTTTGTTTCTTTTCCTTATACATTCATTTTTTCCACGTTTTTGCACTCAAGACAACTTTCCTCCTTCGCGTACACACAGTTTTTATGATTCCGAACCCATCTGACTCACAAAAACGTCTAAAAGACCATTTAAACCAATACCTCTGTTTTGTTTCTTTTCCTTATACATTCATTTTTTCCACGTTTTTGCACTCAAAACAACTTTCCTCCTTCGCGTAGACACTGTTTTTATGATTCCGAACCCATCTGACTCACAAAATCGCCTAAAAGACCATTTAAACCAATACCTCCCTTTTTTTCTTTTCTTTATACATTCATTTTTTCCACGTTTTTGCACTCAAAACAACTTTCCTCCTTCGCGTACACACTGTTTTTAAGATTCCAAACCCATCTGAATCACAAAACTGTCTAAAAAGCCATTTAAACCAATACCGCCCTTATGTTTTTTTTTTGTTATACATTAATTTTTTCCACTTTTTTCCAACTTTCCTCCTTCTCGTACACTTTTTATGATTCCGAACCCACCTGACTCACAAAACCGTCTAAAAGACCATTTAAACCAATACCTCCCTTTTGTTTTTTTTCCTTATACATTCATTTTTTCCACGTTTTTGCACTCAAAACAACTTTCCTCCTCCGCGTACACACTGTTTTTATGATTCCGAACCCATCTGAATCACAAAACTGTCTAAAAAGCCATTTAAACCAATACCGCCCTTTTGTTTCTTTTCATTATACATTTATTTTTTCCACGTTTCGGCACTCAAAACATCTTTCCACATTCGTGTACACACTGCTTTTATGATTTCGAACCCATCTGTCTCACGAAATCGTCTAAAAGACCATTTAAACCAATACCTCCCTTTTGTTTCTTTTCCTTATACATTCGTTTTTTCCACGTTTTTGCACTCAAAACAACTTTCCTCCTTCGCGTACACACTGTTTTTATGATTCCGAACCCATCTGAATCACAAAACTGTCTAAAAAGCCATTTAAACCAATACCACCCTTTTGTTTCTTTTCATTATACATTTATTTTTTCCACGTTTCGGCACTCAAAACATCTTTCCACATTCGCGTACACACTGCTTTTATGATTTCGAACCCATCTGTCTCACAAAATCGTCTAAAAGACCATTTAAACCAATACCTCCCTTTTGTTTCTTTTCCTTATACATTCATTTTTTCCACGTTTTTGCACTCAAAACAACTTTCCTCCTTAAGTAGACACTGTTTGTATGATTCCGAACCCATCTGACTCACAAAAGTGTCTAAAAAGCCATTTAAACCAATACCGCCCTTTTGTTTCTTTTCATTATACATTTATTTTTTCCACGTTTCGGCACTCAAAACATCTTTCCACATTCGCGTACACACTGCTTTTATGATTTCGAACCCATCTGTCTCACGAAATCGTCTAAAAGACCATTTAAACCAATACCTCCCTTTTGTTTCTTTTCCTTATACATTCATTTTTTCCACGTTTTTGCACTCAAAACAACTTTCCTCCTTCGCGTACACACAGTTTTTATGATTCCGAACCCATCTGACTCACAAAAACGTCTGAATGACCATTTAAACCAATACCTCTGTTTTGTTTCTTTTCCTTATACATTAATTTTTTCCACGTTTTTGCACTCAAAACAACTTTCCTCCTTCGCGTAGACACTGTTTTTATGATTCCGAACCCATCTGACTCACAAAATCGCCTAAAAGACCATTTAAACCAATACCTCCCTTTTTTTTCTTTTCCTTATACATTCATTTTTTCCACGTTTTTGCACTCAAGACAACTTTCCTCCTTCGAGTACACACAGTTTTTATGATTCCGAACCCATCTGACTCACAAAAACGTCTGAAAGACCATTTAAACCAATACCTCTGTTTTGTTTCTTTTCCTTATACATTCATTTTTTCCACGTTTTTGCACTCAAAACAACTTTCCTCCTTCGCGTAGACACTGTTTTTATGATTCCGAACCCATCTGACTCACAAAAACGTCTGAAAGACCATTTAAACCAATACCTCTGTTTTGTTTCTTTTCCTTATACATTCATTTTTTCCACGTTTTTGCACTCAAAACAACTTTCCTCCTTCGCGTAGACACTGTTTTTATGATTCCGAACCCATCTGACTCACAAAACTGTCTAAAAAGCCATTTAAACCAATACCACCCTTTTGTTTCTTTTCCTTATACATTCATTTTTTCCACGTTTTTGCTCTCAAAACAACTTTCCTCCTTCGCGTACACACAGTTTTTATGATTCCGAACCCATCTGACTCACAAAAACGTCTGAATGACCATTTAAACCAATACCTCTGTTTTGTTTCTTTTCCTTATACATTAATTTTTTCCACGTTTTTGCACTCAAAACAACTTTCCTCCTTCGCGTACACACAGTTTTTATGATTCCGAACCCATCTGACTCACAAAAACGTCTCAAAGACCATTTAAACCAATACCTCCCTATTGTTTCTTTTCCTTATACATTCATTTTTTCCACGTTTTTGCTCTCAAAACAACTTTCCTCCTTCGCGTACACACTGTTTTTATGATTCCGAACCCATCTGAATCACAAAACTGTCTAAAAAGCCATTTAAACCAATACCACCCTTTTGTTTCTTTTCATTATACATTTATTTTTTCCACGTTTCGGCACTCAAAACATCTTTCCACATTCGCGTACACACTGCTTTTATGATTTCGAACCCATCTGTCTCACAAAATCGTCTAAAGGACCATTTAAACCAATACCTCCCTTTTGTTTCTTTTCCTTATACATTCATTTTTTCCACGTTTCGGCACTCAAAACATCTTTCCACATTCGCGTACACACTGTTTTTATGATTCCGAACCCATCTGAATCACAAAACTGTCTAAAAAGCCATTTAAACCAATACCGCCCTTATGTTTTTTTTGTTATACATTAATTTTTTCCACTTTTTTCCAACTTTCCTCCTTCTCGTACACTTTTTATGATTCCGAACCCACCTGACTCACAAAACCGTCTAAAAAGCCATTTAAACCAATACCACCCTTTTGTTTCTTTTCATTATACATTTATTTTTTCCACGTTTCGGCACTCAAAACATCTTTCCACATTCGCGTACACACTGCTTTTATGATTTCGAACCCATCTGTCTCACAAAATCGTCTAAAGGACCATTTAAACCAATACCTCCCTTTTGTTTCTTTTCCTTATACATTCATTTTTTCCACGTTTTTGCACTCAAAACAACTTTCCTCCTTCGCGTAGACACTGTTTTTATGATTCCGAACCCATCTGACTCACAAAACTGTCTAAAAAGCCATTTAAACCAATACCACCCTTTTGTTTCTTTTCCTTATACATTCATTTTTTCCACGTTTTTGCACTCAAAACATCTTTCCTCCTTCGCGTACACACTGTTTTTATGATTCCGAACCCATCTGAATCACAAAACTGTCTAAAAAGCCATTTAAACCAATACCGCCCTTTTGTTTCTTTTCATTATACATTTATTTTTTCCACGTTTCGGCATTCAAAACATCTTTCCACATTCGCGTACACACTACTTTTATGATTTCGAACCCAACTGTCTCACAAAATCGTCTAAAAGACCATTTAAACCAATACCTCCCTTTTGTTTCTTTTCCTTATACATTCATTTTTTCCACGTTTTTGCACTCAAAACAACTTTCCTCCTAAAGTAGACACTGTTTTTATGATTCCGAACCCATCTGTCTCTCAAAATCGCCTAAAAGACCATTTAAACCAATACCTCCCTTTTTTTTCTTTTCCTTATACATTCATTTTTTCCACGTTTTTGCACTCAAAACAACTTTCCTCCTTCGCGTACACACTGTTTTTATGATTCCGAACCCATCTGAATCACAAAACTGTCTAAAAAGCCATTTAAACCAATACCACCTTTTTGTTTCTTTTCATTATACATTTATTTTTTCCACGTTTCGGCACTCAAAACATCTTTCCTCCTTCGCGTAGACACAGTTTTTATGATTCCGAACCCATCTGACTCACAAAATCGCCTAAAAGATCATTTAAACCAATACCTCCCTTTTTTTTCTTTTCTTTATACATTCATTTTTTCCACGTTTTTGCACTCAAAACAACTCTCTTCCTTCGCGTACACACTGTTTTTAAGATTCCAAACCCATCTGAATCGCAAAACTGTCTAAAAAGCCATTTAAACCAATACCGCCCTTATGTTTTTTTTTGTTATACATTAATTTTTTCCACTTTTTTCCAACTTTCCTCCTTCTCGTACACTTTTTATGATTCTGAACCCACCTGACTCACAAAACCGTCTAAAAGACCATTTTGTTTCTTTTCCTTATACATTCATTTTTTCCACGTTTTTGCACTCAAAACAACTTTGCTCCTTCGCGTACACACAGTTTTTATGATTCCGAACCCATCTGACTCACAAAAACGTCTAAAAGACCATTTAAACCAATACCTCCCTATTGTTTCTTTTCCTTATACATTCATTTTTTCCACGTTTTTGCTCTCAAAACAACTTTCCTCCTTCGCGTACACACTGTTTTTATGATTCCGAACCCATCTGAATCACAAAACTGTCTAAAAAGCCATTTAAACCAATACCACCCTTTTGTTTCTTTTCATTATACATTTATTTTTTCCACGTTTCGGCACTCAAAACATCTTTCCACATTCGCGTACACACTGCTTTTATGATTTCGAACCCATCTGTCTCACAAAATCGTCTAAAGGACCATTTAAACCAATACCTCCCTTTTGTTTCTTTTCCTTATACATTCATTTTTTCCACGTTTCGGCACTCAAAACATCTTTCCACATTCGCGTACACACTGTTTTTATGATCCCGAACCCATCTGAATCACAAAACTGTCTAAAAAGCCATTTAAACCAATACCGCCCTTATGTTTTTTTTTGTTATACATTAATTTTTTCCACTTTTTTCCAACTTTCCTCCTTCTCGTACACTTTTTATGATTCCGAACCCACCTGACTCACAAAACCGTCTAAAAGACCATTTAAACCAATACCTCCCTTTTGTTTTTTTTCCTTATACATTCATTTTTTCCACGTTTTTGCACTCAAAACAACTTTCCTCCTTCGCGTACACACTGTTTTTATGATTCCGAACCCATCTGAATCACAAAACTGTCTAAAAAGCCATTTAAACCAATACCGCCCTTTTGTTTCTTTTCATTATACATTTATTTTTTCCACGTTTCGGCACTCAAAACATCTTTCCACATTCGTGTACACACTGCTTTTATGATTTCGAACCCATCTGTCTCACGAAATCGTCTAAAAGACCATTTAAACCAATACCTCCCTTTTGTTTCTTTTCCTTATACATTCGTTTTTTCCACGTTTTTGCACTCAAAACAACTTTCCTCCTTAAGTAGACACTGTTTGTATGATTCCGAACCCATCTGACTCACAAAAGTGTCTAAAAAGCCATTTAAACCAATACCGCCCTTTTGTTTCTTTTCATTATACATTTATTTTTTCCACGTTTCGGCACTCAAAACATCTTTCCACATTCGCGTACACACTGCTTTTATGATTTCGAACCCATCTGTCTCACGAAATCGTCTAAAAGACCATTTAAACCAATACCTCCCTTTTGTTTCTTTTCCTTATACATTCATTTTTTCCACGTTTTTGCACTCAAAACAACTTTCCTCCTTCGCGTACACACAGTTTTTATGATTCCGAACCCATCTGACTCACAAAAACGTCTGAATGACCATTTAAACCAATACCTCTGTTTTGTTTCTTTTCCTTATACATTAATTTTTTCCACGTTTTTGCACTCAAAACAACTTTCCTCCTTCGCGTAGACACTGTTTTTATGATTCCGAACCCATCTGACTCACAAAATCGCCTAAAAGACCATTTAAACCAATACCTCCCTTTTTTTTCTTTTCCTTATACATTCATTTTTTCCACGTTTTTGCACTCAAGACAACTTTCCTCCTTCGAGTACACACAGTTTTTATGATTCCGAACCCATCTGACTCACAAAAACGTCTGAAAGACCATTTAAACCAATACCTCTGTTTTGTTTCTTTTCCTTATACATTCATTTTTTCCACGTTTTTGCACTCAAAACAACTTTCCTCCTTCGCGTAGACACTGTTTTTATGATTCCGAACCCATCTGACTCACAAAAACGTCTGAAAGACCATTTAAACCAATACCTCTGTTTTGTTTCTTTTCCTTATACATTCATTTTTCCACGTTTTTGCACTCAAAACAACTTTCCTCCTTCGCGTAGACACTGTTTTTATGATTCCGAACCCATCTGACTCACAAAACTGTCTAAAAAGACATTTAAACCAATACCACCCTTTTGTTTCTTTTCCTTATACATTCATTTTTTCCACGTTTTTGCTCTCAAAACAACTTTCCTCCTTCGCGTACACACAGTTTTTATGATTCCGAACCCATCTGACTCACAAAAACGTGTGAATGACCATTTAAACCAATACCTCTGTTTTGTTTCTTTTCCTTATACATTCATTTTTCCACGTTTTTGCACTCAAAACAACTTTCCTCCTTCGCGTAGACACTGTTTTTATGATTCCGAACCCATCTGACTCACAAAACTGTCTAAAAAGCCATTTAAACCAATACCACCCTTTTGTTTCTTTTCCTTATACATTCATTTTTTCCACGTTTTTGCTCTCAAAACAACTTTCCTCCTTCGCGTAGACACTGTTTTTATGATTCCGAACCCATCTGACTCACAAAACTGTCTAAAAAGCCATTTAAACCAATACCACCCTTTTGTTTCTTTTCCTTATACATTCATTTTTTCCACGTTTTTGCACTCAAAACATCTTTCCTCCTTCGCGTACACACTGTTTTTATGATTCCGAACCCATCTGAATCACAAAACTGTCTAAAAAGCCATTTAAACCAATACCGCCCTTTTGTTTCTTTTCATTATACATTCATTTTTTCCACGTTTCGGCACTCAAAACATCTTTCCACATTCGCGTACACACTACTTTTATGATTTCGAACCCAACTGTCTCACAAAATCGTCTAAAAGACCATTTAAACCAATACCTCCCTTTTGTTTCTTTTCCTTATACATTCATTTTTTCCACGTTTTTGCACTCAAAACAACTTTCCTCCTTAAGTAGACACTGTTTTTATGATTCCGAACCCATCTGTCTCACAAAATCGCCTAAAAGACCATTTAAACCAATACCTCCCTTTTTTTTCTTTTCCTTATACATTCATTTTTTCCACGTTTTTGCACTCAAAACAACTTTCCTCCTTCGCGTACACACTGTTTTTATGATTCCGAACCCATCTGAATCACAAAACTGTCTAAAAAGCCATTTAAACCAATACCACCTTTTTGTTTCTTTTCATTATACATTTATTTTTTCCACGTTTCGGCACTCAAAACATCTTTCCTCCTTCGCGTAGACACAGTTTTTATGATTCCGAACCCATCTGAATCACAAAACTGTCTAAAAAGCCATTTAAACCAATACCGCCCTTATGTTTTTTTTTGTTATACATTAATTTTTTCCACTTTTTTCCAACTTTCCTCCTTCTCGTACACTTTTTATGATTCCGAACCCACCTGACTCACAAAACCGTCTAAAAGACCATTTAATACCTCCTTTTGTTTTTTTTCCTTATACATTCATTTTTTCCACGTTTTTGCACTCAAAACAACTTTCCTCCTTCGCGTACACACTGTTTTTATGATTCCAAACCCATCTGAATCACAAAAGTGTCTAAAAAGCCATTTAAACCAATACCACCCTTTTGTTTCTTTTCATTATACATTTATTTTTTCCACGTTTCGGCACTCAAAACATCTTTCCACATTCGCGTACACACTGCTTTTATGATTCCGAACCCACCTGACTCACAAAACCGTCTAAAAGACCATTTAAACCAATACCTCCCTTTTGTTTTTTTTCCTTATACATTCATTTTTTCCACGTTTTTGCACTCAAAACAACTTTCCTCCTTCGCGTACACACAGTTTTTATGATTCCGAACCCATCTGACTCACAAAAACGTCTGAAAGACCATTTAAACCAATACCGCCCTTTTTTTTCTTTTCCTTATACATTCATTTTTTCCACGTTTTTGCACTCTAAACAACTTTCCTCCTTCGCGTACACACAGTTTTTATGATTCCGAACCCATCTGACTCACAAAAACGTCTGAAAGACCATTTAAACCAATACCTCTGTTTTGTTTCTTTTCCTTATACATTCATTTTTTCCACGTTTTTGCACTCAAAACAACTTTCCTCCTTCGCGTAGACACTGTTTTTATGATTCCGAACCCATCTGACTCACAAAATCGCCTAAAAGACCATTTAAACCAATACCTCCCTTTTTTTTCTTTTCCTTATACATTCATTTTTTCCACGTTTTTGCTCTCAAAACAACTTTCCTCCTTCGCGTACACACTGTTTTTATGATTCCGAACCCATCTGAATCACAAAATTGTCTAAAAAGCCATTTAAACCAATACCGCCCTTTTGTTTCTTTTCATTATACATTTATTTTTTCCACGTTTCGGCACTCAAAACATCTTTCCACATTCGCGTACACACTACTTTTATGATTTCGAACCCAACTGTCTCACAAAATCGTCTAAAAGACCATTTAAACCAATACCTCCCTTTTGTTTCTTTTCCTTATACATTCATTTTTTCCACGTTTTTGCACTCAAAACAACTTTCCTCCTTAAGTAGACACTGTTTTTATGATTCCGAACCCATCTGACTCACAAAATCGCCTAAAAGACCATTTAAACCAATACCTCCCTTTTTTTTCTTTTCCTTATACATTCATTTTTTCCACGTTTTTGCACTCAAAACAACTTTCCTCCTTCGCGTACACACTGTTTTTATGATTCCGAACCCATCTGAATCACAAAACTGTCTAAAAAGCCATTTAAACCAATACCACCTTTTTGTTTCTTTTCATTATACATTTATTTTTTCCACGTTTCGGCACTCAAAACAACTTTCCTCCTTCGCGTAGACACTGCTTTTATGATTTCGAACCCATCTGTCTCACAAAATCGTCTAAAAGACCATTTAAACCAATACCTCCCTTTTGTTTCTTTTCCTTATACATTCATTTTTTCCACGTTTTTGCACTCAAAACAACTTTCCTCCTTCGCGTAGACACTGTTTTTATGATTCCGAACCCATCTGAATCACAAAACTGTCTAAAAAGCCATTTAAACCAATACCTCTGTTTTGTTTCTTTTCCTTATACATTCATTTTTTCCACGTTTTTGCACTCAAAACAACTTTCCTCCTTCGCGTAGACACTGTTTTTATGATTCCGAACCCATCTGTCTCACAAAATCGTCTAAAAGACCATTTAAACCAATACCTCCCTTTTGTTTCTTTTCCTTATACATTCATTTTTTCCACGTTTTTGCACTCAAAACAACTTTCCTCCTTCGCGTACACACAGTTTTTATGATTCCGAACCCATCTGACTCACAAAAACGTCTGAAAGACCATTTAAACCAATACCTCTGTTTTGTTTCTTTTCCTTATACATTCATTTTTTCCACGTTTTTGCACTCAAAACAACTTTCCTCCTTCGCGTACACACTGTTTTTATGATTCCGAACCCATCTGAATCACAAAACTGTCTAAAAAGCCATTTAAACCAATACCGCCCTTTTGTTTCTTTTCATTATACATTTATTTTTTCCACGTTTCGGCACTCAAAACATCTTTCCACATTCGCGTACACACTACTTTTATGATTTCGAACCCAACTGTCTCACAAAATCGTCTAAAAGACCATTTAAACCAATACCTCCCTTTTGTTTCTTTTCCTTATACATTCATTTTTTCCACGTTTTTGCACTCAAAACAACTTTCCTCCTTAAGTAGACACTGTTTTTATGATTCCGAACCCATCTGACTCACAAAATCGCCTAAAAGACCATTTAAACCAATACCTCCCTTTTTTTTCTTTTCCTTATACATTCATTTTTTCCACGTTTTTGCACTCAAAACAACTTTCCTCCTTCGCGTACACACTGTTTTTATGATTCCGAACCCATCTGAATCACAAAACTGTCTAAAAAGCCATTTAAACCAATACCACCTTTTTGTTTCTTTTCATTATACATTTATTTTTTCCACGTTTCGGCACTCAAAACATCTTTCCACATTCGCGTACACACTGCTTTTATGATTTCGAACCTATCTGTCTCACAAAAACGTCTAAAAGACCATTTAAACCAATACCTCCCTTTTTTTTCTTTTCTTTATACATTCATTTTTTCCACGTTTTTGCACTCAAAACAACTCTCTTCCTTCGCGTACACACTGTTTTTAAGATTCCAAACCCATCTGAATCGCAAAACTGTCTAAAAAGCCATTTAAACCAATACCGCCCTTATGTTTTTTTTTTGTTATACATTAATTTTTTCCACTTTTTTCCAACTTTCCTCCTTCTCGTACACTTTTTATGATTCCGAACCCACCTGACTCACAAAACCGTCTAAAAGACCATTTAAACCAATACCTCCCTTTTGTTTCTTTTCCTTATACATTCATTTTTTCCACGTTTTTGCACTCAAAACAACTTTCCTCCTTAAGTAGACACTGTTTTTATGATTCCGAACCCATCTGACTCACAAAATCGCCTAAAAGACCATTTAAACCAATACCTCCCTTTTTTTTCTTTTCCTTATACATTCATTTTTTCCACGTTTTTGCACTCAAAACAACTTTCCTCCTTCGCGTACACACTGTTTTTATGATTCCGAACCCATCTGAATCACAAAACTGTCTAAAAAGCCATTTAAACCAATACCACCTTTTTGTTTCTTTTCATTATACATATATTTTTTCCACGTTTCGGCACTCAAAACATCTTTCCACATTCGCGTACACACTGCTTTTATGATTTCGAACCCATCTGTCTCACAAAATCGTCTAAAAGACCATTTAAACCAATACCTCCCTTCTGTTTCTTTTCCTTATACATTCATTTTTTCCACGTTTTTGCACTCAAGACAACTTTCCTCCTTCGCGTACACACAGTTTTTATGATTCCGAACCCATCTGACTCACAAAAACGTCTAAAAGACCATTTAAACCAATACCTCTGTTTTGTTTTTTTTCCTTATACATTCATTTTTTCCACGTTTTTGCACTCAGAACAAGTTTCCTCCTTCGCGTAGACACAGTTTTTATGATTCCGAACCCATCTGACTCACAAAATCGCCTAAAAGATCATTTAAACCAATACCTCCCTTTTTTTTCTTTTCTTTATACATTCATTTTTTCCACGTTTTTGCACTCAAAACAACTCTCTTCCTTCGCGTACACACTGTTTTTAAGATTCCAAACCCATCTGAATCGCAAAACTGTCTAAAAAGCCATTTAAACCAATACCGCCCTTATGTTTTTTTTGTTATACATTAATTTTTTCCACTTTTTTCCAACTTTCCTCCTTCTCGTACACTTTTTATGATTCCGAACCCACCTGACTCACAAAACCGTCTAAAAGACCATTTAAACCAATACCTCCCTTTTGTTTCTTTTCCTTATACATTCATTTTTTCCACGTTTTTGCACTCAAAACAACTTTCCTCCTTCGCGTACACACAGTTTTTATGATTCCGAACCCATCTGACTCACAAAAACGTCTAAAAGACCATTTAAACCAATACCTCCCTATTATTTCTTTTCCTTATACATTCATTTTTTCCACGTTTTTGCTCTCAAAACAACTTTCCTCCTTCGCGTACACACTGTTTTTATGATTCCGAACCCATCTGAATCACAAAACTGTCTAAAAAGCCATTTAAACCAATACCACCCTTTTGTTTCTTTTCATTATACATTTATTTTTTCCACGTTTCGGCACTCAAAACATCTTTCCACATTCGCGTACACACTGCTTTTATGATTTCGAACCCATCTGTCTCACAAAATCGTCTAAAAGACCATTTAAACCAATACCTCCCTTTTGTTTCTTTTCCTTATACATTCATTTTTTCCACGTTTTTGCACTCAAGACAACTTTCCTCCTTCGCGTACACACAGTTTTTATGATTCCGAACCCATCTGACTCACAAAAACGTCTAAAAGACCATTTAAACCAATACCTCTGTTTTGTTTCTTTTCCTTATACATTCATTTTTTCCACGTTTTTGCACTCAAAACAACTTTCCTCCTTCGCGTAGACACTGTTTTTATGATTCCGAACCCATCTGACTCACAAAATCGCCTAAAAGACCATTTAAACCAATACCTCCCTTTTTTTCTTTTCTTTATACATTCATTTTTTCCACGTTTTTGCACTCAAAACAACTTTCCTCCTTCGCGTACACACTGTTTTTAAGATTCCAAACCCATCTGAATCACAAAACTGTCTAAAAAGCCATTTAAACCAATACCGCCCTTATGTTTTTTTTTTGTTATACATTAATTTTTTCCACTTTTTTCCAACTTTCCTCCTTCTCGTACACTTTTTATGATTCCGAACCCACCTGACTCACAAAACCGTCTAAAAGACCATTTAAACCAATACCTCCCTTTTGTTTTTTTTCCTTATACATTCATTTTTTCCACGTTTTTGCACTCAAAACAACTTTCCTCCTCCGCGTACACACTGTTTTTATGATTCCGAACCCATCTGAATCACAAAACTGTCTAAAAAGCCATTTAAACCAATACCGCCCTTTTGTTTCTTTTCATTATACATTTATTTTTTCCACGTTTCGGCACTCAAAACATCTTTCCACATTCGTGTACACACTGCTTTTATGATTTCGAACCCATCTGTCTCACGAAATCGTCTAAAAGACCATTTAAACCAATACCTCCCTTTTGTTTCTTTTCCTTATACATTCGTTTTTTCCACGTTTTTGCACTCAAAACAACTTTCCTCCTTCGCGTACACACTGTTTTTATGATTCCGAACCCATCTGAATCACAAAACTGTCTAAAAAGCCATTTAAACCAATACCACCCTTTTGTTTCTTTTCATTATACATTTATTTTTTCCACGTTTCGGCACTCAAAACATCTTTCCACATTCGCGTACACACTGCTTTTATGATTTCGAACCCATCTGTCTCACAAAATCGTCTAAAAGACCATTTAAACCAATACCTCCCTTTTGTTTCTTTTCCTTATACATTCATTTTTTCCACGTTTTTGCACTCAAAACAACTTTCCTCCTTAAGTAGACACTGTTTGTATGATTCCGAACCCATCTGACTCACAAAAGTGTCTAAAAAGCCATTTAAACCAATACCGCCCTTTTGTTTCTTTTCATTATACATTTATTTTTTCCACGTTTCGGCACTCAAAACATCTTTCCACATTCGCGTACACACTGCTTTTATGATTTCGAACCCATCTGTCTCACGAAATCGTCTAAAAGACCATTTAAACCAATACCTCCCTTTTGTTTCTTTTCCTTATACATTCATTTTTTCCACGTTTTTGCACTCAAAACAACTTTCCTCCTTCGCGTACACACAGTTTTTATGATTCCGAACCCATCTGACTCACAAAAACGTCTGAATGACCATTTAAACCAATACCTCTGTTTTGTTTCTTTTCCTTATACATTAATTTTTTCCACGTTTTTGCACTCAAAACAACTTTCCTCCTTCGCGTAGACACTGTTTTTATGATTCCGAACCCATCTGACTCACAAAATCGCCTAAAAGACCATTTAAACCAATACCTCCCTTTTTTTTCTTTTCCTTATACATTCATTTTTTCCACGTTTTTGCACTCAAGACAACTTTCCTCCTTCGAGTACACACAGTTTTTATGATTCCGAACCCATCTGACTCACAAAAACGTCTGAAAGACCATTTAAACCAATACCTCTGTTTTGTTTCTTTTCCTTATACATTCATTTTTTCCACGTTTTTGCACTCAAAACAACTTTCCTCCTTCGCGTAGACACTGTTTTTATGATTCCGAACCCATCTGACTCACAAAAACGTCTGAAAGACCATTTAAACCAATACCTCTGTTTTGTTTCTTTTCCTTATACATTCATTTTTTCCACGTTTTTGCACTCAAAACAACTTTCCTCCTTCGCGTACACACAGTTTTTATGATTCCGAACCCATCTGACTCACAAAAACGTCTGAATGACCATTTAAACCAATACCTCTGTTTTGTTTCTTTTCCTTATACATTAATTTTTTCCACGTTTTTGCACTCAAAACAACTTTCCTCCTTCGCGTACACACAGTTTTTATGATTCCGAACCCATCTGACTCACAAAAACGTCTCAAAGACCATTTAAACCAATACCTCCCTATTGTTTCTTTTCCTTATACATTCATTTTTTCCACGTTTTTGCTCTCAAAACAACTTTCCTCCTTCGCGTACACACTGTTTTTATGATTCCGAACCCATCTGAATCACAAAACTGTCTAAAAAGCCATTTAAACCAATACCACCCTTTTGTTTCTTTTCATTATACATTTATTTTTTCCACGTTTCGGCACTCAAAACATCTTTCCACATTCGCGTACACACTGCTTTTATGATTTCGAACCCATCTGTCTCACAAAATCGTCTAAAGGACCATTTAAACCAATACCTCCCTTTTGTTTCTTTTCCTTATACATTCATTTTTTCCACGTTTCGGCACTCAAAACATCTTTCCACATTCGCGTACACACTGTTTTTATGATTCCGAACCCATCTGAATCACAAAACTGTCTAAAAAGCCATTTAAACCAATACCGCCCTTATGTTTTTTTTGTTATACATTAATTTTTTCCACTTTTTTCCAACTTTCCTCCTTCTCGTACACTTTTTATGATTCCGAACCCACCTGACTCACAAAACCGTCTAAAAAGCCATTTAAACCAATACCACCCTTTTGTTTCTTTTCATTATACATTTATTTTTTCCACGTTTCGGCACTCAAAACATCTTTCCACATTCGCGTACACACTGCTTTTATGATTTCGAACCCATCTGTCTCACAAAATCGTCTAAAGGACCATTTAAACCAATACCTCCCTTTTGTTTCTTTTCCTTATACATTCATTTTTTCCACGTTTTTGCACTCAAAACAACTTTCCTCCTTCGCGTAGACACTGTTTTTATGATTCCGAACCCATCTGACTCACAAAACTGTCTAAAAAGCCATTTAAACCAATACCACCCTTTTGTTTCTTTTCCTTATACATTCATTTTTTCCACGTTTTTGCACTCAAAACATCTTTCCTCCTTCGCGTACACACTGTTTTTATGATTCCGAACCCATCTGAATCACAAAACTGTCTAAAAAGCCATTTAAACCAATACCGCCCTTTTGTTTCTTTTCATTATACATTTATTTTTTCCACGTTTCGGCATTCAAAACATCTTTCCACATTCGCGTACACACTACTTTTATGATTTCGAACCCAACTGTCTCACAAAATCGTCTAAAAGACCATTTAAACCAATACCTCCCTTTTGTTTCTTTTCCTTATACATTCATTTTTTCCACGTTTTTGCACTCAAAACAACTTTCCTCCTAAAGTAGACACTGTTTTTATGATTCCGAACCCATCTGTCTCACAAAATCGCCTAAAAGACCATTTAAACCAATACCTCCCTTTTTTTTCTTTTCCTTATACATTCATTTTTTCCACGTTTTTGCACTCAAAACAACTTTCCTCCTTCGCGTACACACTGTTTTTATGATTCCGAACCCATCTGAATCACAAAACTGTCTAAAAAGCCATTTAAACCAATACCACCTTTTTGTTTCTTTTCATTATACATTTATTTTTTCCACGTTTCGGCACTCAAAACATCTTTCCTCCTTCGCGTAGACACAGTTTTTATGATTCCGAACCCATCTGACTCACAAAATCGCCTAAAAGATCATTTAAACCAATACCTCCCTTTTTTTTCTTTTCTTTATACATTCATTTTTTCCACGTTTTTGCTCTCAAAACAACTCTCTTCCTTCGCGTACACACTGTTTTTAAGATTCCAAACCCATCTGAATCGCAAAACTGTCTAAAAAGCCATTTAAACCAATACCGCCCTTATGTTTTTTTTTGTTATACATTAATTTTTTCCACTTTTTTCCAACTTTCCTCCTTCTCGTACACTTTTTATGATTCTGAACCCACCTGACTCACAAAACCGTCTAAAAGACCATTTTGTTTCTTTTCCTTATACATTCATTTTTTCCACGTTTTTGCACTCAAAACAACTTTGCTCCTTCGCGTACACACAGTTTTTATGATTCCGAACCCATCTGACTCACAAAAACGTCTAAAAGACCATTTAAACCAATACCTCCCTATTGTTTCTTTTCCTTATACATTCATTTTTTCCACGTTTTTGCTCTCAAAACAACTTTCCTCCTTCGCGTACACACTGTTTTTATGATTCCGAACCCATCTGAATCACAAAACTGTCTAAAAAGCCATTTAAACCAATACCACCCTTTTGTTTCTTTTCATTATACATTTATTTTTTCCACGTTTCGGCACTCAAAACATCTTTCCACATTCGCGTACACACTGCTTTTATGATTTCGAACCCATCTGTCTCACAAAATCGTCTAAAGGACCATTTAAACCAATACCTCCCTTTTGTTTCTTTTCCTTATACATTCATTTTTTCCACGTTTCGGCACTCAAAACATCTTTCCACATTCGCGTACACACTGTTTTTATGATCCCGAACCCATCTGAATCACAAAACTGTCTAAAAAGCCATTTAAACCAATACCGCCCTTATGTTTTTTTTTGTTATACATTAATTTTTTCCACTTTTTTCCAACTTTCCTCCTTCTCGTACACTTTTTATGATTCCGAACCCACCTGACTCACAAAACCGTCTAAAAGACCATTTAAACCAATACCTCCCTTTTGTTTTTTTTCCTTATACATTCATTTTTTTCCACGTTTTTGCACTCAAAACAACTTTCCTCCTTCGCGTACACACTGTTTTTATGATTCCGAACCCATCTGAATCACAAAACTGTCTAAAAAGCCATTTAAACCAATACCGCCCTTTTGTTTCTTTTCATTATACATTTATTTTTTCCACGTTTCGGCACTCAAAACATCTTTCCACATTCGTGTACACACTGCTTTTATGATTTCGAACCCATCTGTCTCACGAAATCGTCTAAAAGACCATTTAAACCAATACCTCCCTTTTGTTTCTTTTCCTTATACATTCGTTTTTTCCACGTTTTTGCACTCAAAACAACTTTCCTCCTTAAGTAGACACTGTTTGTATGATTCCGAACCCATCTGACTCACAAAAGTGTCTAAAAAGCCATTTAAACCAATACCGCCCTTTTGTTTCTTTTCATTATACATTTATTTTTTCCACGTTTCGGCACTCAAAACATCTTTCCACATTCGCGTACACACTGCTTTTATGATTTCGAACCCATCTGTCTCACGAAATCGTCTAAAAGACCATTTAAACCAATACCTCCCTTTTGTTTCTTTTCCTTATACATTCATTTTTTCCACGTTTTTGCACTCAAAACAACTTTCCTCCTTCGCGTACACACAGTTTTTATGATTCCGAACCCATCTGACTCACAAAAACGTCTGAATGACCATTTAAACCAATACCTCTGTTTTGTTTCTTTTCCTTATACATTAATTTTTTCCACGTTTTTGCACTCAAAACAACTTTCCTCCTTCGCGTAGACACTGTTTTTATGATTCCGAACCCATCTGACTCACAAAATCGCCTAAAAGACCATTTAAACCAATACCTCCCTTTTTTTTCTTTTCCTTATACATTCATTTTTTCCACGTTTTTGCACTCAAGACAACTTTCCTCCTTCGAGTACACACAGTTTTTATGATTCCGAACCCATCTGACTCACAAAAACGTCTGAAAGACCATTTAAACCAATACCTCTGTTTTGTTTCTTTTCCTTATACATTCATTTTTTCCACGTTTTTGCACTCAAAACAACTTTCCTCCTTCGCGTAGACACTGTTTTTATGATTCCGAACCCATCTGACTCACAAAAACGTCTGAAAGACCATTTAAACCAATACCTCTGTTTTGTTTCTTTTCCTTATACATTCATTTTTCCACGTTTTTGCACTCAAAACAACTTTCCTCCTTCGCGTAGACACTGTTTTTATGATTCCGAACCCATCTGACTCACAAAACTGTCTAAAAAGACATTTAAACCAATACCACCCTTTTGTTTCTTTTCCTTATACATTCATTTTTTCCACGTTTTTGCTCTCAAAACAACTTTCCTCCTTCGCGTACACACAGTTTTTATGATTCCGAACCCATCTGACTCACAAAAACGTGTGAATGACCATTTAAACCAATACCTCTGTTTTGTTTCTTTTCCTTATACATTCATTTTTCCACGTTTTTGCACTCAAAACAACTTTCCTCCTTCGCGTAGACACTGTTTTTATGATTCCGAACCCATCTGACTCACAAAACTGTCTAAAAAGCCATTTAAACCAATACCACCCTTTTGTTTCTTTTCCTTATACATTCATTTTTTCCACGTTTTTGCTCTCAAAACAACTTTCCTCCTTCGCGTAGACACTGTTTTTATGATTCCGAACCCATCTGACTCACAAAACTGTCTAAAAAGCCATTTAAACCAATACCACCCTTTTGTTTCTTTTCCTTATACATTCATTTTTTCCACGTTTTTGCACTCAAAACATCTTTCCTCCTTCGCGTACACACTGTTTTTATGATTCCGAACCCATCTGAATCACAAAACTGTCTAAAAAGCCATTTAAACCAATACCGCCCTTTTGTTTCTTTTCATTATACATTCATTTTTTCCACGTTTCGGCACTCAAAACATCTTTCCACATTCGCGTACACACTACTTTTATGATTTCGAACCCAACTGTCTCACAAAATCGTCTAAAAGACCATTTAAACCAATACCTCCCTTTTGTTTCTTTTCCTTATACATTCATTTTTTCCACGTTTTTGCACTCAAAACAACTTTCCTCCTTAAGTAGACACTGTTTTTATGATTCCGAACCCATCTGTCTCACAAAATCGCCTAAAAGACCATTTAAACCAATACCTCCCTTTTTTTTCTTTTCCTTATACATTCATTTTTTCCACGTTTTTGCACTCAAAACAACTTTCCTCCTTCGCGTACACACTGTTTTTATGATTCCGAACCCATCTGAATCACAAAACTGTCTAAAAAGCCATTTAAACCAATACCACCTTTTTGTTTCTTTTCATTATACATTTATTTTTTCCACGTTTCGGCACTCAAAACATCTTTCCTCCTTCGCGTAGACACAGTTTTTATGATTCCGAACCCATCTGAATCACAAAACTGTCTAAAAAGCCATTTAAACCAATACCGCCCTTATGTTTTTTTTTGTTATACATTAATTTTTTCCACTTTTTTCCAACTTTCCTCCTTCTCGTACACTTTTTATGATTCCGAACCCACCTGACTCACAAAACCGTCTAAAAGACCATTTAATACCTCCTTTTGTTTTTTTTCTTTATACATTCATTTTTTCCACGTTTTTGCACTCAAAACAACTTTCCTCCTTCGCGTACACACTGTTTTTATGATTCCAAACCCATCTGAATCACAAAAGTGTCTAAAAAGCCATTTAAACCAATACCACCCTTTTGTTTCTTTTCATTATACATTTATTTTTTCCACGTTTCGGCACTCAAAACATCTTTCCACATTCGCGTACACACTGCTTTTATGATTCCGAACCCACCTGACTCACAAAACCGTCTAAAAGACCATTTAAACCAATACCTCCCTTTTGTTTTTTTTCCTTATACATTCATTTTTTCCACGTTTTTGCACTCAAAACAACTTTCCTCCTTCGCGTACACACAGTTTTTATGATTCCGAACCCATCTGACTCACAAAAACGTCTGAAAGACCATTTAAACCAATACCGCCCTTTTTTTTCTTTTCCTTATACATTCATTTTTTCCACGTTTTTGCACTCTAAACAACTTTCCTCCTTCGCGTACACACAGTTTTTATGATTCCGAACCCATCTGACTCACAAAAACGTCTGAAAGACCATTTAAACCAATACCTCTGTTTTGTTTCTTTTCCTTATACATTCATTTTTTCCACGTTTTTGCACTCAAAACAACTTTCCTCCTTCGCGTAGACACTGTTTTTATGATTCCGAACCCATCTGACTCACAAAATCGCCTAAAAGACCATTTAAACCAATACCTCCCTTTTTTTTCTTTTCCTTATACATTCATTTTTTCCACGTTTTTGCTCTCAAAACAACTTTCCTCCTTCGCGTACACACTGTTTTTATGATTCCGAACCCATCTGAATCACAAAATTGTCTAAAAAGCCATTTAAACCAATACCGCCCTTTTGTTTCTTTTCATTATACATTTATTTTTTCCACGTTTCGGCACTCAAAACATCTTTCCACATTCGCGTACACACTACTTTTATGATTTCGAACCCAACTGTCTCACAAAATCGTCTAAAAGACCATTTAAACCAATACCTCCCTTTTGTTTCTTTTCCTTATACATTCATTTTTTCCACGTTTTTGCACTCAAAACAACTTTCCTCCTTAAGTAGACACTGTTTTTATGATTCCGAACCCATCTGACTCACAAAATCGCCTAAAAGACCATTTAAACCAATACCTCCCTTTTTTTT
Source organism: Salticus scenicus (assembly GCA_963930645.1). NCBI lineage: Eukaryota > Metazoa > Arthropoda > Arachnida > Araneae > Salticidae > Salticus > Salticus scenicus. The sequence goes on from CAWVNO010002049.1 coordinate 165,406, forward strand.
CTTTTCCTTATACATTCATTTTTTCCACGTTTTTGCACTCAAAACAACTTTCCTCCTTCGCGTACACACTGTTTTTATGATTCCGAACCCATCTGAATCACAAAACTGTCTAAAAAGCCATTTAAACCAATACCACCTTTTTGTTTCTTTTCATTATACATTTATTTTTTCCACGTTTCGGCACTCAAAACAACTTTCCTCCTTCGCGTAGACACTGCTTTTATGATTTCGAACCCATCTGTCTCACAAAATCGTCTAAAAGACCATTTAAACCAATACCTCCCTTTTGTTTCTTTTCCTTATACATTCATTTTTTCCACGTTTTTGCACTCAAAACAACTTTCCTCCTTCGCGTAGACACTGTTTTTATGATTCCGAACCCATCTGAATCACAAAACTGTCTAAAAAGCCATTTAAACCAATACCTCTGTTTTGTTTCTTTTCCTTATACATTCATTTTTTCCACGTTTTTGCACTCAAAACAACTTTCCTCCTTCGCGTAGACACTGTTTTTATGATTCCGAACCCATCTGTCTCACAAAATCGTCTAAAAGACCATTTAAACCAATACCTCCCTTTTGTTTCTTTTCCTTATACATTCATTTTTTCCACGTTTTTGCACTCAAAACAACTTTCCTCCTTCGCGTACACACAGTTTTTATGATTCCGAACCCATCTGACTCACAAAAACGTCTGAAAGACCATTTAAACCAATACCTCTGTTTTGTTTCTTTTCCTTATACATTCATTTTTTCCACGTTTTTGCACTCAAAACAACTTTCCTCCTTCGCGTACACACTGTTTTTATGATTCCGAACCCATCTGAATCACAAAACTGTCTAAAAAGCCATTTAAACCAATACCGCCCTTTTGTTTCTTTTCATTATACATTTATTTTTTCCACGTTTCGGCACTCAAAACATCTTTCCACATTCGCGTACACACTACTTTTATGATTTCGAACCCAACTGTCTCACAAAATCGTCTAAAAGACCATTTAAACCAATACCTCCCTTTTGTTTCTTTTCCTTATACATTCATTTTTTCCACGTTTTTGCACTCAAAACAACTTTCCTCCTTAAGTAGACACTGTTTTTATGATTCCGAACCCATCTGACTCACAAAATCGCCTAAAAGACCATTTAAACCAATACCTCCCTTTTTTTTCTTTTCCTTATACATTCATTTTTTCCACGTTTTTGCACTCAAAACAACTTTCCTCCTTCGCGTACACACTGTTTTTATGATTCCGAACCCATCTGAATCACAAAACTGTCTAAAAAGCCATTTAAACCAATACCACCTTTTTGTTTCTTTTCATTATACATTTATTTTTTCCACGTTTCGGCACTCAAAACATCTTTCCACATTCGCGTACACACTGCTTTTATGATTTCGAACCTATCTGTCTCACAAAAACGTCTAAAAGACCATTTAAACCAATACCTCCCTTTTTTTTCTTTTCTTTATACATTCATTTTTTCCACGTTTTTGCACTCAAAACAACTCTCTTCCTTCGCGTACACACTGTTTTTAAGATTCCAAACCCATCTGAATCGCAAAACTGTCTAAAAAGCCATTTAAACCAATACCGCCCTTATGTTTTTTTTTTGTTATACATTAATTTTTTCCACTTTTTTCCAACTTTCCTCCTTCTCGTACACTTTTTATGATTCCGAACCCACCTGACTCACAAAACCGTCTAAAAGACCATTTAAACCAATACCTCCCTTTTGTTTCTTTTCCTTATACATTCATTTTTTCCACGTTTTTGCACTCAAAACAACTTTCCTCCTTCGCGTACACACAGTTTTTATGATTCCGAACCCATCTGACTCACAAAAACGTCTAAAAGACCATTTAAACCAATACCTCCCTATTGTTTCTTTTCCTTATACATTCATTTTTTCCACGTTTTTGCTCTCAAAACAACTTTCCTCCTTCGCGTACACACTGTTTTTATGATTCCGAACCCATCTGAATCACAAAACTGTCTAAAAAGCCATTTAAACCAATACCACCCTTTTGTTTCATTTCATTATACATTTATTTTTTCCACGTTTCGGCACTCAAAACATCTTTCCACATTCGCGTACGCACTGCTTTTATGATTTCGAACCCATCTGTCTCACAAAATCGTCTAAAAGACCATTTAAACCAATACCTCCCTTTTGTTTCTTTTCCTTATACATTCATTTTTTCCACGTTTTTGCACTCAAGACAACTTTCCTCCTTCGCGTACACACAGTTTTTATGATTCCGAACCCATCTGACTCACAAAAACGTCTAAACGACCATTTAAACCAATACCTCTGTTTTGTTTCTTTTCCTTATACATTCATTTTTTCCACGTTTTTGCACTCAAAACAACTTTCCTCCTTCGCGTAGACACTGTTTTTATGATTCCGAACCCATCTGACTCACAAAATCGCCTAAAAGACCATTTAAACCAATACCTCCCTTTTTTTTCTTTTCTTTATACATTCATTTTTTCCACGTTTTTGCACTCAAAACAACTTTCCTCCTTCGCGTACACACTGTTTTTAAGATTCCAAACCCATCTGAATCACAAAACTGTCTAAAAAGCCATTTAAACCAATACCGCCCTTATGTTTTTTTTTGTTATACATTAATTTTTTCCACTTTTTTCCAACTTTCCTCCTTCTCGTACACTTTTTATGATTCCGAACCCACCTGACTCACAAAACCGTCTAAAAGACCATTTAAACCAATACCTCCCTTATGTTTTTTTTCCTTATACATTCATTTTTTCCACGTTTTTGCACTCAAAACAACTTTCCTCCTTCGCGTACACACTGTTTTTATGATTCCGAACCCATCTGTCTCACGAAATCGTCTAAAAGACCATTTAAACCAATACCTCCCTTTTGTTTCTTTTCCTTATACATTCATTTTTTCCACGTTTTTGCACTCAAAACAACTTTCCTCCTTCGCGTACACACTGTTTTTATGATTCCGAACCCATCTGAATCACAAAGCTGTCTAAAAAGCCATTTAAACCAGTACCACCCTTTTGTTTCTTTTCATTATACATTTATTTTTTCCACGTTTCGGCACTCAAAACATCTTTCCACATTCGCGTACACACTGCTTTTATGATTTCGAACCCATCTGTCTCACAAAATCGTCTAAAAGACCATTTAAACCAATACCTCCCTTTTGTTTCTTTTCCTTATACATTCATTTTTTCCACGTTTTTGCACTCAAAACAACTTTCCTCCTTAAGTAGACACTGTTTGTATGATTCCGAACCCATCTGACTCACAAAATCGCCTAAAAGACCATTTAAACCAATACCTCCCTTTTTTTTCTTTTCCTTATACATTCATTTTTTCCACGTTTTTGCACTCAAAACAACTTTCCTCCTTCGCGTAGACACTGTTTTTATGATTCCGAACCCATCTGTCTCACAAAATCGTCTAAAAGACCATTTAAACCAATACCTCCCTTTTGTTTCTTTTCCTTATACATTCATTTTTTCCACGTTTTTGCACTCAAAACAACTTTCCTCCTTCGCGTACACACAGTTTTTATGATTCCGAACCCATCTGACTCACAAAAACGTCTGAAAGACCATTTAAACCAATACCTCTGTTTTGTTTCTTTTCCTTATACATTCATTTTTTCCACGTTTTTGCACTCAAAACAACTTTCCTCCTTCGCGTACACACTGTTTTTATGATTCCGAACCCATCTGAATCACAAAACTGTCTAAAAAGCCATTTAAACCAATACCGCCCTTTTGTTTCTTTTCATTATACATTTATTTTTTCCACGTTTCGGCACTCAAAACATCTTTCCATATTCGCGTACACACTACTTTTATGATTCCGAACCCATCTGACTCACAAAAACGTCTAAAAGACCATTTAAACCAATACCTCTGTTTTGTTTTTTTTCCTTATACATTCATTTTTTCCACGTTTTTGCACTCAGAACAAGTTTCCTCCTTCGCGTAGACACAGTTTTTATGATTCCGAACCCATCTGACTCACAAAATCGCCTAAAAGATCATTTAAACCAATACCTCCCTTTTTTTTCTTTTCTTTATACATTCATTTTTTCCACGTTTTTGCACTCAAAACAACTCTCTTCCTTCGCGTACACACTGTTTTTAAGATTCCAAACCCATCTGAATCGCAAAACTGTCTAAAAAGCCATTTAAACCAATACCGCCCTTATGTTTTTTTTTTTGTTATACATTAATTTTTTCCACTTTTTTCCAACTTTCCTCCTTCTCGTACACTTTTTATGATTCCGAACCCACCTGACTCACAAAACCGTCTAAAAGACCATTTAAACCAATACCTCCCTTTTGTTTCTTTTCCTTATACATTCATTTTTTCCACGTTTTTGCACTCAAAACAACTTTCCTCCTTCGCGTACACACAGTGTTTATGATTCCGAACCCATCTGACTCACAAAAACGTCTAAAACACCATTTAAACCAATACCTCCCTATTGTTTCTTTTCCTTATACATTCATTTTTTCCACGTTTTTGCTCTCAAAACAACTTTCCTCCTTCGCGTACACACTGTTTTTATGATTCCGAACCCATCTGAATCACAAAACTGTCTAAAAAGCCATTTAAACCAATACCACCCTTTTGTTTCTTTTCATTATACATTTATTTTTTCCACGTTTCGGCACTCAAAACATCTTTCCACATTCGCGTACACACTGCTTTTATGATTTCGAACCCATCTGTCTCACAAAATCGTCTAAAAGACCATTTAAACCAATACCTCCCTTTTGTTTCTTTTCCTTATACATTCATTTTTTCCACGTTTTTGCACTCAAGACAACATTGTACACACAGTTTTTATGATTCCGAACCCATCTGACTCACAAAAACGTCTGAAAGACCATTTAAACCAATACCTCTGTTTTGTTTCTTTTCCTTATACATTCATTTTTTCCACGTTTTTGCACTCAAAACAACTTTCCTCCTTCGCGTAGACACTGTTTTTATGATTCCGAACCCATCTGACTCACAAAAACGTCTGAAAGACCATTTAAACCAATACCTCTGTTTTGTTTCTTTTCCTTATACATTCATTTTTTCCACGTTTTTGCACTCAAAACAACTTTCCTCCTTCGCGTAGACACTGTTTTTATGATTCCGAACCCATCTGACTCACAAAACTGTCTAAAAAGCCATTTAAACCAATACCACCCTTTTGTTTCTTTTCCTTATACATTCATTTTTTCCACGTTTTTGCACTCAAAACATCTTTCCTCCTTCGCGTACACACTGTTTTTATGATTCCGAACCCATCTGAATCACAAAACTGTCTAAAAAGCCATTTAAACCAATACCGCCCTTTTGTTTCTTTTCATTATACATTCATTTTTTCCACGTTTCGGCACTCAAAACATCTTTCCACATTCGCGTACACACTACTTTTATGATTTCGAACCCAACTGTCTCACAAAATCGTCTAAAAGACCATTTAAACCAATACCTCCCTTTTGTTTCTTTTCCTTATACATTCATTTTTTCCACGTTTTTGCACTCAAAACAACTTTCCTCCTTAAGTAGACACTGTTTTTATGATTCCGAACCCATCTGTCTCACAAAATCGCCTAAAAGACCATTTAAACCAATACCTCCCTTTTTTTTCTTTTCCTTATACATTCATTTTTTCCACGTTTTTGCACTCAAAACAACTTTCCTCCTTCGCGTACACACTGTTTTTATGATTCCGAACCCATCTGAATCACAAAACTGTCTAAAAAGCCATTTAAACCAATACCACCTTTTTGTTTCTTTTCATTATACATTTATTTTTTCCACGTTTCGGCACTCAAAACATCTTTCCTCCTTCGCGTAGACACAGTTTTTATGATTCCGAACCCATCTGAATCACAAAACTGTCTAAAAAGCCATTTAAACCAATACCGCCCTTATGTTTTTTTTTGTTATACATTAATTTTTTCCACTTTTTTCCAACTTTCCTCCTTCTCGTACACTTTTTATGATTCCGAACCCACCTGACTCACAAAACCGTCTAAAAGACCATTTTGTTTCTTTTCCTTATACATTCATTTTTTCCACGTTTTTGCACTCAAAACAACTTTCCTCCTTCGCGTACACACAGTTTTTATGATTCCGAACCCATCTGACTCACAAAAACGTCTAAAAGACCATTTAAACCAATACCTCCCTATTGTTTCTTTTCCTTATACATTCATTTTTTCCACGTTTTTGCTCTCAAAACAACTTTCCTCCTTCGCGTACACACTGTTTTTATGATTCCGAACCCATCTGAATCACAAAACTGTCTAAAAAGCCATTTAAACCAATACCACCCTTTTGTTTCTTTTCATTATACATTTATTTTTTCCACGTTTCGGCACTCAAAACATCTTTCCACATTCGCGTACACACTGCTTTTATGATTTCGAACCCATCTGTCTCACAAAATCGTCTAAAGGACCATTTAAACCAATACCTCCCTTTTGTTTCTTTTCCTTATACATTCATTTTTTCCATGTTTCGGCACTCAAAACATCTTTCCACATTCGCGTACACACTGTTTTTATGATTCCGAACCCATCTGAATCACAAAACTGTCTAAAAAGCCATTTAAACCAATACCGCCCTTATGTTTTTTTTTGTTATACATTAATTTTTTCCACTTTTTTCCAACTTTCCTCCTTCTGGTACACTTTTTATGATTCCGAACCCACCTGACTCACAAAACCGTCTAAAAGACCATTTAAACCAATACCTCCCTTTTGTTTTTTTTCCTTATACATTAATTTTTTCCACGTTTTTGCACTCAAAACAACTTTCCTCCTTCGCGTACACACTGTTTTTATGATTCCGAACCCATCTGAATCACAAAACTGTCTAAAAAGCCATTTAAACCAATACCACCTTTTTGTTTCTTTTCATTATACATTTATTTTTTCCACGTTTCGGCACTCAAAACATCTTTCCTCCTTCGCGTAGACACAGTCTTTATGATTCCGAACCCATCTGACTCACAAAATCGCCTAAAAGATCATTTAAACCAATACCTCCCTTTTTTTTCTTTTCTTTATACATTCATTTTTTCCACGTTTTTGCACTCAAAACAACTCTCTTCCTTCGCGTACACACTGTTTTTAAGATTCCAAACCCATCTGAATCGCAAAACTGTCTAAAAAGCCATTTAAACCAATACCGCCCTTATGTTTTTTTTTGTTATACATTAATTTTTTCCACTTTTTTCCAACTTTCCTCCTTCTCGTACACTTTTTATGATTCCGAACCCACCTGACTCACAAAACCGTCTAAAAGACCATTTTGTTTCTTTTCCTTATACATTCATTTTTTCCACGTTTTTGCACTCAAAACAACTTTCCTCCTTCGCGTACACACAGTTTTTATGATTCCGAACCCATCTGACTCACAAAAACGTCTAAAAGACCATTTAAACCAATACCTCCCTATTGTTTCTTTTCCTTATACATTCATTTTTTCCACGTTTTTGCTCTCAAAACAACTTTCCTCCTTCGCGTACACACAGTTTTTATGATTCCGAACCCATCTGACTCACAAAAACGTCTGAATGACCATTTAAACCAATACCTCTGTTTTGTTTCTTTTCCTTATACATTCATTTTTTCCACGTTTTTGCACTCAAAACAACTTTCCTCCTTCGCGTAGACACTGTTTTTATGATTCCGAACCCATCTGACTCACAAAATCGCCTAAAAGACCATTTAAACCAATACCTCCCTTTTTTTTCTTTTCCTTATACATTCATTTTTTCCACGTTTTTGCACTCAAGACAACTTTCCTCCTTCGAGTACACACAGTTTTTATGATTCCGAACCCATCTGACTCACAAAAACGTCTGAAAGACCATTTAAACCAATACCTCTGTTTTGTTTCTTTTCCTTATACATTCATTTTTTCCACGTTTTTGCACTCAAAACAACTTTCCTCCTTCGCGTAGACACTGTTTTTATGATTCCGAACCCATCTGACTCACAAAAACGTCTGAAAGACCATTTAAACCAATACCTCTGTTTTGTTTCTTTTCCTTATACATTCATTTTTTCCACGTTTTTGCACTCAAAACAACTTTCCTCCTTCGCGTAGACACTGTTTTTATGATTCCGAACCCATCTGACTCACAAAACTGTCTAAAAAGCCATTTAAACCAATACCACCCTTTTGTTTCTTTTCCTTATACATTCATTTTTTCCACGTTTTTGCACTCAAAACAACTTTCCTCCTTCGCGTAGACACTGTTTTTATGATTCCGAACCCATCTGACTCACAAAAACGTCTGAAAGACCATTTACACCAATACCTCTGTTTTGTTTTTTTTCCTTATACATTCATTTTTTCCACGTTTTTGCACTCAGAACAAGTTTCCTCCTTCGCGTAGACACAGTTTTTATGATTCCGAACCCATCTGACTCACAAAATCGCCTAAAAGATCATTTAAACCAATACCTCCCTTATTTTTCTTTTCTTTATACATTCATTTTTTCCACGTTTTTGCACTCAAAACAACTCTCTTCCTTCGCGTACACACTGTTTTTAAGATTCCAAACCCATCTGAATCGCAAAACTGTCTAAAAAGCCATTTAAACCAATACCGCCCTTATGTTTTTTTTTTGTTATACATTAATTTTTTCCACTTTTTTCCAACTTTCCTCCTTCTCGTACACTTTTTATGATTCCGAACCCACCTGACTCACAAAACCGTCTAAAAGACCATTTAAACCAATACCTCCCTTTTGTTTCTTTTCCTTATACATTCATTTTTTCCACGTTTTTGCTCTCAAAACAACTTTCCTCCTTCGCGTACACACTGTTTTTATGATTCCGAACCCATCTGAATCACAAAACTGTCTAAAAAGCCATTTAAACCAATACCACCCTTTTGTTTCTTTTCATTATACATTTATTTTTTCCACGTTTCGGCACTCAAAACATCTTTCCACATTCGCGTACACACTGCTTTTATGATTTCGAACCCATCTGTCTCACAAAATCGTCTAAAAGACCATTTAAACCAATACCTCCCTTTTGTTTCTTTTCCTTATACATTCATTTTTTCCACGTTTTTGCACTCAAGACAACATTCCTCCTTCGCGTACACACAGTTTTTATGATTCCGAACCCATCTGACTCACAAAAACGTCTAAAAGACCATTTAAACCAATACCTCTGTTTTGTTTCTTTTCCTTATACATTCATTTTTTCCACGTTTTTGCACTCAAAACAACTTTCCTCCTTCGCGTAGACACTGTTTTTATGATTCCGAACCCATCTGACTCACAAAATCGCCTAAAAGACCATTTAAACCAATACCTCCCTTTTTTTTCTTTTCTTTATACATTCATTTTTTCCACGTTTTTGCACTCAAAACAACTTTCCTCCTTCGCGTACACACTGTTTTTAAGATTCCAAACCCATCTGAATCACAAAACTGTCTAAAAAGCCATTTAAACCAATACCGCCCTTATGTTTTTTTTTGTTATACATTAATTTTTTCCACTTTTTTCCAACTTTCCTCCTTCTCGTACACTTTTTATGATTCCGAACCCACCTGACTCACAAAACCGTCTAAAAGACCATTTAAACCAATACCTCCCTTTTGTTTTTTTCCTTATACATTCATTTTTTCCACGTTTTTGCACTCAAAACAACTTTCCTCCTTCGCGTACACACTGTTTTTATGATTCCGAACCCATCTGAATCACAAATCTGTCTAAAAAGCCATTTAAACCAATACCGCCCTTTTGTTTCTTTTCATTATACATTTATTTTTTCCACGTTTCGGCACTCAAAACATCTTTCCACATTCGTGTACACACTGCTTTTATGATTTCGAACCCATCTGTCTCACGAAATCGTCTAAAAGACCATTTAAACCAATACCTCCCTTTTGTTTCTTTTCCTTATACATTCATTTTTTCCACGTTTTTGCACTTAAAACAACTTTCCTCCTTCGCGTACACACTGTTTTTATGATTCCGAACCCATCTGAATCACAAAACTGTCTAAAAAGCCATTTAAACCAATACCACCCTTTTGTTTCTTTTCATTATACATTTATTTTTTCCACGTTTCGGCACTCAAAACATCTTTCCACATTCGCGTACACACTGCTTTTATGATTTCGAACCCATCTGTCTCACAAAATCGTCTAAAAGACCATTAAAAACCAATACCTCCCTTTTGTTTCTTTTCCTTATACATTCATTTTTTCCACGTTTTTGCACTCAAAACAACTTTCCTCCTTAAGTAGACACTGTTTGTATGATTCCGAACCCATCTGACTCACAAAATCGCCTAAAAGACCATTTAAACCAATACCTCCCTTTTTTTTCTTTTCCTTATACATTCATTTTTTCCACGTTTTTGCACTCAAAACAACTTTCCTCCTTCGCGTACACACTGTTTTTATGATTCCGAACCCATCTGAATCACAAAACTGTCTAAAAAGCCATTTAAACCAATACCACCCTTTTGTTTCTTTTCATTATACATTTATTTTTTCCACGTTTCGGCACTCAAAACATCTTTCCACATTCGCGTACACACTGCTTTTATGATTTCGAACCCATCTGTCTCACAAAATCGTCTAAAAGACCATTTAAACCAATACCTCCCTTTTGTTTCTTTTCCTTATACATTCATTTTTTCCACGTTTTTGCACTCAAGAGAACTTTCCTCTTTCGCGTACACACAGTTTTTATGATTCCGAACCCATCCGACTCACAAAAACGTCTAAAAGACCATTTAAACCAATACCTCTGTTTTGTTTCTTTTCCTTATACATTCATTTTTTCCACGTTTTTGCACTCAAAACAACTTTCCTCCTTCGCGTAGACACTGTTTTTATGATTCCTAACCCATCTGACTCACAAAATCGCCTAAAAGACTATTTAAACCAATACCTCCCTTTTTTTTCTTTTCTTTATACATTCATTTTTTCCACGTTTTTGCACTCAAAACAACTTTCCTCCTTCGAGTACACACTGTTTTTAAGATTCCAAACCCATCTGAATCACAAAACTGTCTAAAAAGCCATTTAAACCAATACCGCCCTTATGTTTTTTTTTGTTATACATTAATTTTTCCACTTTTTTCCAACTTTCCTCCTTCTCGTACACTTTTTATGATTCCGAACCCACCTGACTCACAAAACCGTCTAAAAGACCATTTAAACCAATACCTCCCTTTTGTTTTTTTTCCTTATACATTCATTTTTTCCACGTTTTTGCACTCAAAACAACTTTCCTCCTTCGCGTACACACAGTTTTTATGATTCCGAACCCATCTGACTCACAAAAACGTCTGAAAGACCATTTAAACCAATACCGCCCTTTTTTTTCTTTTCCTTATACATTCATTTTTTCCACGTTTTTGCACTCAAAACAACTTTCCTCCTTCGCGTACACACAGTTTTTATGATTCCGAACCCATCTGACTCACAAAAACGTCTGAAAGACCATTTAAACCAATACCGCCCTTTTTTTTCTTTTCCTTATACATTCATTTTTTCCACGTTTTTGCACTCAAAACAACTTTCCTCCTTCGCGTACACACAGTTTTTATGATTCCGAACCCATCTGACTCACAAAAACGTCTGAAAGACCATTTAAACCAATACCTCTGTTTTGTTTCTTTTCCTTATACATTCATTTTTTCCACGTTTTTGCACTCAAAACAACTTTCCTCCTTCGCGTAGACACTGTTTTTATGATTCCGAACCCATCTGACTCACAAAAACGTCTGAAAGACCATTTAAACCAATACCTCTGTTTTGTTTCTTTTCCTTATACATTCATTTTTTCCACGTTTTTGCACTCAAAACAACTTTCCTCCTTCGCGTAGACACTGTTTTTATGATTCCGAACCCATCTGACTCACAAAACTGTCTAAAAAGCCATTTAAACCAATACCACCCTTTTGTTTCTTTTCCTTATACATTCATTTTTTCCACGTTTTTGCACTCAAAACAACTTTCCTCCTTCGCGTACACACTTTTTTTATGATTCCGAACCCATCTGAATCACAAAACTGTCTAAAAAGCCATTTAAACCAATACCGCCCTTTTGTTTCTTTTCATTATACATTTATTTTTTCCACGTTTCGGCACTCAAAACATCTTTCCACATTCGCGTACACACTACTTTTATGATTTCGAACCCAACTGTCTCACAAAATCGTCTAAAAGACCATTTAAACCAATACCTCCCTTTTGTTTCTTTTCCTTATACATTCATTTTTTCCACGTTTTTGCACTCAAAACAACTTTCCTCCTTAAGTAGACACTGTTTTTATGATTCCGAACCCATCTGACTCACAAAATCGCCTAAAAGACCATTTAAACCAATACCTCCCTTTTTTTTCTTTTCTTTATACATTCATTTTTTCCACGTTTTTGCACTCAAAACAACTTTCCTCCTTCGAGTACACACTGTTTTTAAGATTCCAAACCCATCTGAATCACAAAACTGTCTAAAAAGCCATTTAAACCAATACCGCCCTTATGTTTTTTTTTGTTATACATTAATTTTTCCACTTTTTTCCAACTTTCCTCCTTCTCGTACACTTTTTATGATTCCGAACCCACCTGACTCACAAAACCGTCTAAAAGACCATTTAAACCAATACCTCCCTTTTGTTTTTTTTCCTTATACATTCATTTTTTCCACGTTTTTGCACTCAAAACAACTTTCCTCCTTCGCGTACACACAGTTTTTATGATTCCGAACCCATCTGACTCACAAAAACGTCTGAAAGACCATTTAAACCAATACCGCCCTTTTTTTTCTTTTCCTTATACATTCATTTTTTCCACGTTTTTGCACTCAAAACAACTTTCCTCCTTCGCGTACACACAGTTTTTATGATTCCGAACCCATCTGACTCACAAAAACGTCTGAAAGACCATTTAAACCAATACCGCCCTTTTTTTTCTTTTCCTTATACATTCATTTTTTCCACGTTTTTGCACTCAAAACAACTTTCCTCCTTCGCGTACACACAGTTTTTATGATTCCGAACCCATCTGACTCACAAAAACGTCTGAAAGACCATTTAAACCAATACCTCTGTTTTGTTTCTTTTCCTTATACATTCATTTTTTCCACGTTTCTGCACTCAAAACAACTTTCCTCCTTCGCGTAGACACTGTTTTTATGATTCCGAACCCATCTGACTCACAAAATCGCCTAAAAGACCATTTAAACCAATACCTCCCTTTTTTTTCTTTTCCTTATACATTCATTTTTTCCACGTTTTTGCACTCAAGACAACTTTCCTCCTTCGAGTACACACAGTTTTTATGATTCCGAACCCATCTGACTCACAAAAACGTCTGAAAGACCATTTAAACCAATACCTCTGTTTTGTTTCTTTTCCTTATACATTCATTTTTTCCACGTTTTTGCACTCAAAACAACTTTCCTCCTTCGCGTAGACACTGTTTTTATGATTCCGAACCCATCTGACTCACAAAAACGTCTGAAAGACCATTTAAACCAATACCTCTGTTTTGTTTCTTTTCCTTATACATTCATTTTTTCCACGTTTTTGCACTCAAAACAACTTTCCTCCTTCGCGTAGACACTGTTTTTATGATTCCGAACCCATCTGACTCACAAAACTGTCTAAAAAGCCATTTAAACCAATACCACCCTTTTGTTTCTTTTCCTTATACATTCATTTTTTCCACGTTTTTGCACTCAAAACAACTTTCCTCCTTCGCGTACACACTGTTTTTATGATTCCGAACCCATCTGAATCACAAAACTGTCTAAAAAGCCATTTAAACCAATACCGCCCTTTTGTTTCTTTTCATTATACATTTATTTTTTCCACGTTTCGGCACTCAAAACATCTTTCCACATTCGCGTACACACTACTTTTATGATTTCGAACCCAACTGTCTCACAAAATCGTCTAAAAGACCATTTAAACCAATACCTCCCTTTTGTTTCTTTTCCTTATACATTCATTTTTTCCACGTTTTTGCACTCAAAACAACTTTCCTCCTTAAGTAGACACTGTTTTTATGATTCCGAACCCATCTGACTCACAAAATCGCCTAAAAGACCATTTAAACCAATACCTCCCTTTTTTTTCTTTTCCTTATACATTCATTTTTTCCACGTTTTTGCACTCAAAACAACTTTCCTCCTTCGCGTACACACTGTTTTTATGATTCCGAACCCATCTGAATCACAAAACTGTCTAAAAAGCCATTTAAACCAATACCACCTTTTTGTTTCTTTTCATTATACATATATTTTTTCCACGTTTCGGCACTCAAAACATCTTTCCACATTCGCGTACACACTGCTTTTATGATTTCGAACCCATCTGTCTCACAAAATCGTCTAAAAGACCATTTAAACCAATACCTCCCTTCTGTTTCTTTTCCTTATACATTCATTTTTTCCACGTTTTTGCACTCAAGACAACTTTCCTCCTTCGCGTACACACAGTTTTTATGATTCCGAACCCATCTGACTCACAAAAACGTCTAAAAGACCATTTAAACCAATACCTCTGTTTTGTTTTTTTTCCTTATACATTCATTTTTTCCACGTTTTTGCACTCAGAACAAGTTTCCTCCTTCGCGTAGACACAGTTTTTATGATTCCGAACCCATCTGACTCACAAAATCGCCTAAAAGATCATTTAAACCAATACCTCCCTTTTTTTTCTTTTCTTTATACATTCATTTTTTCCACGTTTTTGCACTCAAAACAACTCTCTTCCTTCGCGTACACACTGTTTTTAAGATTCCAAACCCATCTGAATCGCAAAACTGTCTAAAAAGCCATTTAAACCAATACCGCCCTTATGTTTTTTTTTGTTATACATTAATTTTTTCCACTTTTTTCCAACTTTCCTCCTTCTCGTACACTTTTTATGATTCCGAACCCACCTGACTCACAAAACCGTCTAAAAGACCATTTAAACCAATACCTCCCTTTTGTTTCTTTTCCTTATACATTCATTTTTTCCACGTTTTTGCACTCAAAACAACTTTCCTCCTTCGCGTACACACAGTTTTTATGATTCCGAACCCATCTGACTCACAAAAACGTCTAAAAGACCATTTAAACCAATACCTCCCTATTGTTTCTTTTCCTTATACATTCATTTTTTCCACGTTTTTGCTCTCAAAACAACTTTCCTCCTTCGCGTACACACTGTTTTTATGATTCCGAACCCATCTGAATCACAAAACTGTCTAAAAAGCCATTTAAACCAATACCACCCTTTTGTTTCTTTTCATTATACATTTATTTTTTCCACGTTTCGGCACTCAAAACATCTTTCCACATTCGCGTACACACTGCTTTTATGATTTCGAACCCATCTGTCTCACAAAATCGTCTAAAAGACCATTTAAACCAATACCTCCCTTTTGTTTCTTTTCCTTATACATTCATTTTTTCCACGTTTTTGCACTCAAGACAACTTTCCTCCTTCGCGTACACACAGTTTTTATGATTCCGAACCCATCTGACTCACAAAAACGTCTAAAAGACCATTTAAACCAATACCTCTGTTTTGTTTCTTTTCCTTATACATTCATTTTTTCCACGTTTTTGCACTCAAAACAACTTTCCTCCTTCGCGTAGACACTGTTTTTATGATTCCGAACCCATCTGACTCACAAAATCGCCTAAAAGACCATTTAAACCAATACCTCCCTTTTTTTCTTTTCTTTATACATTCATTTTTTCCACGTTTTTGCACTCAAAACAACTTTCCTCCTTCGCGTACACACTGTTTTTAAGATTCCAAACCCATCTGAATCACAAAACTGTCTAAAAAGCCATTTAAACCAATACCGCCCTTATGTTTTTTTTTTGTTATACATTAATTTTTTCCACTTTTTTCCAACTTTCCTCCTTCTCGTACACTTTTTATGATTCCGAACCCACCTGACTCACAAAACCGTCTAAAAGACCATTTAAACCAATACCTCCCTTTTGTTTTTTTTCCTTATACATTCATTTTTTCCACGTTTTTGCACTCAAAACAACTTTCCTCCTCCGCGTACACACTGTTTTTATGATTCCGAACCCATCTGAATCACAAAACTGTCTAAAAAGCCATTTAAACCAATACCGCCCTTTTGTTTCTTTTCATTATACATTTATTTTTTCCACGTTTCGGCACTCAAAACATCTTTCCACATTCGTGTACACACTGCTTTTATGATTTCGAACCCATCTGTCTCACGAAATCGTCTAAAAGACCATTTAAACCAATACCTCCCTTTTGTTTCTTTTCCTTATACATTCGTTTTTTCCACGTTTTTGCACTCAAAACAACTTTCCTCCTTCGCGTACACACTGTTTTTATGATTCCGAACCCATCTGAATCACAAAACTGTCTAAAAAGCCATTTAAACCAATACCACCCTTTTGTTTCTTTTCATTATACATTTATTTTTTCCACGTTTCGGCACTCAAAACATCTTTCCACATTCGCGTACACACTGCTTTTATGATTTCGAACCCATCTGTCTCACAAAATCGTCTAAAAGACCATTTAAACCAATACCTCCCTTTTGTTTCTTTTCCTTATACATTCATTTTTTCCACGTTTTTGCACTCAAAACAACTTTCCTCCTTAAGTAGACACTGTTTGTATGATTCCGAACCCATCTGACTCACAAAACTGTCTAAAAAGCCATTTAAACCAATACCACCTTTTTGTTTCTTTTCATTATACATTTATTTTTTCCACGTTTCGGCACTCAAAACATCTTTCCACATTCGCGTACACACTGCTTTTATGATTTCGAACCCATCTGTCTCACAAAATCGTCTAAAAGACCATTTAAACCAATACCTCCCTTTTGTTTCTTTTCCTTATACATTCATTTTTTCCACGTTTTTGCACTCAAGACAACTTTCCTCCTTCGCGTACACACAGTTTTTATGATTCCGAACCCATCTGACTCACAAAAACGTCTAAAAGACCATTTAAACCAATACCTCCCTTTTGTTTCTTTTCCTTATACATTCATTTTTTCCACGTTTTTGCACTCAAAACAACTTTCCTCCTTAAGTAGACACTGTTTGTATGATTCCGAACCCATCTGACTCACAAAAGTGTCTAAAAAGCCATTTAAACCAATACCGCCCTTTTGTTTCTTTTCATTATACATTTATTTTTTCCACGTTTCGGCACTCAAAACATCTTTCCACATTCGCGTACACACTGCTTTTATGATTTCGAACCCATCTGTCTCACGAAATCGTCTAAAAGACCATTTAAACCAATACCTCCCTTTTGTTTCTTTTCCTTATACATTCATTTTTTCCACGTTTTTGCACTCAAAACAACTTTCCTCCTTCGCGTACACACAGTTTTTATGATTCCGAACCCATCTGACTCACAAAAACGTCTGAATGACCATTTAAACCAATACCTCTGTTTTGTTTCTTTTCCTTATACATTAATTTTTTCCACGTTTTTGCACTCAAAACAACTTTCCTCCTTCGCGTAGACACTGTTTTTATGATTCCGAACCCATCTGACTCACAAAATCGCCTAAAAGACCATTTAAACCAATACCTCCCTTTTTTTTCTTTTCCTTATACATTCATTTTTTCCACGTTTTTGCACTCAAGACAACTTTCCTCCTTCGAGTACACACAGTTTTTATGATTCCGAACCCATCTGACTCACAAAAACGTCTGAAAGACCATTTAAACCAATACCTCCCTTCTGTTTCTTTTCCTTATACATTCATTTTTTCCACGTTTTTGCACTCAAGACAACTTTCCTCCTTCGCGTACACACAGTTTTTATGATTCCGAACCCATCTGACTCACAAAAACGTCTAAAAGACCATTTAAACCAATACCTCTGTTTTGTTTTTTTTCCTTATACATTCATTTTTTCCACGTTTTTGCACTCAGAACAAGTTTCCTCCTTCGCGTAGACACAGTTTTTATGATTCCGAACCCATCTGACTCACAAAATCGCCTAAAAGATCATTTAAACCAATACCTCCCTTTTTTTTCTTTTCTTTATACATTCATTTTTTCCACGTTTTTGCACTCAAAACAACTTTCCTCCTTCGCGTACACACAGTTTTTATGATTCCGAACCCATCTGACTCACAAAAACGTCTAAAAGACCATTTAAACCAATACCTCCCTATTGTTTCTTTTCCTTATACATTCATTTTTTCCACGTTTTTGCTCTCAAAACAACTTTCCTCCTTCGCGTACACACTGTTTTTATGATTCCGAACCCATCTGAATCACAAAACTGTCTAAAAAGCCATTTAAACCAATACCACCCTTTTGTTTCTTTTCATTATACATTTATTTTTTCCACGTTTCGGCACTCAAAACATCTTTCCACATTCGCGTACACACTGCTTTTATGATTTCGAACCCATCTGTCTCACAAAATCGTCTAAAAGACCATTTAAACCAATACCTCCCTTTTGTTTCTTTTCCTTATACATTCATTTTTTCCACGTTTTTGCACTCAAGACAACTTTCCTCCGCGTACACACAGTTTTTATGATTCCGAACCCATCTGACTCACAAAAACGTCTAAAAGACCATTTAAACCAATACCTCTGTTTTGTTTCTTTTCCTTATACATTCATTTTTTCCACGTTTTTGCACTCAAAACAACTTTCCTCCTTCGCGTAGACACTGTTTTTATGATTCCGAACCCATCTGACTCACAAAATCGCCTAAAAGACCATTTAAACCAATACCTCCCTATTGTTTCTTTTCCTTATACATTCATTTTTTCCACGTTTTTGCTCTCAAAACAACTTTCCTCCTTCGCGTACACACTGTTTTTATGATTCCGAACCCATCTGAATCACAAAACTGTCTAAAAAGCCATTTAAACCAATACCACCCTTTTGTTTCTTTTCATTATACATTTATTTTTTCCACGTTTCGGCACTCAAAACATCTTTCCACATTCGCGTACACACTGCTTTTATGATTTCGAACCCATCTGTCTCACAAAATCGTCTAAAAGACCATTTAAACCAATACCTCCCTTTTGTTTCTTTTCCTTATACATTCATTTTTTCCACGTTTTTGCACTCAAGACAACTTTCCTCCGCGTACACACAGTTTTTATGATTCCGAACCCATCTGACTCACAAAAACGTCTAAAAGACCATTTAAACCAATACCTCTGTTTTGTTTCTTTTCCTTATACATTCATTTTTTCCACGTTTTTGCACTCAAAACAACTTTCCTCCTTAAGTAGACACTGTTTGTATGATTCCGAACCCATCTGACTCACAAAACTGTCTAAAAAGCCATTTAAACCAATACCACCTTTTTGTTTCTTTTCATTATACATTTATTTTTTCCACGTTTCGGCACTCAAAACATCTTTCCACATTCGCGTACACACTGCTTTTATGATTTCGAACCCATCTGTCTCACAAAATCGTCTAAAAGACCATTTAAACCAATACCTCCCTTTTGTTTCTTTTCCTTATACATTCATTTTTTCCACGTTTTTGCACTCAAGACAACTTTCCTCCTTCGCGTACACACAGTTTTTATGATTCCGAACCCATCTGACTCACAAAAACGTCTAAAAGACCATTTAAACCAATACCTCTGTTTTGTTTTTTTTCCTCTATACATTCATTTTTTCCACGTTTTTGCACTCAAAACAACTTTCCTCCTTCGCGTAGACACAGTTTTTATGATTCCGAACCCATCTGACTCACAAAATCGCCTAAAAGATCATTTAAACCAATACCTCCCTTTTTTTTCTTTTCTTTATACATTCATTTTTTCCACGTTTTTGCACTCAAAACAACTCTCTTCCTTCGCGTACACACTGTTTTTAAGATTCCAAACCCATCTGAATCACAAAACTGTCTAAAAAGCCATTTAAACCAATACCGCCCTTATGTTTTTTTTTGTTATACATTAATTTTTTCCACTTTTTTCCAACTTTCCTCCTTCTCGTACACTTTTTATGATTCCGAACCCACCTGACTCACAAAACCGTCTAAAAGACCATTTAAACCAATACCTCCCTTTTGTTTTTTTTCCTTATACATTCATTTTTTCCACGTTTTTGCACTCAAAACAACTTTCCTCCTTCGCGTACACACTGTTTTTATGATTCCGAACCCATCTGAATCACAAAACTGTCTAAAAAGCCATTTAAACCAATACCGCCCTTTTGTTTCTTTTCATTATACATTTATTTTTTCCACGTTTCGGCACTCAAAACATCTTTCCACATTCGTGTACACACTGCTTTTATGATTTCGAACCCATCTGTCTCACGAAATCGTCTAAAAGACCATTTAAACCAATACCTCCCTTTTGTTTCTTTTCCTTATACATTCATTTTTTCCACGTTTTTGCACTCAAAACAACTTTCCTCCTTAAGTAGACACTGTTTGTATGATTCCGAACCCATCTGACTCACAAAAGTGTCTAAAAAGCCATTTAAACCAATACCGCCCTTTTGTTTCTTTTCATTATACATTTATTTTTTCCACGTTTCGGCACTCAAAACATCTTTCCACATTCGCGTACACACTGCTTTTATGATTTCGAACCCATCTGTCTCACGAAATCGTCTAAAAGACCATTTAAACCAATACCTCCCTTTTGTTTCTTTTCCTTATACATTCATTTTTTCCACGTTTTTGCACTCAAAACAACTTTCCTCCTTCGCGTACACACAGTTTTTATGATTCCGAACCCATCTGACTCACAAAAACGTCTGAATGACCATTTAAACCAATACCTCTGTTTTGTTTCTTTTCCTTATACATTAATTTTTTCCACGTTTTTGCACTCAAAACAACTTTCCTCCTTCGCGTAGACACTGTTTTTATGATTCCGAACCCATCTGACTCACAAAATCGCCTAAAAGACCATTTAAACCAATACCTCCCTTTTTTTTCTTTTCCTTATACATTCATTTTTTCCACGTTTTTGCACTCAAGACAACTTTCCTCCTTCGAGTACACACAGTTTTTATGATTCCGAACCCATCTGACTCACAAAAACGTCTGAAAGACCATTTAAACCAATACCTCTGTTTTGTTTCTTTTCCTTATACATTCATTTTTTCCACGTTTTTGCACTCAAAACAACTTTCCTCCTTCGCGTAGACACTGTTTTTATGATTCCGAACCCATCTGACTCACAAAAACGTCTGAAAGACCATTTAAACCAATACCTCTGTTTTGTTTCTTTTCCTTATACATTCATTTTTTCCACGTTTCTGCACTCAAAACAACTTTCCTCCTTCGCGTAGACACTGTTTTTATGATTCCGAACCCATCTGACTCACAAAACTGTCTAAAAAGCCATTTAAACCAATACCACCCTTTTGTTTCTTTTCCTTATACATTCATTTTTTCCACGTTTTTGCTCTCAAAACAACTTTCCTCCTTCGCGTACACACAGTTTTTATGATTCCGAACCCATCTGACTCACAAAAACGTCTGAATGACCATTTAAACCAATACCTCTGTTTTGTTTCTTTTCCTTATACATTAATTTTTTCCACGTTTTTGCACTCAAAACAACTTTCCTCCTTCGCGTACACACAGTTTTTATGATTCCGAACCCATCTGACTCACAAAAACGTCTCAAAGACCATTTAAACCAATACCTCCCTATTGTTTCTTTTCCTTATACATTCATTTTTTCCACGTTTTTGCTCTCAAAACAACTTTCCTCCTTCGCGTACACACTGTTTTTATGATTCCGAACCCATCTGAATCACAAAACTGTCTAAAAAGCCATTTAAACCAATACCACCCTTTTGTTTCTTTTCATTATACATTTATTTTTTCCACGTTTCGGCACTCAAAACATCTTTCCACATTCGCGTACACACTGCTTTTATGATTTCGAACCCATCTGTCTCACAAAATCGTCTAAAGGACCATTTAAACCAATACCTCCCTTTTGTTTCTTTTCCTTATACATTCATTTTTTCCACGTTTCGGCACTCAAAACATCTTTCCACATTCGCGTACACACTGTTTTTATGATTCCGAACCCATCTGAATCACAAAACTGTCTAAAAAGCCATTTAAACCAATACCGCCCTTATGTTTTTTTTTGTTATACATTAATTTTTTCCACTTTTTTCCAACTTTCCTCCTTCTCGTACACTTTTTATGATTCCGAACCCACCTGACTCACAAAACCGTCTAAAAAGCCATTTAAACCAATACCACCCTTTTGTTTCTTTTCATTATACATTTATTTTTTCCACGTTTCGGCACTCAAAACATCTTTCCACATTCGCGTACACACTGCTTTTATGATTTCGAAACCATCTGTCTCACAAAATCGTCTAAAGGACCATTTAAACCAATACCTCCCTTTTGTTTCTTTTCCTTATACATTCATTTTTTCCACGTTTTTGCACTCAAAACAACTTTCCTCCTTCGCGTAGACACTGTTTTTATGATTCCGAACCCATCTGACTCACAAAACTGTCTAAAAAGCCATTTAAACCAATACCACCCTTTTGTTTCTTTTCCTTATACATTCATTTTTTCCACGTTTTTGCACTCAAAACATCTTTCCTCCTTCGCGTACACACTGTTTTTATGATTCCGAACCCATCTGAATCACAAAACTGTCTAAAAAGCCATTTAAACCAATACCGCCCTTTTGTTTCTTTTCATTATACATTTATTTTTTCCACGTTTCGGCACTCAAAACATCTTTCCACATTCGCGTACACACTACTTTTATGATTTCGAACCCAACTGTCTCACAAAATCGTCTAAAAGACCATTTAAACCAATACCTCCCTTTTGTTTCTTTTCCTTATACATTCATTTTTTCCACGTTTTTGCACTCAAAACAACTTTCCTCCTAAAGTAGACACTGTTTTTATGATTCCGAACCCATCTGTCTCACAAAATCGCCTAAAAGACCATTTAAACCAATACCTCCCTTTTTTTTCTTTTCCTTATACATTCATTTTTTCCACGTTTTTGCACTCAAAACAACTTTCCTCCTTCGCGTACACACTGTTTTTATGATTCCGAACCCATCTGAATCACAAAACTGTCTAAAAAGCCATTTAAACCAATACCACCTTTTTGTTTCTTTTCATTATACATTTATTTTTTCCACGTTTCGGCACTCAAAACATCTTTCCTCCTTCGCGTAGACACAGTTTTTATGATTCCGAACCCATCTGACTCACAAAATCGCCTAAAAGATCATTTAAACCAATACCTCCCTTTTTTTTCTTTTCTTTATACATTCATTTTTTCCACGTTTTTGCACTCAAAACAACTCTCTTCCTTCGCGTACACACTGTTTTTAAGATTCCAAACCCATCTGAATCGCAAAACTGTCTAAAAAGCCATTTAAACCAATACCGCCCTTATGTTTTTTTTTGTTATACATTAATTTTTTCCACTTTTTTCCAACTTTCCTCCTTCTCGTACACTTTTTATGATTCTGAACCCACCTGACTCACAAAACCGTCTAAAAGACCATTTTGTTTCTTTTCCTTATACATTCATTTTTTCCACGTTTTTGCACTCAAAACAACTTTGCTCCTTCGCGTACACACAGTTTTTATGATTCCGAACCCATCTGACTCACAAAAACGTCTAAAAGACCATTTAAACCAATACCTCCCTATTGTTTCTTTTCCTTATACATTCATTTTTTCCACGTTTTTGCTCTCAAAACAACTTTCCTCCTTCGCGTACACACTGTTTTTATGATTCCGAACCCATCTGAATCACAAAACTGTCTAAAAAGCCATTTAAACCAATACCACCCTTTTGTTTCTTTTCATTATACATTTATTTTTTCCACGTTTCGGCACTCAAAACATCTTTCCACATTCGCGTACACACTGCTTTTATGATTTCGAACCCATCTGTCTCACAAAATCGTCTAAAGGACCATTTAAACCAATACCTCCCTTTTGTTTCTTTTCCTTATACATTCATTTTTTCCACGTTTCGGCACTCAAAACATCTTTCCACATTCGCGTACACACTGTTTTTATGATCCCGAACCCATCTGAATCACAAAACTGTCTAAAAAGCCATTTAAACCAATACCGCCCTTATGTTTTTTTTTGTTATACATTAATTTTTTCCACTTTTTTCCCACTTTCCTCCTTCTCGTACACTTTTTATGATTCCGAACCCACCTGACTCACAAAACCGTCTAAAAGACCATTTAAACCAATACCTCCCTTTTGTTTTTTTTCCTTATACATTCATTTTTTCCACGTTTTTGCACTCAAAACAACTTTCCTCCTTCGCGTACACACTGTTTTTATGATTCCGAACCCATCTGAATCACAAAACTGTCTAAAAAGCCATTTAAACCAATACCGCCCTTTTGTTTCTTTTCATTATACATTTATTTTTTCCACGTTTCGGCACTCAAAACATCTTTCCACATTCGTGTACACACTGCTTTTATGATTTCGAACCCATCTGTCTCACGAAATCGTCTAAAAGACCATTTAAACCAATACCTCCCTTTTGTTTCTTTTCCTTATACATTCGTTTTTTCCACGTTTTTGCACTCAAAACAACTTTCCTCCTTAAGTAGACACTGTTTGTATGATTCCGAACCCATCTGACTCACAAAAGTGTCTAAAAAGCCATTTAAACCAATACCGCCCTTTTGTTTCTTTTCATTATACATTTATTTTTTCCACGTTTCGGCACTCAAAACATCTTTCCACATTCGCGTACACACTGCTTTTATGATTTCGAACCCATCTGTCTCACGAAATCGTCTAAAAGACCATTTAAACCAATACCTCCCTTTTGTTTCTTTTCCTTATACATTCATTTTTTCCACGTTTTTGCACTCAAAACAACTTTCCTCCTTCGCGTACACACAGTTTTTATGATTCCGAACCCATCTGACTCACAAAAACGTCTGAATGACCATTTAAACCAATACCTCTGTTTTGTTTCTTTTCCTTATACATTAATTTTTTCAACGTTTTTGCACTCAAAACAACTTTCCTCCTTCGCGTAGACACTGTTTTTATGATTCCGAACCCATCTGACTCACAAAATCGCCTAAAAGACCATTTAAACCAATACCTCCCTTTTTTTTCTTTTCCTTATACATTCATTTTTTCCACGTTTTTGCACTCAAGACAACTTTCCTCCTTCGAGTACACACAGTTTTTATGATTCCGAACCCATCTGACTCACAAAAACGTCTGAAAGACCATTTAAACCAATACCTCTGTTTTGTTTCTTTTCCTTATACATTCATTTTTTCCACGTTTTTGCACTCAAAACAACTTTCCTCCTTCGCGTAGACACTGTTTTTATGATTCCGAACCCATCTGACTCACAAAAACGTCTGAAAGACCATTTAAACCAATACCTCTGTTTTGTTTCTTTTCCTTATACATTCATTTTTCCACGTTTTTGCACTCAAAACAACTTTCCTCCTTCGCGTAGACACTGTTTTTATGATTCCGAACCCATCTGACTCACAAAACTGTCTAAAAAGCCATTTAAACCAATACCACCCTTTTGTTTCTTTTCCTTATACATTCATTTTTTCCACGTTTTTGCTCTCAAAACAACTTTCCTCCTTCGCGTACACACAGTTTTTATGATTCCGAACCCATCTGACTCACAAAAACGTGTGAATGACCATTTAAACCAATACCTCTGTTTTGTTTCTTTTCCTTATACATTAATTTTTTCCACGTTTTTGCACTCAAAACAACTTTCCTCCTTCGCGTACACACAGTTTTTATGATTCCGAACCCATCTGACTCACAAAAACGTCTAAAAGACCATTTAAACCAATACCTCCCTATTGTTTCTTTTCCTTATACATTCATTTTTTCCACGTTTTTGCTCTCAAAACAACTTTCCTCCTTCGCGTACACACTGTTTTTATGATTCCGAACCCATCTGAATCACAAAACTGTCTAAAAAGCCATTTAAACCAATACCACCCTTTTGTTTCTTTTCATTATACATTTATTTTTTCCACGTTTCGGCACTCAAAACATCTTTCCACATTCGCGTACACACTGCTTTTATGATTTCGAACCCATCTGTCTCACAAAATCGTCTAAAGGACCATTTAAACCAATACCTCCCTTTTGTTTCTTTTCCTTATACATTCATTTTTTCCACGTTTCGGCACTCAAAACATCTTTCCACATTCGCGTACACACTGTTTTTATGATTCCGAACCCATCTAAATCACAAAACTGTCTAAAAAGCCATTTAAACCAATACCGCCCTTATGTTTTTTTTTGTTATACATTAATTTTTTCCACTTTTTTCCAACTTTCCTCCTTCTCGTACACTTTTTATGATTCCGAACCCACCTGACTCACAAAACCGTCTAAAAAGCCATTTAAACCAATACCACCCTTTTGTTTCTTTTCATTATACATTTATTTTTTCCACGTTTCGGCACTCAAAACATCTTTCCACATTCGCGTACACACTGCTTTTATGATTTCGAACCCATCTGTCTCACAAAATCGTCTAAAGGACCATTTAAACCAATACCTCCCTTTTGTTTCTTTTCCTTATACATTCATTTTTTCCACGTTTTTGCACTCAAAACAACTTTCCTCCTTCGCGTAGACATTGTTTTTATGATTCCGAACCCATCTGACTCACAAAACTGTCTAAAAAGCCATTTAAACCAATACCACCCTTTTGTTTCTTTTCCTTATACATTCATTTTTTCCACGTTTTTGCACTCAAAACATCTTTCCTCCTTCGCGTACACACTGTTTTTATGATTCCGAACCCATCTGAATCACAAAACTGTCTAAAAATCCATTTAAACCAATACCGCCCTTTTGTTTCTTTTCATTATACATTTATTTTTTCCACGTTTCGGCACTCAAAACATCTTTCCACATTCGCGTACACACTACTTTTATGATTTCGAACCCAACTGTCTCACAAAATCGTCTAAAAGACCATTTAAACCAATACCTCCCTTTTGTTTCTTTTCCTTATACATTCATTTTTTCCACGTTTTTGCACTCAAAACAACTTTCCTCCTAAAGTAGACACTGTTTTTATGATTCCGAACCCATCTGTCTCACAAAATCGCCTAAAAGACCATTTAAACCAATACCTCCCTTTTTTTTCTTTTCCTTATACATTCATTTTTTCCACGTTTTTGCACTCAAAACAACTTTCCTCCTTCGCGTACACACTGTTTTTATGATTCCGAACCCATCTGAATCACAAAACTGTCTAAAAAGCCATTTAAACCAATACCACCTTTTTGTTTCTTTTCATTATACATTTATTTTTTCCACGTTTCGGCACTCAAAACATCTTTCCTCCTTCGCATAGACACAGTTTTTATGATTCCGAACCCATCTGATTCACAAAATCGCCTAAAAGATCATTTAAACCAATACCTCCCTTTTTTTTCTTTTCTTTATACATTCATTTTTTCCACGTTTTTGCACTCAAAACAACTCTCTTCCTTCGCGTACACACTGTTTTTAAGATTCCAAACCCATCTGAATCGCAAAACTGTCTAAAAAGCCATTTAAACCAATACCGCCCTTATGTTTTTTTTTGTTATACATTAATTTTTTCCACTTTTTTCCAACTTTCCTCCTTCTCGTACACTTTTTATGATTCTGAACCCACCTGACTCACAAAACCGTCTAAAAGACCATTTTGTTTCTTTTCCTTATACATTCATTTTTTCCACGTTTTTGCACTCAAAACAACTTTCCTCCTTCGCGTACACACAGTTTTTATGATTCCGAACCCATCTGACTCACAAAAACGTCTAAAAGACCATTTAAACCAATACCTCCCTATTGTTTCTTTTCCTTATACATTCATTTTTTCCACGTTTTTGCTCTCAAAACAACTTTCCTCCTTCGCGTACACACTGTTTTTATGATTCCGAAGCCATCTGAATCACAAAACTGTCTAAAAAGCCATTTAAACCAATACCACCCTTTTGTTTCTTTTCATTATACATTTATTTTTTCCACGTTTCGGCACTCAAAACATCTTTCCACATTCGCGTACACACTGCTTTTATGATTTCGAACCCATCTGTCTCACAAAATCGTCTAAAGGACCATTTAAACCAATACCTCCCTTTTGTTTCTTTTCCTTATACATTCATTTTTTCCACGTTTCGGCACTCAAAACATCTTTCCACATTCGCGTACACACTGTTTTTATGATTCCGAACCCATCTGAATCACAAAACTGTCTAAAAAGCCATTTAAACCAATACCGCCCTTATGTTTTTTTTTGTTATACATTAATTTTTTCCACTTTTTTCCAACTTTCCTCCTTCTCGTACACTTTTTATGATTCCGAACCCACCTGACTCACAAAACCGTCTAAAAGACCATTTAAACCAATACCTCCCTTTTGTTTTTTTTCCTTATACATTCATTTTTTCCACGTTTTTGCACTCAAAACAACTTTCCTCCTTCGCGTACACACTGTTTTTATGATTCCGAACCCATCTGAATCACAAAACTGTCTAAAAAGCCATTTAAACCAATACCGCCCTTTTGTTTCTTTTCATTATACATTTATTTTTTCCACGTTTCGGCACTCAAAACATCTTTCCACATTCGTGTACACACTGCTTTTATGATTTCGAACCCATCTGTCTCACGAAATCGTCTAAAAGACCATTTAAACCAATACCTCCCTTTTGTTTCTTTTCCTTATACATTCGTTTTTTCCACGTTTTTGCACTCAAAACAACTTTCCTCCTTCGCGTACACACTGTTTTTATGATTCCGAACCCATCTGAATCACAAAACTGTCTAAAAAGCCATTTAAACCAATACCACCCTTTTGTTTCTTTTCATTATACATTTATTTTTTCCACGTTTCGGCACTCAAAACATCTTTCCACATTCGCGTACACACTGCTTTTATGATTTCGAACCCATCTGTCTCACAAAATCGTCCAAAAGACCATTTAAACCAATACCTCCCTTTTGTTTCTTTTCCTTATACATTCATTTTTTCCACCCTTTTTCACTCAAAACAACTTTCCTCCTTAAGTAGACACTGTTTGTATGATTCCGAACCCATCTGACTCACAAAATCGCCTAAAAGACCATTTAAACCAATACCTCCCTTTTTTTTTCTTTTCCTTATACATTCATCTTTTCCACGTTTTTTCACTCAAAACAACTTTCCTCCTTAAGTAGACACTGTTTGTATGATTCCGAACCCATCTGACTCACAAAATCGCCTAAAAGACCATTTAAACCAATACCTCCCTTTTTTTTCTTTTCCTTATACATTCATTTTTTCCACGTTTTTGCACTCAAAACAACTTTCCTCCTTCGCGTACACACTGTTTTTATGATTCCGAACCCATCTGAATCACAAAACTGTCTAAAAAGCCATTTAAACCAATACCACCCTTTTGTTTCTTTTCATTATACATTTATTTTTTCCACGTTTCGGCACTCAAAACATCTTTCCACATTCGCGTACACACTGCTTTTATGATTTCGAACCCATCTGAATCACAAAACTGTCTAAAAAGCCATTTAAACCAATACCGCCCTTATGTTTTTTTTTGTTATACATTAATTTTTTCCACTTTTTTCCAACTTTCCTCCTTCTCGTACACTTTTTATGATTCCGAACCCACCTGACTCACAAAACCGTCTAAAAGACCACTTAAACCAATACCTCCCTTTTGTTTTTTTTCCTTATACATTCATTTTTTCCACGTTTTTGCACTCAAAAACACTTTCCTCCTTCGCGTACACACTGTTTTTATGATTCCGAACCCATCTGAATCACAAAACTGTCTAAAAAGCCATTTAAACCAATACCGCCCTTTTGTTTCTTTTCATTATACATTTATTTTTTCCACGTTTCGGCACTCAAAACATCTTTCCACATTCGTGTACACACTGCTTTTATGATTTCGAACCCATCTGTCTCACGAAATCGTCTAAAAGACCATTTAAACCAATACCTCCCTTTTGTTTCTTTTCCTTATACATTCGTTTTTTCCACGTTTTTGCACTCAAAACAACTTTCCTCCTTAAGTAGACACTGTTTGTATGATTCCGAACCCATCTGACTCACAAAAGTGTCTAAAAAGCCATTTAAACCAATACCGCCCTTTTGTTTCTTTTCATTATACATTTATTTTTTCCACGTTTCGGCACTCAAAACATCTTTCCACATTCGCGTACACACTGCTTTTATGATTTCGAACCCATCTGTCTCACGAAATCGTCTAAAAGACCATTTAAACCAATACCTCCCTTTTGTTTCTTTTCCTTATACATTCATTTTTTCCACGTTTTTGCACTCAAAACAACTTTCCTCCTTCGCGTACACACAGTTTTTATGATTCCGAACCCATCTGACTCACAAAAACGTCTGAATGACCATTTAAACCAATACCTCTGTTTTGTTTCTTTTCCTTATACATTAATTTTTTCCACGTTTTTGCACTCAAAACAACTTTCCTCCTTCGCGTAGACACTGTTTTTATGATTCCGAACCCATCTGACTCACAAAATCGCCTAAAAGACCATTTAAACCAATACCTCCCTTTTTTTTCTTTTCCTTATACATTCATTTTTTCCACGTTTTTGCACTCAAGACAACTTTCCTCCTTCGAGTACACACAGTTTTTATGATTCCGAACCCATCTGACTCACAAAAACGTCTGAAAGACCATTTAAACCAATACCTCTGTTTTGTTTCTTTTCCTTATACATTCATTTTTTCCACGTTTTTGCACTCAAAACAACTTTCCTCCTTCGCGTAGACACTGTTTTTATGATTCCGAACCCATCTGACTCACAAAAACGTCTGAAAGACCATTTAAACCAATACCTCTGTTTTGTTTCTTTTCCTTATACATTCATTTTTCCACGTTTTTGCACTCAAAACAACTTTCCTCCTTCGCGTAGACACTGTTTTTATGATTCCGAACCCATCTGACTCACAAAACTGTCTAAAAAGCCATTTAAACCAATACCACCCTTTTGTTTCTTTTCCTTATACATTCATTTTTTCCACGTTTTTGCTCTCAAAACAACTTTCCTCCTTCGCGTACACACAGTTTTTATGATTCCGAACCCATCTGACTCACAAAAACGTGTGAATGACCATTTAAACCAATACCTCTGTTTTGTTTCTTTTCCTTATACATTAATTTTTTCCACGTTTTTGCACTCAAAACAACTTTCCTCCTTCGCGTACACACAGTTTTTATGATTCCGAACCCATCTGACTCACAAAAACGTCTAAAAGACCATTTAAACCAATACCTCCCTATTGTTTCTTTTCCTTATACATTCATTTTTTCCACGTTTTTGCTCTCAAAACAACTTTCCTCCTTCGCGTACACACTGTTTTTATGATTCCGAACCCATCTGAATCACAAAACTGTCTAAAAAGCCATTTAAACCAATACCACCCTTTTGTTTCTTTTCATTATACATTTATTTTTTCCACGTTTCGGCACTCAAAACATCTTTCCACATTCGCGTACACACTGCTTTTATGATTTCGAACCCATCTGTCTCACAAAATCGTCTAAATGACCATTTAAACCAATACCTCCCTTTTGTTTCTTTTCCTTATACATTCATTTTTTCCACGTTTCGGCACTCAAAACATCTTTCCACATTCGCGTACACACTGTTTTTATGATTCCGAACCCATCTGAATCACAAAACTGTCTAAAAAGCCATTTAAACCAATACCGCCCTTATGTTTTTTTTTGTTATACATTAATTTTTTCCACTTTTTTCCAACTTTCCTCCTTCTCGTACACTTTTTATGATTCCGAACCCACCTGACTCACAAAACCGTCTAAAAAGCCATTTAAACCAATACCACCCTTTTGTTTCTTTTCATTATACATTTATTTTTTCCACGTTTCGGCACTCAAAACATCTTTCCACATTCGCGTACACACTGCTTTTATGATTTCGAACCCATCTGTCTCACAAAATCGTCTAAAGGACCATTTAAACCAATACCTCCCTTTTGTTTCTTTTCCTTATACATTCATTTTTTCCACGTTTTTGCACTCAAAACAACTTTCCTCCTTCGCGTAGACACTGTTTTTATGATTCCGAACCCATCTGACTCACAAAACTGTCTAAAAAGCCATTTAAACCAATACCACCCTTTTGTTTCTTTTCCTTATACATTCATTTTTTCCACGTTTTTGCACTCAAAACATCTTTCCTCCTTCGCGTACACACTGTTTTTATGATTCCGAACCCATCTGAATCACAAAACTGTCTAAAAATCCATTTAAACCAATACCGCCCTTTTGTTTCTTTTCATTATACATTTATTTTTTCCACGTTTCGGCACTCAAAACATCTTTCCACATTCGCGTACACACTACTTTTATGATTTCGAACCCAACTGTCTCACAAAATCGTCTAAAAGACCATTTAAACCAATACCTCCCTTTTGTTTCTTTTCCTTATACATTCATTTTTTCCACGTTTTTGCACTCAAAACAACTTTCCTCCTAAAGTAGACACTGTTTTTATGATTCCGAACCCATCTGTCTCACAAAATCGCCTAAAAGACCATTTAAACCAATACCTCCCTTTTTTTTCTTTTCCTTATACATTCATTTTTTCCACGTTTTTGCACTCAAAACAACTTTCCTCCTTCGCGTACACACTGTTTTTATGATTCCGAACCCATCTGAATCACAAAACTGTCTAAAAAGCCATTTAAACCAATACCACCTTTTTGTTTCTTTTCATTATACATTTATTTTTTCCACGTTTCGGCACTCAAAACATCTTTCCTCCTTCGCATAGACACAGTTTTTATGATTCCGAACCCATCTGACTCACAAAATCGCCTAAAAGATCATTTAAACCAATACCTCCCTTTTTTTTCTTTTCCTTATACATTCATTTTTTCCACGTTTTTGCTCTCAAAACAACTTTCCTCCTTCGCGTACACACTGTTTTTATGATTCCGAACCCATCTGAATCACAAAACTGTCTAAAAAGCCATTTAAACCAATACCACCCTTTTGTTTCTTTTCATTATACATTTATTTTTTCCACGTTTCGGCACTCAAAACATCTTTCCACATTCGCGTACACACTGCTTTTATGATTTCGAACCCATCTGTCTCACAAAATCGTCTAAAGGACCATTTAAACCAATACCTCCCTTTTGTTTCTTTTCCTTATACATTCATTTTTTCCACGTTTCGGCACCCAAAACATCTTTCCACATTCGCGTACACACTGTTTTTATGATTCCGAACCCATCTGAATCACAAAACTGTCTAAAAAGCCATTTAAACCAATACCGCCCTTATGTTTTTTTTTGTTATACATTAATTTTTTCCACTTTTTTCCAACTTTCCTCCTTCTCGTACACTTTTTATGATTCCGAACCCACCTGACTCACAAAACCGTCTAAAAGACCATTTAAACCAATACCTCCCTTTTGTTTTTTTTCCTTATACATTCATTTTTTCCACGTTTTTGCACTCAAAACAACTTTCCTCCTTCGCGTACACACTGTTTTTATGATTCCGAACCCATCTGAATCACAAAACTGTCTAAAAAGCCATTTAAACCAATACCGCCCTTTTGTTTCTTTTCATTATACATTTATTTTTTCCACGTTTCGGCACTCAAAACATCTTTCCACATTCGTGTACACACTGCTTTTATGATTTCGAACCCATCTGTCTCACGAAATCGTCTAAAAGACCATTTAAACCAATACCTCCCTTTTGTTTCTTTTCCTTATACATTCGTTTTTTCCACGTTTTTGCACTCAAAACAACTTTCCTCCTTCGCGTACACACTGTTTTTATGATTCCGAACCCATCTGAATCACAAAACTGTCTAAAAAGCCATTTAAACCAATACCACCCTTTTGTTTCTTTTCATTATACATTTATTTTTTCCACGTTTCGGCACTCAAAACATCTTTCCACATTCGCGTACACACTGCTTTTATGATTTCGAACCCATCTGTCTCACAAAATCGTCCAAAAGACCATTTAAACCAATACCTCCCTTTTGTTTCTTTTCCTTATACATTCATTTTTTCCACCCTTTTTCACTCAAAACAACTTTCCTCCTTAAGTAGACACTGTTTGTATGATTCCGAACCCATCTGACTCACAAAATCGCCTAAAAGACCATTTAAACCAATACCTCCCTTTTTTTTCTTTTCCTTATACATTCATTTTTTCCACGTTTTTTCACTCAAAACAACTTTCCTCCTTAAGTAGACACTGTTTGTATGATTCCGAACCCATCTGACTCACAAAATCGCCTAAAAGACCATTTAAACCAATACCTCCCTTTTTTTTCTTTTCCTTATACATTCATTTTTTCCACGTTTTTGCACTCAAAACAACTTTCCTCCTTCGCGTACACACTGTTTTTATGATTCCGAACCCATCTGAATCACAAAACTGTCTAAAAAGCCATTTAAACCAATACCACCCTTTTGTTTCTTTTCATTATACATTTATTTTTTCCACGTTTCGGCACTCAAAACATCTTTCCACATTCGCGTACACACTGCTTTTATGATTTCGAACCCATCTGAATCACAAAACTGTCTAAAAAGCCATTTAAACCAATACCGCCCTTATGTTTTTTTTTGTTATACATTAATTTTTTCCACTTTTTTCCAACTTTCCTCCTTCTCGTACACTTTTTATGATTCCGAACCCACCTGACTCACAAAACCGTCTAAAAGACCATTTAAACCAATACCTCCCTTTTGTTTTTTTTCCTTATACATTCATTTTTTCCACGTTTTTGCACTCAAAACAACTTTCCTCCTTCGCGTACACACTGTTTTTATGATTCCGAACCCATCTGAATCACAAAACTGTCTAAAAAGCCATTTAAACCAATACCACCTTTTTGTTTCTTTTCATTATACATTTATTTTTTCCACGTTTCGGCACTCAAAACATCTTTCCTCCTTCGCGTAGACACAGTCTTTATGATTCCGAACCCATCTGACTCACAAAATCGCCTAAAAGATCATTTAAACCAATACCTCCCTTTTTTTTCTTTTCTTTATACATTCATTTTTTCCACGTTTTTGCACTCAAAACAACTCTCTTCCTTCGCGTACACACTGTTTTTAAGATTCCAAACCCATCTGAATCGCAAAACTGTCTAAAAAGCCATTTAAACCAATACCGCCCTTATGTTTTTTTTTGTTATACATTAATGTTTTCCACTTTTTTCCAACTTTCCTCCTTCTCGTACACTTTTTATGATTCCGAACCCACCTGACTCACAAAACCGTCTAAAAGACCATTTTGTTTCTTTTCCTTATACATTCATTTTTTCCACGTTTTTGCACTCAAAACAACTTTCCTCCTTCGCGTACACACAGTTTTTATGATTCCGAACCCATCTGACTCACAAAAACGTCTAAAAGACCATTTAAACCAATACCTCCCTATTGTTTCTTTTCCTTATACATTCATTTTTTCCACGTTTTTGCTCTCAAAACAACTTTCCTCCTTCGCGTACACACAGTTTTTATGATTCCGAACCCATCTGACTCACAAAAACGTCTGAATGACCATTTAAACAATACCTCTGTTTTGTTTCTTTTCCTTATACATTCATTTTTTCCACGTTTTTGCACTCAAAACAACTTTCCTCCTTCGCGTAGACACTGTTTTTATGATTCCGAACCCATCTGACTCACAAAATCGCCTAAAAGACCATTTAAACCAATACCTCCCTTTTTTTTCTTTTCCTTATACATTCATTTTTTCCACGTTTTTGCACTCAAGACAACTTTCCTCCTTTGAGTACACACAGTTTTTATGATTCCGAACCCATCTGACTCACAAAAACGTCTAAAAGACCATTTAAACCAATACCTCCCTACTGTTTTTATGATTCCTTATACATTCATTTTTTCCACGTTTTTGCACTCAAAACAACTTTCCTCCTTAAGTAGACACTGTTTTTATGATTCCGAACCCATCTGTCTCACAAAATCCACCCTTTCCAATACCTCCCTTTTTTTTCTTTTCTTTATACATTCATTTTTTCCACGTTTTTGCACTCAAAACAACTCTCTTCCTTCGCGTACACACTGTTTTTAAGATTCCAAACCCATCTGAATCGCAAAACTGTCTAAAAAGCCATTTAAACCAATACCGCCCTTATGTTTTTTTTTGTTATACATTAATTTTTTCCACTTTTTTCCAACTTTCCTCCTTCTCGTACACTTTTTATGATTCCGAACCCACCTGACTCACAAAACCGTCTAAAAGACCATTTTGTTTCTTTTCCTTATACATTCATTTTTTCCACGTTTTTGCACTCAAAACAACTTTCCTCCTTCGCGTACACACAGTTTTTATGATTCCGAACCCATCTGACTCACAAAAACGTCTAAAAGACCATTTAAACCAATACCTCCCTATTGTTTCTTTTCCTTATACATTCATTTTTTCCACGTTTTTGCTCTCAAAACAACTTTCCTCCTTCGCGTACACACTGTTTTTATGATTCCGAACCCATCTGAATCACAAAACTGTCTAAAAAGCCATTTAAACCAATACCACCCTTTTGTTTCTTTTCATTATACATTTATTTTTTCCACGTTTCGGCACTCAAAACATCTTTCCACATTCGCGTACACACTGCTTTTATGATTTCGAACCCATCTGTCTCACAAAATCGTCTAAAGGACCATTTAAACCAATACCTCCCTTTTGTTTCTTTTCCTTATACATTCATTTTTTCCACGTTTTTGCACTCAAAACAACTTTCCTCCTTCGCGTAGACACTGTTTTTATGATTCCGAACCCATCTGACTCACAAAACTGTCTAAAAAGCCATTTAAACCAATACCACCCTTTTGTTTCTTTTCCTTATACATTCATTTTTTCCACGTTTTTGCACTCAAAACATCTTTCCTCCTTCGCGTACACACTGTTTTTATGATTCCGAACCCATCTGAATCACAAAACTGTCTAAAAAGCCATTTAAACCAATACCGCCCTTTTGTTTCTTTTCATTATACATTTATTTTTTCCACGTTTCAGCACTCAAAACATCTTTCCACATTCGCGTACACACTACTTTTATGATTTCGAACCCAACTGTTTCACAAAATCGTCTAAAAGACCATTTAAACCAATACCTCCCTTTTGTTTCTTTTCCTTATACATTCATTTTTTCCACGTTTTTGCACTCAAAACAACTTTCCTCCTTAAGTAGACACTGTTTTTATGATTCCGAACCCATCTGTTTCACAAAATCGCCTAAAAGACCATTTAAACCAATACCTCCCTTTTTTTTCTTTTCCTTATACATTCATTTTTTCCACGTTTTTGCACTCAAAACAACTTTCCTCCTTCGCGTACACACTGTTTTTATGATTCCGAACCCATCTGAATCACAAAACTGTCTAAAAAGCCATTTAAACCAATACCACCTTTTTGTTTCTTTTCATTATACATTTATTTTTTCCACGTTTCGGCACTCAAAACATCTTTCCTCCTTCGCGTAGACACAGTTTTTATGATTCCGAACCCATCTGACTCACAAAATCGCCTAAAAGATCATTTAAACCAATACCTCCCTTTTTTTTCTTTTCTTTATACATTCATTTTTTCCACGTTTTTGCACTCAAAACAACTCTCTTCCTTCGCGTACACACTGTTTTTAAGATTCCAAACCCATCTGAATCGCAAAACTGTCTAAAAAGCCATTTAAACCAATACCGCCCTTATGTTTTTTTTTGTTATACATTAATTTTTTCCACTTTTTTCCAACTTTCCTCCTTCTCGTACACTTTTTATGATTCCGAACCCACCTGACTCACAAAACCGTCTAAAAGACCATTTTGTTTCTTTTCCTTATACATTCATTTTTTCCACGTTTTTGCACTCAAAACAACTTTCCTCCTTCGCGTACACACAGTTTTTATGATTCCGAACCCATCTGACTCACAAAAACGTCTAAAAGACCATTTAAACCAATACCTCCCTATTGTTTCTTTTCCTTATACATTCATTTTTTCCACGTTTTTGCTCTCAAAACAACTTTCCTCCTTCGCGTACACACTGTTTTTATGATTCCGAACCCATCTGAATCACAAAACTGTCTAAAAAGCCATTTAAACCAATACCACCCTTTTGTTTCTTTTCATTATACATTTATTTTTTCCACGTTTCGGCACTCAAAACATCTTTCCACATTCGCGTACACACTGCTTTTATGATTTCGAACCCATCTGTCTCACAAAATCGTCTAAAGGACCATTTAAACCAATACCTCCCTTTTGTTTCTTTTCCTTATACATTCATTTTTTCCACGTTTCGGCACTCAAAACATCTTTCCACATTCGCGTACACACTGTTTTTATGATTCCGAACCCATCTGAATCACAAAACTGTCTAAAAAGCCATTTAAACCAATACCGCCCTTATGTTTTTTTTTGTTATACATTAATTTTTTCCACTTTTTTCCAACTTTCCTCCTTCTCGTACACTTTTTATGATTCCGAACCCACCTGACTCACAAAACCGTCTAAAAGACCATTTAAACCAATACCTCCCTTTTGTTTTTTTTCCTTATACATTCATTTTTTCCACGTTTTTGCACTCAAAACAACTTTCCTCCTTCGCGTACACACTGTTTTTATGATTCCGAACCCATCTGAATCACAAAACTGTCTAAAAAGCCATTTAAACCAATACCGCCCTTTTGTTTCTTTTCATTATACATTTATTTTTTCCACGTTTCGGCACTCAAAACATCTTTCCACATTCGTGTACACACTGCTTTTATGATTTCGAACCCATCTGTCTCACGAAATCGTCTAAAAGACCATTTAAACCAATACCTCCCTTTTGTTTCTTTTCCTTATACATTCGTTTTTTCCACGTTTTTGCACTCAAAACAACTTTCCTCCTTCGCGTACACACTGTTTTTATGATTCCGAACCCATCTGAATCACAAAACTGTCTAAAAAGCCATTTAAACCAATACCACCCTTTTGTTTCTTTTCATTATACATTTATTTTTTCCACGTTTCGGCACTCAAAACATCTTTCCACATTCGCGTACACACTGCTTTTATGATTTCGAACCCATCTGTCTCACAAAATCGTCTAAAAGACCATTTAAACCAATACCTCCCTTTTGTTTCTTTTCCTTATACATTCATTTTTTCCACCCTTTTTCACTCAAAACAACTTTCCTCCTTAAGTAGACACTGTTTGTATGATTCCGAACCCATCTGACTCACAAAATCGCCTAAAAGACCATTTAAACCAATACCTCCCTTTTTTTTCTTTTCCTTATACATTCATTTTTTCCACGTTTTTGCACTCAAAACAACTTTCCTCCTTCGCGTACACACTGTTTTTATGATTCCGAACCCATCTGAATCACAAAACTGTCTAAAAAGCCATTTAAACCAATACCACCCTTTTGTTTCTTTTCATTATACATTTATTTTTTCCACGTTTCGGCACTCAAAACATCTTTCCACATTCGCGTACACACTGCTTTTATGATTTCGAACCCATCTGTCTCACAAAATCGTCTAAAAGACCATTTAAACCAATACCTCCCTTTTGTTTCTTTTCCTTATACATTCATTTTTTCCACGTTTTTGCACTCAAGAGAACTTTCCTCTTTCGCGTACACACAGTTTTTATGATTCCGAACCCATCCGACTCACAAAAACGTCTAAAAGACCATTTAAACCAATACCTCTGTTTTGTTTCTTTTCCTTATACATTTATTTTTTCCACGTTTTTGCACTCAAAACAACTTTCCTCCTTCTCGTAGACACTGTTTTTATGATTCCTAACCCATCTGACTCACAAAATCGCCTAAAAGACCATTTAAACCAATACCTCCCTTTTTTTTCTTTTCTTTATACATTCATTTTTTCCACGTTTTTGCACTCAAAACAACTTTCCTCCTTCGCGTACACACTGTTTTTAAGATTCCAAACCCATCTGAATCACAAAACTGTCTAAAAAGCCATTTAAACCAATACCGCCCTTATGTTTTTTTTTGTTATACATTAATTTTTTCCACTTTTTTCCAACTTTCCTCCTTCTCGTACACTTTTTATGATTCCGAACCCACCTGACTCACAAAACCGTCTAAAAGACCATTTAAACCAATACCTCCCTTTTGTTTTTTTTCCTTATACATTCATTTTTTCCACGTTTTTGCACTCAAAACAACTTTCCTCCTTCGCGTACACACTGTTTTTATGATTCCGAACCCATCTGAATCACAAAACTGTCTAAAAAGCCATTTAAACCAATACCGCCCTTTTGTTTCTTTTCATTATACATTTATTTTTTCCACGTTTCGGCACTCAAAACATCTTTCCACATTCGTGTACACACTGCTTTTATGATTTCGAACCCATCTGTCTCACGAAATCGTCTAAAAGACCATTTAAACCAATACCTCCCTTTTGTTTCTTTTCCTTATACATTCGTTTTTTCCACGTTTTTGCACTCAAAACAACTTTCCTCCTTCGCGTACACACTGTTTTTATGATTCCGAACCCATCTGAATCACAAAACTGTCTAAAAAGCCATTTAAACCAATACCACCCTTTTGTTTCTTTTCATTATACATTTATTTTTTCCACGTTTCGGCACTCAAAACATCTTTCCACATTCGCGTACACACTGCTTTTATGATTTCGAACCCATCTGTCTCACAAAATCGTCTAAAAGACCATTTAAACCAATACCTCCCTTTTTTTTCTTTTCCTTATACATTCATTTTTTCCACGTTTTTGCACTCAAAACAACTTTCCTCCTTCGCGTACACACAGTTTTTATGATTCCGAACCCATCTGACTCACAAAAACGTCTGAATGACCATTTAAACAATACCTCTGTTTTGTTTCTTTTCCTTATACATTCATTTTTTCCACGTTTTTGCACTCAAAACAACTTTCCTCCTTCGCGTAGACACTGTTTTTATGATTCCGAACCCATCTGACTCACAAAATCGCCTAAAAGACCATTTAAACCAATACCTCCCTTTTTTTTCTTTTCCTTATACATTCATTTTTTCCACGTTTTTGCACTCAAGACAACTTTCCTCCTTCGAGTACACACAGTTTTTATGATTCCGAACCCATCTGACTCACAAAAACGTCTAAAAGACCATTTAAACCAATACCTCCCTACTGTTTTTATGATTCCTTATACATTCATTTTTTCCACGTTTTTGCACTCAAAACAACTTTCCTCCTTAAGTAGACACTGTTTTTATGATTCCGAACCCATCTGTCTCACAAAATCCACCCTTTCCAATACCTCCCTTTTTTTTCTTTTCTTTATACATTCATTTTTTCCACGTTTTTGCACTCAAAACAACTCTCTTCCTTCGCGTACACACTGTTTTTAAGATTCCAAACCCATCTGAATCGCAAAACTGTCTAAAAAGCCATTTAAACCAATACCGCCCTTATGTTTTTTTTTGTTATACATTAATTTTTTCCACTTTTTTCCAACTTTCCTCCTTCTCGTACACTTTTTATGATTCCGAACCCACCTGACTCACAAAACCGTCTAAAAGACCATTTTGTTTCTTTTCCTTATACATTCATTTTTTCCACGTTTTTGCACTCAAAACAACTTTCCTCCTTCGCGTACACACAGTTTTTATGATTCCGAACCCATCTGACTCACAAAAACGTCTAAAAGACCATTTAAACCAATACCTCCCTATTGTTTCTTTTCCTTATACATTCATTTTTTCCACGTTTTTGCTCTCAAAACAACTTTCCTCCTTCGCGTACACACTGTTTTTATGATTCCGAACCCATCTGAATCACAAAACTGTCTAAAAAGCCATTTAAACCAATACCACCCTTTTGTTTCTTTTCATTATACATTTATTTTTTCCACGTTTCGGCACTCAAAACATCTTTCCACATTCGCGTACACACTGCTTTTATGATTTCGAACCCATCTGTCTCACAAAATCGTCTAAAGGACCATTTAAACCAATACCTCCCTTTTGTTTCTTTTCCTTATACATTCATTTTTTCCACGTTTTTGCACTCAAAACAACTTTCCTCCTTCGCGTAGACACTGTTTTTATGATTCCGAACCCATCTGACTCACAAAACTGTCTAAAAAGCCATTTAAACCAATACCACCCTTTTGTTTCTTTTCCTTATACATTCATTTTTTCCACGTTTTTGCACTCAAAACATCTTTCCTCCTTCGCGTACACACTGTTTTTATGATTCCGAACCCATCTGAATCACAAAACTGTCTAAAAAGCCATTTAAACCAATACCGCCCTTTTGTTTCTTTTCATTATACATTTATTTTTTCCACGTTTCGGCACTCAAAACATCTTTCCACATTCGCGTACACACTACTTTTATGATTTCGAACCCAACTGTTTCACAAAATCGTCTAAAAGACCATTTAAACCAATACCTCCCTTTTGTTTCTTTTCCTTATACATTCATTTTTTCCACGTTTTTGCACTCAAAACAACTTTCCTCCTTAAGTAGACACTGTTTTTATGATTCCGAACCCATCTGTCTCACAAAATCGCCTAAAAGACCATTTAAACCAATACCTCCCTTTTTTTTCTTTTCCTTATACATTCATTTTTTCCACGTTTTTGCACTCAAAACAACTTTCCTCCTTCGCGTACACACTGTTTTTATGATTCCGAACCCATCTGAATCACAAAACTGTCTAAAAAGCCATTTAAACCAATACCACCTTTTTGTTTCTTTTCATTATACATTTATTTTTTCCACGTTTCGGCACTCAAAACATCTTTCCTCCTTCGCGTAGACACAGTTTTTATGATTCCGAACCCATCTGACTCACAAAATCGCCTAAAAGATCATTTAAACCAATACCTCCCTTTTTACTTTCTTCTATATGTAATATAGAGAAAGTATTGGATTCGCGAAAATTTTCGAAGTCCACTTTTTGATGGATTTACATGTTTTGGGATATGGAGAACACGAATTAATAGTTTTTAGAAAATGTCTGTCTGTCTGTCTGTCTGTCTGTCTGTCTGTATCATTTTTTTGTGGACGCTGTATCTCACGAACCAATGAATGAAATTTAACCAAACTTGGTATTTAGTTGCACCTTGACATAAACTGGTGCTGATTAGATTTTGGGATCACTCGCTCAATAGGTGGCGTTGTGATCGCATTTTATGCAAATTTTTAACATGGCAGCATAGGACAAAATTCCGTATAAATGGGCATAAAGAGAGTTATTTTACACTTGTAATTGTAAAATTAATATGAATTATTGATAATAGTAGTAGTTAGCTAG
This sequence comes from Salticus scenicus, assembly GCA_963930645.1. Lineage (NCBI taxonomy): Eukaryota > Metazoa > Arthropoda > Arachnida > Araneae > Salticidae > Salticus > Salticus scenicus. Next base: position 208,754 of record CAWVNO010002049.1, read on the forward strand.
GAAAAAAATTTTGTGCATGGGGGGGCATCGGTTCCCCCCCTGGGGGGGAAAATACCCCCCGGGGAAGTAAATTTTCAAGATGGGTATCTTTCGAAAGGTCTCGTTGATAATAGTAATAGTTAACTTGGAAAAAATTTTTGTGCATGTGGGGGCATCGGTTGCCCCCCCACCGGGGGGGGAAGTTCCCACCCGGGGGGGCAAAATTTCAAGATGGGTATCTTTCGAAAGATCTCGTCAATACCTTTAAAACGAATGGTTGAACGATAAATCTGTGATAATTTAAACCAAAGTTATCGATTTTTTTTACTTTTAACAAAAAAAAACTTAGAAAAATATCGCAATTTTTTTTTTTTTTTTTTTAACGAAATTTAACCAAACTTGGTATTTAGTTGGTCCCCGACATAAACTGGTGCTGATTATGTTTGGGGATCAATAGCTCAACAGGTGGCGCTGTGATAGCATTTTATCTAAATTTTTAACATGGCAGCATAGGACAAAAATTCGTATAAATGTGCATAATTAGAGTTGTTTTAAACTTGTGATTGTAAAACTAATATGAATTATTGATAATAGTAGTATGTAACTAGGAAAAAAATTCTCTGCATGGGGGGGCATCGCTTCCCCCCCTGGGGGGGAAGTACCCCCCCGGGGGGGATAAATTTTCAAGATGGGTATCTTTCGAAAGGTCTCGTCAATACCTTTAAAACGAATGGTTGAACTATAAATCTGTGATAATTTCAAACAAAGTTATCGATTTTTTTCACTTTTAACAAAAAAAAAAAAAAAAAAAAAAAAACTTAGAAAAAAAAAATCGTACTTTTTTTTTTTTTTTTTTTTTTTTTAATATTGTTACTCATTGAATATGTATAGGTAAAAATAGAAGAAAGTCTTGTGGTGGCCACAACATACTAGTTTTTCTTTTCTTTATACATTCATTTTTTCCACGTTTTTGCACTCAAAACAACTCTCTTCCTTCGCGTACACACTGTTTTTAAGATTCCAAACCCATCTGAATCGCAAAACTGTCTAAAAAGCCATTTAAACCAATACCGCCCTTATGTTTTTTTTTGTTATACATTAATTTTTTCCACTTTTTTCCAACTTTCCTCCTTCTCGTACACTTTTTATGATTCCGAACCCACCTGACTCACAAAACCGTCTAAAAGACCATTTTGTTTCTTTTCCTTATACATTCATTTTTTCCACGTTTTTGCACTCAAAACAACTTTCCTCCTTCGCGTACACACAGTTTTTATGATTCCGAACCCATCTGACTCACAAAAACGTCTAAAAGACCATTTAAACCAATACCTCCCTATTGTTTCTTTTCCTTATACATTCATTTTTTCCACGTTTTTGCTCTCAAAACAACTTTCCTCCTTCGCGTACACACTGTTTTTATGATTCCGAACCCATCTGAATCACAAAACTGTCTAAAAAGCCATTTAAACCAATACCACCCTTTTGTTTCTTTTCATTATACATTTATTTTTTCCACGTTTCGGCACTCAAAACATCTTTCCACATTCGCGTACACACTGCTTTTATGATTTCGAACCCATCTGTCTCACAAAATCGTCTAAAGGACCATTTAAACCAATACCTCCCTTTTGTTTCTTTTCCTTATACATTCATTTTTTCCACGTTTCGGCACTCAAAACATCTTTCCACATTCGCGTACACACTGTTTTTATGATTCCGAACCCATCTGAATCACAAAACTGTCTAAAAAGCCATTTAAACCAATACCGCCCTTATGTTTTTTTTTGTTATACATTAATTTTTTCCACTTTTTTCCAACTTTCCTCCTTCTCGTACACTTTTTATGATTCCGAACCCACCTGACTCACAAAACCGTCTAAAAGACCATTTAAACCAATACCTCCCTTTTGTTTTTTTTCCTTATACATTCATTTTTTCCACGTTTTTGCACTCAAAACAACTTTCCTCCTTCGCGTACACACTGTTTTTATGATTCCGAACCCATCTGAATCACAAAACTGTCTAAAAAGCCATTTAAACCAATACCGCCCTTTTGTTTCTTTTCATTATACATTTATTTTTTCCACGTTTCGGCACTCAAAACATCTTTCCACATTCGTGTACACACTGCTTTTATGATTTCGAACCCATCTGTCTCACGAAATCGTCTAAAAGACCATTTAAACCAATACCTCCCTTTTGTTTCTTTTCCTTATACATTCGTTTTTTCCACGTTTTTGCACTCAAAACAACTTTCCTCCTTCGCGTACACACTGTTTTTATGATTCCGAACCCATCTGAATCACAAAACTGTCTAAAAAGCCATTTAAACCAATACCACCCTTTTGTTTCTTTTCATTATACATTTATTTTTTCCACGTTTCGGCACTCAAAACATCTTTCCACATTCGCGTACACACTGCTTTTATGATTTCGAACCCATCTGTCTCACAAAATCGTCTAAAAGACCATTTAAACCAATACCTCCCTTTTGTTTCTTTTCCTTATACATTCATTTTTTCCACCCTTTTTCACTCAAAACAACTTTCCTCCTTAAGTAGACACTGTTTGTATGATTCCGAACCCATCTGACTCACAAAATCGCCTAAAAGACCATTTAAACCAATACCTCCCTTTTTTTTCTTTTCCTTATACATTCATTTTTTCCACGTTTTTGCACTCAAAACAACTTTCCTCCTTCGCGTACACACTGCTTTTATGATTTCGAACCCATCTGTCTCACAAAATCGTCTAAAAGACCATTTAAACCAATACCTCCTTTTTGTTTCTTTTCCTTATACATTCATTTTTTCCACGTTTTTGCACTCAAGAGAACTTTCCTCTTTCGCGTACACACAGTTTTTATGATTCCGAACCCATCCGACTCACAAAAACGTCTAAAAGACCATTTAAACCAATACCTCTGTTTTGTTTCTTTTCCTTATACATTTATTTTTTCCACGTTTTTGCACTCAAAACAACTTTCCTCCTTCTCGTAGACACTGTTTTTATGATTCCTAACCCATCTGACTCACAAAATCGCCTAAAAGACCATTTAAACCAATACCTCCCTTTTTTTTCTTTTCTTTATACATTCATTTTTTCCACGTTTTTGCACTCAAAACAACTTTCCTCCTTCGCGTACACACTGTTTTTAAGATTCCAAACCCATCTGAATCACAAAACTGTCTAAAAAGCCATTTAAACCAATACCGCCCTTATGTTTTTTTTTGTTATACATTAATTTTTTCCACTTTTTTCCAACTTTCCTCCTTCTCGTACACTTTTTATGATTCCGAACCCACCTGACTCACAAAACCGTCTAAAAGACCATTTAAACCAATACCTCCCTTTTGTTTTTTTTCCTTATACATTCATTTTTTCCACGTTTTTGCACTCAAAACAACTTTCCTCCTTCGCGTACACACTGTTTTTATGATTCCGAACCCATCTGAATCACAAAACTGTCTAAAAAGCCATTTAAACCAATACCGCCCTTTTGTTTCTTTTCATTATACATTTATTTTTTCCACGTTTCGGCACTCAAAACATCTTTCCACATTCGTGTACACACTGCTTTTATGATTTCGAACCCATCTGTCTCACGAAATCGTCTAAAAGACCATTTAAACCAATACCTCCCTTTTGTTTCTTTTCCTTATACATTCGTTTTTTCCACGTTTTTGCACTCAAAACAACTTTCCTCCTTCGCGTACACACTGTTTTTATGATTCCGAACCCATCTGAATCACAAAACTGTCTAAAAAGCCATTTAAACCAATACCACCCTTTTGTTTCTTTTCATTATACATTTATTTTTTCCACGTTTCGGCACTCAAAACATCTTTCCACATTCGCGTACACACTGCTTTTATGATTTCGAACCCATCTGTCTCACAAAATCGTCTAAAAGACCATTTAAACCAATACCTCCCTTTTTTTTCTTTTCCTTATACATTCATTTTTTCCACGTTTTTGCACTCAAAACAACTTTCCTCCTTCGCGTACACACTGTTTTTATGATTCCGAACCCATCTGAATCACAAAACTGTCTAAAAAGCCATTTAAACCAATACCACCCTTTTGTTTCTTTTCATTATACATTTATTTTTTCCACGTTTCGGCACTCAAAACATCTTTCCACATTCGCGTACACACTGCTTTTATGATTTCGAACCCATCTGTCTCACAAAATCGTCTAAAAGACCATTTAAACCAATACCTCCCTTTTGTTTCTTTTCCTTATACATTCATTTTTTCCACGTTTTTGCACTCAAAACAACTTTCCTCCTTCGCGTACACACTGTTTTTATGATTCCGAACCCATCTGAATCACAAAACTGTCTAAAAAGCCATTTAAACCAATACCACCCTTTTGTTTCTTTTCATTATACATTTATTTTTTCCACGTTTCGGCACTCAAAACATCTTTCCACATTCGCGTACACACTGCTTTTATGATTTCGAACCCATCTGTCTCACAAAATCGTCTAAAAGACCATTTAAACCAATACCTCCCTTTTGTTTCTTTTCCTTATACATTCATTTTTTCCACGTTTTTGCACTCAAGAGAACTTTCCTCTTTCGCGTACACACAGTTTTTATGATTCCGAACCCATCCGACTCACAAAAACGTCTAAAAGACCATTTAAACCAATACCTCTGTTTTGTTTCTTTTCCTTATACATTTATTTTTTCCACGTTTTTGCACTCAAAACAACTTTCCTCCTTCGCGTACACACTGTTTTTAAGATTCCAAACCCATCTGAATCACAAAACTGTCTAAAAAGCCATTTAAACCAATACCGCCCTTATGTTTTTTTTTGTTATACATTAATTTTTTCCACTTTTTTCCAACTTTCCTCCTTCTCGTACACTTTTTATGATTCCAAACCCACCTGACTCACAAAACCGTCTAAAAGACCATTTAAACCAATACCTCCCTTTTGTTTTTTTTCCTTATACATTCATTTTTTCCACGTTTTTGCACTCAAAACAACTTTCCTCCTTCGCGTACACACTGTTTTTATGATTCCGAACCCATCTGAATCACAAAACTGTCTAAAAAGCCATTTAAACCAATACCGCCCTTTTGTTTCTTTTCATTATACATTTATTTTTTCCACGTTTCGGCACTCAAAACATCTTTCCACATTCGTGTACACACTGCTTTTATGATTTCGAACCCATCTGTCTCACGAAATCGTCTAAAAGACCATTTAAACCAATACCTCCCTTTTGTTTCTTTTCCTTATACATTCGTTTTTTCCACGTTTTTGCACTCAAAACAACTTTCCTCCTTCGCGTACACACTGTTTTTATGATTCCGAACCCATCTGAATCACAAAACTGTCTAAAAAGCCATTTAAACCAATACCACCCTTTTGTTTCTTTTCATTATACATTTATTTTTTCCACGTTTCGGCACTAAAAACATCTTTCCACATTCGCGTACACACTGCTTTTATAATTTCGAACCCATCTGTCTCACAAAATCGTCTAAAAGACCATTTAAACCAATACCTCCCTTTTATTTCTTTTCCTTATACATTCATTTTTTCCACCCTTTTTCACTCAAAACAACTTTCCTCCTTAAGTAGACACTGTTTGTATGATTCCGAACCCATCTGACTCACAAAATCGCCTAAAAGACCATTTAAACCAATACCTCCCTTTTTTTTCTTTTCCTTATACATTCATTTTTTCCACGTTTTTGCACTCAAAACAACTTTCCTCCTTCGCGTACACACTGTTTTTATGATTCCGAACCCATCTGAATCACAAAACTGTCTAAAAAGCCATTTAAACCAATACCACCCTTTTGTTTCTTTTCATTATACATTTATTTTTTCCACGTTTCGGCACTCAAAACATCTTTCCACATTCGCGTACACACTGCTTTTATGATTTCGAACCCATCTGTCTCACAAAATCGTCTAAAAGACCATTTAAACCAATACCTCCCTTTTGTTTCTTTTCCTTATACATTCATTTTTTCCACGTTTTTGCACTCAAGAGAACTTTCCTCTTTCGCGTACACACAGTTTTTATGATTCCGAACCCATCCGACTCACAAAAACGTCTAAAAGACCATTTAAACCAATACCTCTGTTTTGTTTCTTTTCCTTATACATTTATTTTTTCCACGTTTTTGCACTCAAAACAACTTTCCTCCTTCTCGTAGACACTGTTTTTATGATTCCTAACCCATCTGACTCACAAAATCGCCTAAAAGACCATTTAAACCAATACCTCCCTTTTTTTTCTTTTCTTTATACATTCATTTTTTCCACGTTTTTGCACTCAAAACAACTTTCCTCCTTCGCGTACACACTGTTTTTAAGATTCCAAACCCATCTGAATCACAAAACTGTCTAAAAAGCCATTTAAACCAATACCGCCCTTATGTTTTTTTTTTGTTATACATTAATTTTTTCCACTTTTTTCCAACTTTCCTCCTTCTCGTACACTTTTTATGATTCCGAACCCACCTAACTCACAAAACCGTCTAAAAGACCATTTAAACCAATACCTCTGTTTTGTTTCTTTTCCTTATACATTCATTTTTTCCACGTTTTTGCACTCAAAACAACTTTCCTCCTTCGCGTAGACACTGTTTTTATGATTCCGAACCCATCTGACTGACAAAATCGCCTAAAAGACCATTTAAACCAATACCTCCCTTTTTTTTCTTTTCCTTATACATTCACTTTTTCCACGTTTTTGCACTCAAAACAACTTTCCTCCTTCGCGTACACACAGTTTTTATGATTCCGAACCCATCTGACTCACAAAAACGTCTGAAAGACCATTTAAACCAATACCTCTGTTTTGTTTCTTTTCATTATACATTTATTTTTTCCACGTTTCGGCACTCAAAACATCTTTCCACATTCGCGTACACACTGCTTTTATGATTTCGAACCCATCTGTCTCACGAAATCGTCTAAAAGACCATTTAAACCTCCCTTTTGTTTCTTTTCCTTATACATTCATTTTTTCCACGTTTTTGCTCTCAAAACAACTTTCCTCCTTCGCGTACACACTGTTTTTATGATTCCGAACCCATCTGAATCACAAAACTGTCTAAAAAGCCATTTAAACCAATACCACCCTTTTGTTTCTTTTCATTATACATTTATTTTTTCCACGTTTCGGCACTCAAAACATCTTTCCACATTCGCGTACACACTGCTTTTATGATTTCGAACCCATCTGTCTCACAAAATCGTCTAAAGGACCATTTAAACCAATACCTCCCTTTTGTTTCTTTTCCTTATACATTCATTTTTTCCACGTTTCGGCACTCAAAACATCTTTCCACATTCGCGTACACACTGTTTTTATGATTCCGAACCCATCTGAATCACAAAACTGTCTAAAAAGCCATTTAAACCAATACCGCCCTTATGTTTTTTTTTGTTATACATTAATTTTTTCCACTTTTTTCCAACTTTCCTCCTTCTCGTACACTTTTTATGATTCCGAACCCACCTGACTCACAAAACCGTCTAAAAGACCATTTAAACCAATACCTCCCTTTTGTTTTTTTTCCTTATACATTCATTTTTTCCACGTTTTTGCACTCAAAACAACTTTCCTCCTTCGCGTACACACTGTTTTTATGATTCCGAACCCATCTGAATCACAAAACTGTCTAAAAAGCCATTTAAACCAATACCGCCCTTTTGTTTCTTTTCATTATACATTTATTTTTTCCACGTTTCGGCACTCAAAACATCTTTCCACATTCGTGTACACACTGCTTTTATGATTTCGAACCCATCTGTCTCACGAAATCGTCTAAAAGACCATTTAAACCAATACCTCCCTTTTGTTTCTTTTCCTTATACATTCGTTTTTTCCACGTTTTTGCACTCAAAACAACTTTCCTCCTTCGCGTACACACTGTTTTTATGATTCCGAACCCATCTGAATCACAAAACTGTCTAAAAAGCCATTTAAACCAATACCACCCTTTTGTTTCTTTTCATTATACATTTATTTTTTCCACGTTTCGGCACTCAAAACATCTTTCCACATTCGCGTACACACTGCTTTTATGATTTCGAACCCATCTGTCTCACAAAATCGTCTAAAAGACCATTTAAACCAATACCTCCCTTTTGTTTCTTTTCCTTATACATTCATTTTTTCCACCCTTTTTCACTCAAAACAACTTTCCTCCTTAAGTAGACACTGTTTGTATGATTCCGAACCCATCTGACTCACAAAATCGCCTAAAAGACCATTTAAACCAATACCTCCCTTTTTTTTCTTTTCCTTATACATTCATTTTTTCCACGTTTTTGCACTCAAAACAACTTTCCTCCTTCGCGTACACACTGCTTTTATGATTTCGAACCCATCTGTCTCACAAAATCGTCTAAAAGACCATTTAAACCAATACCTCCTTTTTGTTTCTTTTCCTTATACATTCATTTTTTCCACGTTTTTGCACTCAAGAGAACTTTCCTCTTTCGCGTACACACAGTTTTTATGATTCCGAACCCATCCGACTCACAAAAACGTCTAAAAGACCATTTAAACCAATACCTCTGTTTTGTTTCTTTTCCTTATACATTTATTTTTTCCACGTTTTTGCACTCAAAACAACTTTCCTCCTTCTCGTAGACACTGTTTTTATGATTCCTAACCCATCTGACTCACAAAATCGCCTAAAAGACCATTTAAACCAATACCTCCCTTTTTTTTCTTTTCTTTATACATTCATTTTTTCCACGTTTTTGCACTCAAAACAACTTTTCTCCTTCGCGTACACACTGTTTTTAAGATTCCAAACCCATCTGAATCACAAAACTGTCTAAAAAGCCATTTAAACCAATACCGCCCTTATGTTTTTTTTTGTTATACATTAATTTTTTCCACTTTTTTCCAACTTTCCTCCTTCTCGTACACTTTTTATGATTCCGAACCCACCTGACTCACAAAACCGTCTAAAAGACCATTTAAACCAATACCTCCCTTTTGTTTTTTTTCCTTATACATTCATTTTTTCCACGTTTTTGCACTCAAAACAACTTTCCTCCTTCGCGTACACACTGTTTTTATGATTCCGAACCCATCTGAATCACAAAACTGTCTAAAAAGCCATTTAAACCAATACCGCCCTTTTGTTTCTTTTCATTATACATTTATTTTTTCCACGTTTCGGCACTCAAAACATCTTTCCACATTCGTGTACACACTGCTTTTATGATTTCGAACCCATCTGTCTCACGAAATCGTCTAAAAGACCATTTAAACCAATACCTCCCTTTTGTTTCTTTTCCTTATACATTCGTTTTTTCCACGTTTTTGCACTCAAAACAACTTTCCTCCTTCGCGTACACACTGTTTTTATGATTCCGAACCCATCTGAATCACAAAACTGTCTAAAAAGCCATTTAAACCAATACCACCCTTTTGTTTCTTTTCATTATACATTTATTTTTTCCACGTTTCGGCACTCAAAACATCTTTCCACATTCGCGTACACACTGCTTTTATGATTTCGAACCCATCTGTCTCACAAAATCGTCTAAAAGACCATTTAAACCAATACCTCCCTTTTTTTTCTTTTCCTTATACATTCATTTTTTCCACGTTTTTGCACTCAAAACAACTTTCCTCCTTCGCGTACACACTGTTTTTATGATTCCGAACCCATCTGAATCACAAAACTGTCTAAAAAGCCATTTAAACCAATACCACCCTTTTGTTTCTTTTCATTATACATTTATTTTTTCCACGTTTCGGCACTCAAAACATCTTTCCACATTCGCGTACACACTGCTTTTATGATTTCGAACCCATCTGTCTCACAAAATCGTCTAAAAGACCATTTAAACCAATACCTCCCTTTTGTTTCTTTTCCTTATACATTCATTTTTTCCACGTTTTTGCACTCAAAACAACTTTCCTCCTTCGCGTACACACTGTTTTTATGATTCCGAACCCATCTGAATCACAAAACTGTCTAAAAAGCCATTTAAACCAATACCACCCTTTTGTTTCTTTTCATTATACATTTATTTTTTCCACGTTTCGGCACTCAAAACATCTTTCCACATTCGCGTACACACTGCTTTTATGATTTCGAACCCATCTGTCTCACAAAATCGTCTAAAAGACCATTTAAACCAATACCTCCCTTTTGTTTCTTTTCCTTATACATTCATTTTTTCCACGTTTTTGCACTCAAGAGAACTTTCCTCTTTCGCGTACACACAGTTTTTATGATTCCGAACCCATCCGACTCACAAAAACGTCTAAAAGACCATTTAAACCAATACCTCTGTTTTGTTTCTTTTCCTTATACATTTATTTTTTCCACGTTTTTGCACTCAAAACAACTTTCCTCCTTCGCGTACACACTGTTTTTAAGATTCCAAACCCATCTGAATCACAAAACTGTCTAAAAAGCCATTTAAACCAATACCGCCCTTATGTTTTTTTTTGTTATACATTAATTTTTTCCACTTTTTTCCAACTTTCCTCCTTCTCGTACACTTTTTATGATTCCAAACCCACCTGACTCACAAAACCGTCTAAAAGACCATTTAAACCAATACCTCCCTTTTGTTTTTTTTCCTTATACATTCATTTTTTCCACGTTTTTGCACTCAAAACAACTTTCCTCCTTCGCGTACACACTGTTTTTATGATTCCGAACCCATCTGAATCACAAAACTGTCTAAAAAGCCATTTAAACCAATACCGCCCTTTTGTTTCTTTTCATTATACATTTATTTTTTCCACGTTTCGGCACTCAAAACATCTTTCCACATTCGTGTACACACTGCTTTTATGATTTCGAACCCATCTGTCTCACGAAATCGTCTAAAAGACCATTTAAACCAATACCTCCCTTTTGTTTCTTTTCCTTATACATTCGTTTTTTCCACGTTTTTGCACTCAAAACAACTTTCCTCCTTCGCGTACACACTGTTTTTATGATTCCGAACCCATCTGAATCACAAAACTGTCTAAAAAGCCATTTAAACCAATACCACCCTTTTGTTTCTTTTCATTATACATTTATTTTTTCCACGTTTCGGCACTAAAAACATCTTTCCACATTCGCGTACACACTGCTTTTATGATTTCGAACCCATCTGTCTCACAAAATCGTCTAAAAGACCATTTAAACCAATACCTCCCTTTTATTTCTTTTCCTTATACATTCATTTTTTCCACCCTTTTTCACTCAAAACAACTTTCCTCCTTAAGTAGACACTGTTTGTATGATTCCGAACCCATCTGACTCACAAAATCGCCTAAAAGACCATTTAAACCAATACCTCCCTTTTTTTTCTTTTCCTTATACATTCATTTTTTCCACGTTTTTGCACTCAAAACAACTTTCCTCCTTCGCGTACACACTGTTTTTATGATTCCGAACCCATCTGAATCACAAAACTGTCTAAAAAGCCATTTAAACCAATACCACCCTTTTGTTTCTTTTCATTATACATTTATTTTTTCCACGTTTCGGCACTCAAAACATCTTTCCACATTCGCGTACACACTGCTTTTATGATTTCGAACCCATCTGTCTCACAAAATCGTCTAAAAGACCATTTAAACCAATACCTCCCTTTTGTTTCTTTTCCTTATACATTCATTTTTTCCACGTTTTTGCACTCAAGAGAACTTTCCTCTTTCGCGTACACACAGTTTTTATGATTCCGAACCCATCCGACTCACAAAAACGTCTAAAAGACCATTTAAACCAATACCTCTGTTTTGTTTCTTTTCCTTATACATTTATTTTTTCCACGTTTTTGCACTCAAAACAACTTTCCTCCTTCTCGTAGACACTGTTTTTATGATTCCTAACCCATCTGACTCACAAAATCGCCTAAAAGACCATTTAAACCAATACCTCCCTTTTTTTTCTTTTCTTTATACATTCATTTTTTCCACGTTTTTGCACTCAAAACAACTTTCCTCCTTCGCGTACACACTGTTTTTAAGATTCCAAACCCATCTGAATCACAAAACTGTCTAAAAAGCCATTTAAACCAATACCGCCCTTATGTTTTTTTTTTGTTATACATTAATTTTTTCCACTTTTTTCCAACTTTCCTCCTTCTCGTACACTTTTTATGATTCCGAACCCACCTAACTCACAAAACCGTCTAAAAGACCATTTAAACCAATACCTCTGTTTTGTTTCTTTTCCTTATACATTCATTTTTTCCACGTTTTTGCACTCAAAACAACTTTCCTCCTTCGCGTAGACACTGTTTTTATGATTCCGAACCCATCTGACTGACAAAATCGCCTAAAAGACCATTTAAACCAATACCTCCCTTTTTTTTCTTTTCCTTATACATTCACTTTTTCCACGTTTTTGCACTCAAAACAACTTTCCTCCTTCGCGTACACACAGTTTTTATGATTCCGAACCCATCTGACTCACAAAAACGTCTGAAAGACCATTTAAACCAATACCTCTGTTTTGTTTCTTTTCATTATACATTTATTTTTTCCACGTTTCGGCACTCAAAACATCTTTCCACATTCGCGTACACACTGCTTTTATGATTTCGAACCCATCTGTCTCACGAAATCGTCTAAAAGACCATTTAAACCTCCCTTTTCTTTCTTTTCCTTATACATTCATTTTTTCCACGTTTTTGCACTCAAAACAACTTTCCTCCTTCGCGTACACACTGTTTTTATGATTCCGAACCCATCTGAATCACAAAACTGTCTAAAAAGCCATTTAAACCAATACCACCCTTTTGTTTCTTTTCATTATACATTTATTTTTTCCACGTTTCGGCACTCAAAACATCTTTCCACATTCGCGTACACACTGCTTTTATGATTTCGAACCCATCTGTCTCACAAAATCGTCTAAAAGACCATTTAAACCAATACCTCCCTTTTGTTTCTTTTCCTTATACATTCATTTTTTCCACCCTTTTTCACTCAAAACAACTTTCCTCCTTAAGTAGACACTGTTTGTATGATTCCGAACCCATCTGACTCACAAAATCGCCTAAAAGACCATTTAAACCAATACCTCCCTTTTTTTTCTTTTCCTTATACATTCATTTTTTCCACGTTTTTGCACTCAAAACAACTTTCCTCCTTCGCGTACACACTGTTTTTATGATTCCGAACCCATCTGAATCACAAAACTGTCTAAAAAGCCATTTAAACCAATACCACCCTTTTGTTTCTTTTCATTATACATTTATTTTTTCCACGTTTCGGCACTCAAAACATCTTTCCACATTCGCGTACACACTGCTTTTATGATTTCGAACCCATCTGTCTCACAAAATCGTCTAAAGGACCATTTAAACCAATACCTCCCTTTTGTTTCTTTTCCTTATACATTCATTTTTTCCACGTTTCGGCACTCAAAACATCTTTCCACATTCGCGTACACACTGTTTTTATGATTCCGAACCCATCTGAATCACAAAACTGTCTAAAAGACCATTTAAACCAATACCTCCCTTTTGTTTCTTTTCCTTATACATTCATTTTTTCCACCCTTTTTCACTCAAAACAACTTTCCTCCTTAAGTAGACACTGTTTGTATGATTCCGAACCCATCTGACTCACAAAATCGCCTAAAAGACCATTTAAACCAATACCTCCCTTTTTTTTCTTTTCCTTATACATTCATTTTTTCCACGTTTTTGCACTCAAAACAACTTTCCTCCTTCGCGTACACACTGCTTTTATGATTTCGAACCCATCTGTCTCACAAAATCGTCTAAAAGACCATTTAAACCAATACCTCCTTTTTGTTTCTTTTCCTTATACATTCATTTTTTCCACGTTTTTGCACTCAAGAGAACTTTCCTCTTTCGCGTACACACAGTTTTTATGATTCCGAACCCATCCGACTCACAAAAACGTCTAAAAGACCATTTAAACCAATACCTCTGTTTTGTTTCTTTTCCTTATACATTTATTTTTTCCACGTTTTTGCACTCAAAACAACTTTCCTCCTTCTCGTAGACACTGTTTTTATGATTCCTAACCCATCTGACTCACAAAATCGCCTAAAAGACCATTTAAACCAATACCTCCCTTTTTTTTCTTTTCTTTATACATTCATTTTTTCCACGTTTTTGCACTCAAAACAACTTTCCTCCTTCGCGTACACACTGTTTTTAAGATTCCAAACCCATCTGAATCACAAAACTGTCTAAAAAGCCATTTAAACCAATACCGCCCTTATGTTTTTTTTTGTTATACATTAATTTTTTCCACTTTTTTCCAACTTTCCTCCTTCTCGTACACTTTTTATGATTCCGAACCCACCTGACTCACAAAACCGTCTAAAAGACCATTTAAACCAATACCTCCCTTTTGTTTTTTTTCCTTATACATTCATTTTTTCCACGTTTTTGCACTCAAAACAACTTTCCTCCTTCGCGTACACACTGTTTTTATGATTCCGAACCCATCTGAATCACAAAACTGTCTAAAAAGCCATTTAAACCAATACCGCCCTTTTGTTTCTTTTCATTATACATTTATTTTTTCCACGTTTCGGCACTCAAAACATCTTTCCACATTCGTGTACACACTGCTTTTATGATTTCGAACCCATCTGTCTCACGAAATCGTCTAAAAGACCATTTAAACCAATACCTCCCTTTTGTTTCTTTTCCTTATACATTCGTTTTTTCCACGTTTTTGCACTCAAAACAACTTTCCTCCTTCGCGTACACACTGTTTTTATGATTCCGAACCCATCTGAATCACAAAACTGTCTAAAAAGCCATTTAAACCAATACCACCCTTTTGTTTCTTTTCATTATACATTTATTTTTTCCACGTTTCGGCACTCAAAACATCTTTCCACATTCGCGTACACACTGCTTTTATGATTTCGAACCCATCTGTCTCACAAAATCGTCTAAAAGACCATTTAAACCAATACCTCCCTTTTTTTTCTTTTCCTTATACATTCATTTTTTCCACGTTTTTGCACTCAAAACAACTTTCCTCCTTCGCGTACACACTGTTTTTATGATTCCGAACCCATCTGAATCACAAAACTGTCTAAAAAGCCATTTAAACCAATACCACCCTTTTGTTTCTTTTCATTATACATTTATTTTTTCCACGTTTCGGCACTCAAAACATCTTTCCACATTCGCGTACACACTGCTTTTATGATTTCGAACCCATCTGTCTCACAAAATCGTCTAAAAGACCATTTAAACCAATACCTCCCTTTTGTTTCTTTTCCTTATACATTCATTTTTTCCACGTTTTTGCACTCAAAACAACTTTCCTCCTTCGCGTACACACTGTTTTTATGATTCCGAACCCATCTGAATCACAAAACTGTCTAAAAAGCCATTTAAACCAATACCACCCTTTTGTTTCTTTTCATTATACATTTATTTTTTCCACGTTTCGGCACTCAAAACATCTTTCCACATTCGCGTACACACTGCTTTTATGATTTCGAACCCATCTGTCTCACAAAATCGTCTAAAAGACCATTTAAACCAATACCTCCCTTTTGTTTCTTTTCCTTATACATTCATTTTTTCCACGTTTTTGCACTCAAGAGAACTTTCCTCTTTCGCGTACACACAGTTTTTATGATTCCGAACCCATCCGACTCACAAAAACGTCTAAAAGACCATTTAAACCAATACCTCTGTTTTGTTTCTTTTCCTTATACATTTATTTTTTCCACGTTTTTGCACTCAAAACAACTTTCCTCCTTCGCGTACACACTGTTTTTAAGATTCCAAACCCATCTGAATCACAAAACTGTCTAAAAAGCCATTTAAACCAATACCGCCCTTATGTTTTTTTTTGTTATACATTAATTTTTTCCACTTTTTTCCAACTTTCCTCCTTCTCGTACACTTTTTATGATTCCAAACCCACCTGACTCACAAAACCGTCTAAAAGACCATTTAAACCAATACCTCCCTTTTGTTTTTTTTCCTTATACATTCATTTTTTCCACGTTTTTGCACTCAAAACAACTTTCCTCCTTCGCGTACACACTGTTTTTATGATTCCGAACCCATCTGAATCACAAAACTGTCTAAAAAGCCATTTAAACCAATACCGCCCTTTTGTTTCTTTTCATTATACATTTATTTTTTCCACGTTTCGGCACTCAAAACATCTTTCCACATTCGTGTACACACTGCTTTTATGATTTCGAACCCATCTGTCTCACGAAATCGTCTAAAAGACCATTTAAACCAATACCTCCCTTTTGTTTCTTTTCCTTATACATTCGTTTTTTCCACGTTTTTGCACTCAAAACAACTTTCCTCCTTCGCGTACACACTGTTTTTATGATTCCGAACCCATCTGAATCACAAAACTGTCTAAAAAGCCATTTAAACCAATACCACCCTTTTGTTTCTTTTCATTATACATTTATTTTTTCCACGTTTCGGCACTAAAAACATCTTTCCACATTCGCGTACACACTGCTTTTATAATTTCGAACCCATCTGTCTCACAAAATCGTCTAAAAGACCATTTAAACCAATACCTCCCTTTTATTTCTTTTCCTTATACATTCATTTTTTCCACCCTTTTTCACTCAAAACAACTTTCCTCCTTAAGTAGACACTGTTTGTATGATTCCGAACCCATCTGACTCACAAAATCGCCTAAAAGACCATTTAAACCAATACCTCCCTTTTTTTTCTTTTCCTTATACATTCATTTTTTCCACGTTTTTGCACTCAAAACAACTTTCCTCCTTCGCGTACACACTGTTTTTATGATTCCGAACCCATCTGAATCACAAAACTGTCTAAAAAGCCATTTAAACCAATACCACCCTTTTGTTTCTTTTCATTATACATTTATTTTTTCCACGTTTCGGCACTCAAAACATCTTTCCACATTCGCGTACACACTGCTTTTATGATTTCGAACCCATCTGTCTCACAAAATCGTCTAAAAGACCATTTAAACCAATACCTCCCTTTTGTTTCTTTTCCTTATACATTCATTTTTTCCACGTTTTTGCACTCAAGAGAACTTTCCTCTTTCGCGTACACACAGTTTTTATGATTCCGAACCCATCCGACTCACAAAAACGTCTAAAAGACCATTTAAACCAATACCTCTGTTTTGTTTCTTTTCCTTATACATTTATTTTTTCCACGTTTTTGCACTCAAAACAACTTTCCTCCTTCTCGTAGACACTGTTTTTATGATTCCTAACCCATCTGACTCACAAAATCGCCTAAAAGACCATTTAAACCAATACCTCCCTTTTTTTTCTTTTCTTTATACATTCATTTTTTCCACGTTTTTGCACTCAAAACAACTTTCCTCCTTCGCGTACACACTGTTTTTAAGATTCCAAACCCATCTGAATCACAAAACTGTCTAAAAAGCCATTTAAACCAATACCGCCCTTATGTTTTTTTTTTGTTATACATTAATTTTTTCCACTTTTTTCCAACTTTCCTCCTTCTCGTACACTTTTTATGATTCCGAACCCACCTAACTCACAAAACCGTCTAAAAGACCATTTAAACCAATACCTCTGTTTTGTTTCTTTTCCTTATACATTCATTTTTTCCACGTTTTTGCACTCAAAACAACTTTCCTCCTTCGCGTAGACACTGTTTTTATGATTCCGAACCCATCTGACTGACAAAATCGCCTAAAAGACCATTTAAACCAATACCTCCCTTTTTTTTCTTTTCCTTATACATTCACTTTTTCCACGTTTTTGCACTCAAAACAACTTTCCTCCTTCGCGTACACACAGTTTTTATGATTCCGAACCCATCTGACTCACAAAAACGTCTGAAAGACCATTTAAACCAATACCTCTGTTTTGTTTCTTTTCATTATACATTTATTTTTTCCACGTTTCGGCACTCAAAACATCTTTCCACATTCGCGTACACACTGCTTTTATGATTTCGAACCCATCTGTCTCACGAAATCGTCTAAAAGACCATTTAAACCTCCCTTTTGTTTCTTTTCCTTATACATTCATTTTTTCCACGTTTTTGCTCTCAAAACAACTTTCCTCCTTCGCGTACACACTGTTTTTATGATTCCGAACCCATCTGAATCACAAAACTGTCTAAAAAGCCATTTAAACCAATACCACCCTTTTGTTTCTTTTCATTATACATTTATTTTTTCCACGTTTCGGCACTCAAAACATCTTTCCACATTCGCGTACACACTGCTTTTATGATTTCGAACCCATCTGTCTCACAAAATCGTCTAAAGGACCATTTAAACCAATACCTCCCTTTTGTTTCTTTTCCTTATACATTCATTTTTTCCACGTTTCGGCACTCAAAACATCTTTCCACATTCGCGTACACACTGTTTTTATGATTCCGAACCCATCTGAATCACAAAACTGTCTAAAAAGCCATTTAAACCAATACCGCCCTTATGTTTTTTTTTGTTATACATTAATTTTTTCCACTTTTTTCCAACTTTCCTCCTTCTCGTACACTTTTTATGATTCCGAACCCACCTGACTCACAAAACCGTCTAAAAGACCATTTAAACCAATACCTCCCTTTTGTTTTTTTTCCTTATACATTCATTTTTTCCACGTTTTTGCACTCAAAACAACTTTCCTCCTTCGCGTACACACTGTTTTTATGATTCCGAACCCATCTGAATCACAAAACTGTCTAAAAAGCCATTTAAACCCATACCGCCCTTTTGTTTCTTTTCATTATACATTTATTTTTTCCACGTTTCGGCACTCAAAACATCTTTCCACATTCGTGTACACACTGCTTTTATGATTTCGAACCCATCTGTCTCACGAAATCGTCTAAAAGACCATTTAAACCAATACCTCCCTTTTGTTTCTTTTCCTTATACATTCGTTTTTTCCACGTTTTTGCACTCAAAACAACTTTCCTCCTTCGCGTACACACTGTTTTTATGATTCCGAACCCATCTGAATCACAAAACTGTCTAAAAAGCCATTTAAACCAATACCACCCTTTTGTTTCTTTTCATTATACATTTATTTTTTCCACGTTTCGGCACTCAAAACATCTTTCCACATTCGCGTACACACTGCTTTTATGATTTCGAACCCATCTGTCTCACAAAATCGTCTAAAAGACCATTTAAACCAATACCTCCCTTTTGTTTCTTTTCCTTATACATTCATTTTTTCCACCCTTTTTCACTCAAAACAACTTTCCTCCTTAAGTAGACACTGTTTGTATGATTCCGAACCCATCTGACTCACAAAATCGCCTAAAAGACCATTTAAACCAATACCTCCCTTTTTTTTCTTTTCCTTATACATTCATTTTTTCCACGTTTTTGCACTCAAAACAACTTTCCTCCTTCGCGTACACACTGCTTTTATGATTTCGAACCCATCTGTCTCACAAAATCGTCTAAAAGACCATTTAAACCAATACCTCCTTTTTGTTTCTTTTCCTTATACATTCATTTTTTCCACGTTTTTGCACTCAAGAGAACTTTCCTCTTTCGCGTACACACAGTTTTTATGATTCCGAACCCATCCGACTCACAAAAACGTCTAAAAGACCATTTAAACCAATACCTCTGTTTTGTTTCTTTTCCTTATACATTTATTTTTTCCACGTTTTTGCACTCAAAACAACTTTCCTCCTTCTCGTAGACACTGTTTTTATGATTCCTAACCCATCTGACTCACAAAATCGCCTAAAAGACCATTTAAACCAATACCTCCCTTTTTTTTCTTTTCTTTATACATTCATTTTTTCCACGTTTTTGCACTCAAAACAACTTTCCTCCTTCGCGTACACACTGTTTTTAAGATTCCAAACCCATCTGAATCACAAAACTGTCTAAAAAGCCATTTAAACCAATACCGCCCTTTTGTTTCTTTTCATTATACATTTATTTTTTCCACGTTTCGGCACTCAAAACATCTTTCCACATTCGTGTACACACTGCTTTTATGATTTCGAACCCATCTGTCTCACGAAATCGTCTAAAAGACCATTTAAACCAATACCTCCCTTTTGTTTCTTTTCCTTATACATTCGTTTTTTCCACGTTTTTGCACTCAAAACAACTTTCCTCCTTCGCGTACACACTGTTTTTATGATTCCGAACCCATCTGAATCACAAAACTGTCTAAAAAGCCATTTAAACCAATACCACCCTTTTGTTTCTTTTCATTATACATTTATTTTTTCCACGTTTCGGCACTCAAAACATCTTTCCACATTCGCGTACACACTGCTTTTATGATTTCGAACCCATCTGTCTCACAAAATCGTCTAAAAGACCATTTAAACCAATACCTCCCTTTTGTTTCTTTTCCTTATACATTCATTTTTTCCACCCTTTTTCACTCAAAACAACTTTCCTCCTTAAGTAGACACTGTTTGTATGATTCCGAACCCATCTGACTCACAAAATCGCCTAAAAGACCATTTAAACCAATACCTCCCTTTTTTTTCTTTTCCTTATACATTCATTTTTTCCACGTTTTTGCACTCAAAACAACTTTCCTCCTTCGCGTACACACTGCTTTTATGATTTCGAACCCATCTGTCTCACAAAATCGTCTAAAAGACCATTTAAACCAATACCTCCTTTTTGTTTCTTTTCCTTATACATTCATTTTTTCCACGTTTTTGCACTCAAGAGAACTTTCCTCTTTCGCGTACACACAGTTTTTATGATTCCGAACCCATCCGACTCACAAAAACGTCTAAAAGACCATTTAAACCAATACCTCTGTTTTGTTTCTTTTCCTTATACATTTATTTTTTCCACGTTTTTGCACTCAAAACAACTTTCCTCCTTCTCGTAGACACTGTTTTTATGATTCCTAACCCATCTGACTCACAAAATCGCCTAAAAGACCATTTAAACCAATACCTCCCTTTTTTTTCTTTTCTTTATACATTCATTTTTTCCACGTTTTTGCACTCAAAACAACTTTCCTCCTTCGCGTACACACTGTTTTTAAGATTCCAAACCCATCTGAATCACAAAACTGTCTAAAAAGCCATTTAAACCAATACCGCCCTTTTGTTTCTTTTCATTATACATTTATTTTTTCCACGTTTCGGCACTCAAAACATCTTTCCACATTCGTGTACACACTGCTTTTATGATTTCGAACCCATCTGTCTCACGAAATCGTCTAAAAGACCATTTAAACCAATACCTCCCTTTTGTTTCTTTTCCTTATACATTCGTTTTTTCCACGTTTTTGCACTCAAAACAACTTTCCTCCTTCGCGTACACACTGTTTTTATGATTCCGAACCCATCTGAATCACAAAACTGTCTAAAAAGCCATTTAAACCAATACCACCCTTTTGTTTCTTTTCATTATACATTTATTTTTTCCACGTTTCGGCACTCAAAACATCTTTCCACATTCGCGTACACACTGCTTTTATGATTTCGAACCCATCTGTCTCACAAAATCGTCTAAAAGACCATTTAAACCAATACCTCCCTTTTTTTTCTTTTCCTTATACATTCATTTTTTCCACGTTTTTGCACTCAAAACAACTTTCCTCCTTCGCGTACACACTGTTTTTATGATTCCGAACCCATCTGAATCACAAAACTGTCTAAAAAGCCATTTAAACCAATACCACCCTTTTGTTTCTTTTCATTATACATTTATTTTTTCCACGTTTCGGCACTCAAAACATCTTTCCACATTCGCGTACACACTGCTTTTATGATTTCGAACCCATCTGTCTCACAAAATCGTCTAAAAGACCATTTAAACCAATACCTCCCTTTTGTTTCTTTTCCTTATACATTCATTTTTTCCACGTTTTTGCACTCAAAACAACTTTCCTCCTTCGCGTACACACTGTTTTTATGATTCCGAACCCATCTGAATCACAAAACTGTCTAAAAAGCCATTTAAACCAATACCACCCTTTTGTTTCTTTTCATTATACATTTATTTTTTCCACGTTTCGGCACTCAAAACATCTTTCCACATTCGCGTACACACTGCTTTTATGATTTCGAACCCATCTGTCTCACAAAATCGTCTAAAAGACCATTTAAACCAATACCTCCCTTTTGTTTCTTTTCCTTATACATTCATTTTTTCCACGTTTTTGCACTCAAGAGAACTTTCCTCTTTCGCGTACACACAGTTTTTATGATTCCGAACCCATCCGACTCACAAAAACGTCTAAAAGACCATTTAAACCAATACCTCTGTTTTGTTTCTTTTCCTTATACATTTATTTTTTCCACGTTTTTGCACTCAAAACAACTTTCCTCCTTCGCGTACACACTGTTTTTAAGATTCCAAACCCATCTGAATCACAAAACTGTCTAAAAAGCCATTTAAACCAATACCGCCCTTATGTTTTTTTTTGTTATACATTAATTTTTTCCACTTTTTTCCAACTTTCCTCCTTCTCGTACACTTTTTATGATTCCAAACCCACCTGACTCACAAAACCGTCTAAAAGACCATTTAAACCAATACCTCCCTTTTGTTTTTTTTCCTTATACATTCATTTTTTCCACGTTTTTGCACTCAAAACAACTTTCCTCCTTCGCGTACACACTGTTTTTATGATTCCGAACCCATCTGAATCACAAAACTGTCTAAAAAGCCATTTAAACCAATACCGCCCTTTTGTTTCTTTTCATTATACATTTATTTTTTCCACGTTTCGGCACTCAAAACATCTTTCCACATTCGTGTACACACTGCTTTTATGATTTCGAACCCATCTGTCTCACGAAATCGTCTAAAAGACCATTTAAACCAATACCTCCCTTTTGTTTCTTTTCCTTATACATTCGTTTTTTCCACGTTTTTGCACTCAAAACAACTTTCCTCCTTCGCGTACACACTGTTTTTATGATTCCGAACCCATCTGAATCACAAAACTGTCTAAAAAGCCATTTAAACCAATACCACCCTTTTGTTTCTTTTCATTATACATTTATTTTTTCCACGTTTCGGCACTAAAAACATCTTTCCACATTCGCGTACACACTGCTTTTATGATTTCGAACCCATCTGTCTCACAAAATCGTCTAAAAGACCATTTAAACCAATACCTCCCTTTTATTTCTTTTCCTTATACATTCATTTTTTCCACCCTTTTTCACTCAAAACAACTTTCCTCCTTAAGTAGACACTGTTTGTATGATTCCGAACCCATCTGACTCACAAAATCGCCTAAAAGACCATTTAAACCAATACCTCCCTTTTTTTTCTTTTCCTTATACATTCATTTTTTCCACGTTTTTGCACTCAAAACAACTTTCCTCCTTCGCGTACACACTGTTTTTATGATTCCGAACCCATCTGAATCACAAAACTGTCTAAAAAGCCATTTAAACCAATACCACCCTTTTGTTTCTTTTCATTATACATTTATTTTTTCCACGTTTCGGCACTCAAAACATCTTTCCACATTCGCGTACACACTGCTTTTATGATTTCGAACCCATCTGTCTCACAAAATCGTCTAAAAGACCATTTAAACCAATACCTCCCTTTTGTTTCTTTTCCTTATACATTCATTTTTTCCACGTTTTTGCACTCAAGAGAACTTTCCTCTTTCGCGTACACACAGTTTTTATGATTCCGAACCCATCCGACTCACAAAAACGTCTAAAAGACCATTTAAACCAATACCTCTGTTTTGTTTCTTTTCCTTATACATTTATTTTTTCCACGTTTTTGCACTCAAAACAACTTTCCTCCTTCTCGTAGACACTGTTTTTATGATTCCTAACCCATCTGACTCACAAAATCGCCTAAAAGACCATTTAAACCAATACCTCCCTTTTTTTTCTTTTCTTTATACATTCATTTTTTCCACGTTTTTGCACTCAAAACAACTTTCCTCCTTCGCGTACACACTGTTTTTAAGATTCCAAACCCATCTGAATCACAAAACTGTCTAAAAAGCCATTTAAACCAATACCGCCCTTATGTTTTTTTTTTGTTATACATTAATTTTTTCCACTTTTTTCCAACTTTCCTCCTTCTCGTACACTTTTTATGATTCCGAACCCACCTAACTCACAAAACCGTCTAAAAGACCATTTAAACCAATACCTCTGTTTTGTTTCTTTTCCTTATACATTCATTTTTTCCACGTTTTTGCACTCAAAACAACTTTCCTCCTTCGCGTAGACACTGTTTTTATGATTCCGAACCCATCTGACTGACAAAATCGCCTAAAAGACCATTTAAACCAATACCTCCCTTTTTTTTCTTTTCCTTATACATTCACTTTTTCCACGTTTTTGCACTCAAAACAACTTTCCTCCTTCGCGTACACACAGTTTTTATGATTCCGAACCCATCTGACTCACAAAAACGTCTGAAAGACCATTTAAACCAATACCTCTGTTTTGTTTCTTTTCATTATACATTTATTTTTTCCACGTTTCGGCACTCAAAACATCTTTCCACATTCGCGTACACACTGCTTTTATGATTTCGAACCCATCTGTCTCACGAAATCGTCTAAAAGACCATTTAAACCTCCCTTTTGTTTCTTTTCCTTATACATTCATTTTTTCCACGTTTTTGCACTCAAAACAACTTTCCTCCTTCGCGTACACACTGTTTTTATGATTCCGAACCCATCTGAATCACAAAACTGTCTAAAAAGCCATTTAAACCAATACCACCCTTTTGTTTCTTTTCATTATACATTTATTTTTTCCACGTTTCGGCACTCAAAACATCTTTCCACATTCGCGTACACACTGCTTTTATGATTTCGAACCCATCTGTCTCACAAAATCGTCTAAAAGACCATTTAAACCAATACCTCCCTTTTGTTTCTTTTCCTTATACATTCATTTTTTCCACCCTTTTTCACTCAAAACAACTTTCCTCCTTAAGTAGACACTGTTTGTATGATTCCGAACCCATCTGACTCACAAAATCGCCTAAAAGACCATTTAAACCAATACCTCCCTTTTTTTTCTTTTCCTTATACATTCATTTTTTCCACGTTTTTGCACTCAAAACAACTTTCCTCCTTCGCGTACACACTGTTTTTATGATTCCGAACCCATCTGAATCACAAAACTGTCTAAAAAGCCATTTAAACCAATACCACCCTTTTGTTTCTTTTCATTATACATTTATTTTTTCCACGTTTCGGCACTCAAAACATCTTTCCACATTCGCGTACACACTGCTTTTATGATTTCGAACCCATCTGTCTCACAAAATCGTCTAAAGGACCATTTAAACCAATACCTCCCTTTTGTTTCTTTTCCTTATACATTCATTTTTTCCACGTTTCGGCACTCAAAACATCTTTCCACATTCGCGTACACACTGTTTTTATGATTCCGAACCCATCTGAATCACAAAACTGTCTAAAAAGCCATTTAAACCAATACCGCCCTTATGTTTTTTTTTGTTATACATTAATTTTTTCCACTTTTTTCCAACTTTCCTCCTTCTCGTACACTTTTTATGATTCCGAACCCACCTGACTCACAAAACCGTCTAAAAGACCATTTAAACCAATACCTCCCTTTTGTTTTTTTTCCTTATACATTCATTTTTTCCACGTTTTTGCACTCAAAACAACTTTCCTCCTTCGCGTACACACTGTTTTTATGATTCCGAACCCATCTGAATCACAAAACTGTCTAAAAAGCCATTTAAACCAATACCGCCCTTTTGTTTCTTTTCATTATACATTTATTTTTTCCACGTTTCGGCACTCAAAACATCTTTCCACATTCGTGTACACACTGCTTTTATGATTTCGAACCCATCTGTCTCACGAAATCGTCTAAAAGACCATTTAAACCAATACCTCCCTTTTCCTTATACATTCGTTTTTTCCACGTTTTTGCACTCAAAACAACTTTCCTCCTTCGCGTACACACTGTTTTTATGATTCCGAACCCATCTGAATCACAAAACTGTCTAAAAAGCCATTTAAACCAATACCACCCTTTTGTTTCTTTTCATTATACATTTATTTTTTCCACGTTTCGGCACTCAAAACATCTTTCCACATTCGCGTACACACTGCTTTTATGATTTCGAACCCATCTGTCTCACAAAATCGTCTAAAAGACCATTTAAACCAATACCTCCCTTTTGTTTCTTTTCCTTATACATTCATTTTTTCCACCCTTTTTCACTCAAAACAACTTTCCTCCTTAAGTAGACACTGTTTGTATGATTCCGAACCCATCTGACTCACAAAATCGCCTAAAAGACCATTTAAACCAATACCTCCCTTTTTTTTCTTTTCCTTATACATTCATTTTTTCCACGTTTTTGCACTCAAAACAACTTTCCTCCTTCGCGTACACACTGTTTTTATGATTCCGAACCCATCTGAATCACAAAACTGTCTAAAAAGCCATTTAAACCAATACCACCCTTTTGTTTCTTTTCATTATACATTTATTTTTTCCACGTTTCGGCACTCAAAACATCTTTCCACATTCGCGTACACACTGCTTTTATGATTTCGAACCCATCTGTCTCACAAAATCGTCTAAAAGACCATTTAAACCAATACCTCCCTTTTGTTTCTTTTCCTTATACATTCATTTTTTCCACGTTTTTGCACTCAAGAGAACTTTCCTCTTTCGCGTACACACAGTTTTTATGATTCCGAACCCATCCGACTCACAAAAACGTCTAAAAGACCATTTAAACCAATACCTCTGTTTTGTTTCTTTTCCTTATACATTCATTTTTTCCACTTTTTTGCACTCAAAACAACTTTCCTCCTTCGCGTACACACTGTTTTTAAGATTCCAAACCCATCTGAATCACAAAACTGTCTAAAAAGCCATTTAAACCAATACCTCCCTTTTGTTTCTTTTTCTTATACATTCATTTTTTCCACGTTTTTCCAACTTTCCTCCTTTTCGTTTACACTTTTTTTATTATTCCGAACCCACCTGACTCACAAAACCGTCTAAAAGACCATTTAAACCAATACCTCCCTTTTGTTTCTTTTCCTTATACATTCATTTTTTCCACGTTTTTCCAACTTTCCTCCTTTTCGTTTACACTTTTTTTATTATTCCGAACCCACCTGACTCACAAAACCGTCTAAAAGACCATTTAAACCAATACCTCCCTTTTGTTTCTTTTCCTTATACATTCATTTTTTCCACGTTTTTGCACTCAAAACAACTTTCCGCCTTCGCGTACACACTGTTTTTATTATTCCGAACCCGTCTGACTAACAAAATCGCCTAAAAGACCATTTAAACCAATACCTCCTTTTTGTTTCTTTTTCTTATACATTCATTTTTTCCACGTTTTTGCACTCAAAACAACTTTCCTCCTTCGCGTACACACTGTTTTTATTATTCCGAACCCGCCTAAAAGACCATTTAAACCAATACCTCCCTTTTGTTTCTTTTTCTTATACATTCATTTTTTCCACGTTTTTCCAACTTTCCTCCTCCTCGTACACACTTTTTTTATGATTCCGAAGCCATCTGTCTCACAAAATCGTCTAAAAGACCATTTAAACCAATACCTCCCTTTTGTTAATGAACAGTCCCTTATACATTAATTTTTTCCACGTTTTTGCACTCAAGACAACTTTTCTCCTTCGCGTACACACTGTTTTTATGATTCCGAACCCATCTGACTCACAAAATCGTCTAAAAGACCATTTAAACCAATACCTCCCTTTTGTTTTTTTCCTTATACATTCATTTTTTCCACGTTTTTGCACTCAAAACAACTTTCCTCCTTCGCGTACACACTGTTTTTAAGATTCCAAACCTATCTGACTCACAAAACTGTCTAAAAAGTCATTTAAACCAATACCGCCCTTTTGTTTCTTTTCCTTATACATTCATTTTTTCCACGTTTTTGCACTCAAAACAACTTTCCTCCTTCGCGTACACACTGTTTTTATGATTCCGAACCCATCTGACTTACAAAATCGCCTAAAAAACCATTTAAACCAATACCTCCCTTTTGTTTTTTTTCCTTATACATTCATTTTTTCCACGTTTTTCCAACTTTCCTCCTTCTCGTACACACTTTTTTTATGATTCCGAACCCATCTGACTCACAAAATCGCCTAAAAAACCATTTAAACCAATACCGCCCATTTGTTTCTTTTCCTTATACATTCATTTTTTCCACGTTTTTCCAACTTTCCTCCTTCTCGTACACACTTTTTTTATGATTCCGAACCCATCTGTCTCACAAAATCGTCTAAAAGACCATTTAAACCAATACCTCCCTTTTGTTTCTTTTCCTCATACATTCATTTTTTCCACGTTTTTGCACTCAAGACAACTTTCCTCCTTCTTGTACACACTTTTCTGATAATTTCGAACCCACCTGATTCACAAAATAGCCTAAAAGACCATTTAAACCCTTTTGTTTCTTTTCCTTATACATTCATTTTTTCCACTTTTTTGCACTCAAAACAACTTTCCTCCTTCGCGTACACACTGTTTTTAAGATTCCAAACCCATCTGAATCACAAAACTGTCTAAAAAGCCATTTAAACCAATACCTCCCTTTTGTTTCTTTTTCTTATACATTCATTTTTTCCACGTTTTTCCAACTTTCCTCCTCCTCGTACACACTTTTTTTATGATTCCGAAGCTATCTGTCTCACAAAATCGTCTAAAAGACCATTTAAACCAATACCTCCCTTTTGTTAATGTACAGTCCCTTATACATTAATTTTTTCCACGTTTTTGCACTCAAGACAACTTTTCTCCTTCGCGTACACACTGTTTTTATGATTCCGAACCCATCTGACTCACAAAATCGTCTAAAAAACTATTTAAACCAATACCTCCCTTTTGTTTCTTTTCCTTATACATTCATTTTTTCCACGTTTTTGCACTCAAAACAACTTTCCTTCTTCGCGTACACACTGTTTTTAAGATTCCAAACCTATCTGACTCACAAAACTGTCTAAAAAGTCATTTAAACCAATACCGCCCTTTTGTTTCTTTTCCTTATACATTTATTTTTTCCACGTTTCGGCACTCAAAACATCTTTCCACATTCGTGTACACACTGCTTTTATGATTTCGAACCCATCTGTCTCACGAAATCGTCTAAAAGACCATTTAAACCAATACCTCCCTTTTGTTTCTTTTCCTTATACATTCGTTTTTTCCACGTTTTTGCACTCAAAACAACTTTCCTCCTTCGCGTACACACTGTTTTTATGATTCCGAACCCATCTGAATCACAAAACTGTCTAAAAAGCCATTTAAACCAATACCACCCTTTTGTTTCTTTTCATTATACATTTATTTTTTCCACGTTTCGGCACTCAAAACATCTTTCCACATTCGCGTACACACTGCTTTTATGATTTCGAACCCATCTGTCTCACAAAATCGTCTAAAAGACCATTTAAACCAATACCTCCCTTTTGTTTCTTTTCCTTATACATTCATTTTTTCCACCCTTTTTCACTCAAAACAACTTTCCTCCTTAAGTAGACACTGTTTGTATGATTCCGAACCCATCTGACTCACAAAATCGCCTAAAAGACCATTTAAACCAATACCTCCCTTTTTTTTCTTTTCCTTGTACATTCATTTTTTCCACGTTTTTGCACTCAAAACAACTTTCCTCCTTCGCGTACACACTGTTTTTATGATTCCGAACCCATCTGAATCACAAAACTGTCTAAAAAGCCATTTAAACCAATACCGCCCTTTTGTTTCTTTTCATTATACATTTATTTTTTCCACGTTTCGGCACTCAAAACATCTTTCCACATTCGCGTACACACTACTTTTATGATTTCGAACCCAACTGTTTCACAAAATCGTCTAAAAGACCATTTAAACCAATACCTCCCTTTTGTTTCTTTTCCTTATACATTCATTTTTTCCACGTTTTTGCACTCAAAACAACTTTCCTCCTTAAGTAGACACTGTTTTTATGATTCCGAACCCATCTGTCTCACAAAATCGCCTAAAAGACCATTTAAACCAATACCTCCCTTTTTTTTCTTTTCCTTATACATTCATTTTTTCCACGTTTTTGCACTCAAAACAACTTTCCTCCTTCGCGTACACACTGTTTTTATGATTCCGAACCCATCTGAATCACAAAACTGTCTAAAAAGCCATTTAAACCAATACCACCTTTTTGTTTCTTTTCATTATACATTTATTTTTTCCACGTTTCGGCACTCAAAACATCTTTCCTCCTTCGCGTAGACACAGTTTTTATGATTCCGAACCCATCTGACTCACAAAATCGCCTAAAAGATCATTTAAACCAATACCTCCCTTTTTTTTCTTTTCTTTATACATTCATTTTTTCCACGTTTTTGCACTCAAAACAACTTTCCTCCTTCGCGTACACACAGTTTTTATGATTCCGAACCCATCTGACTCACAAAAACGTCTAAAAGACCATTTAAACCAATACCTCCCTATTGTTTCTTTTCCTTATACATTCATTTTTTCCACGTTTTTGCTCTCAAAACAACTTTCCTTCTTCGCGTACACACTGTTTTTATGATTCCGAACCCATCTGAATCACAAAACTGTCTAAAAAGCCATTTAAACCAATACCACCCTTTTGTTTCTTTTCATTATACATTTATTTTTTCCACGTTTCGGCACTCAAAACATCTTTCCACATTCGCGTACACACTGCTTTTATGATTTCGAACCCATCTGTCTCACAAAATCGTCTAAAGGACCATTTAAACCAATACCTCCCTTTTGTTTCTTTTCCTTATACATTCATTTTTTCCACGTTTCGGCACTCAAAACATCTTTCCACATTCGCGTACACACTGTTTTTATGATTCCGAACCCATCTGATTCACAAAACTGTCTAAAAAGCCATTTAAACCAATACCGCCCTTATGTTTTTTTTTGTTATACATTAATTTTTTCCACTTTTTTCCAACTTTCCTCCTTCTCGTACACTTTTTATGATTCCGAACCCACCTGACTCACAAAACCGTCTAAAAGACCATTTAAACCAATACCTCCCTTTTGTTTTTTTTCCTTATACATTCATTTTTTCCACGTTTTTGCACTCAAAACAACTTTCCTCCTTCGCGTACACACTGTTTTTATGATTCCGAACCCATCTGAATCACAAAACTGTCTAAAAAGCCATTTAAACCAATACCGCCCTTTTGTTTCTTTTCATTATACATTTATTTTTTCCACGTTTCGGCACTCAAAACATCTTTCCACATTCGTGTACACACTGCTTTTATGATTTCGAACCCATCTGTCTCACGAAATCGTCTAAAAGACCATTTAAACCAATACCTCCCTTTTGTTTCTTTTCCTTATACATTCGTTTTTTCCACGTTTTTGCACTCAAAACAACTTTCCTCCTTCGCGTACACACTGTTTTTATGATTCCGAACCCATCTGAATCACAAAACTGTCTAAAAAGCCATTTAAACCAATACCACCCTTTTGTTTCTTTTCATTATACATTTATTTTTTCCACGTTTCGGCACTCAAAACATCTTTCCACATTCGCGTACACACTGCTTTTATGATTTCGAACCCATCTGTCTCACAAAATCGTCTAAAAGACCATTTAAACCAATACCTCCCTTTTGTTTCTATTCCTTATACATTCATTTTTTCCACCCTTTTTCACTCAAAACAACTTTCCTCCTTAAGTAGACACTGTTTGTATGATTCCGAACCCATCTGACTCACAAAATCGCCTAAAAGACCATTTAAACCAATACCTCCCTTTTTTTTCTTTTCCTTATACATTCATTTTTTCCACGTTTTTGCACTCAAAACAACTTTCCTCCTTCGCGTACACACTGTTTTTATGATTCCGAACCCATCTGAATCACAAAACTGTCTAAAAAGCCATTTAAACCAATACCACCCTTTTGTTTCTTTTCATTATACATTTATTTTTTCCACGTTTCGGCACTCAAAACATCTTTCCACATTCGCGTACACACTGCTTTTATGATTTCGAACCCATCTGTCTCACAAAATCGTCTAAAAGACCATTTAAACCAATACCTCCCTTTTGTTTCTTTTCCTTATACATTCATTTTTTCCACGTTTTTGCACTCAAGACAACTTTCCTCCTTCTTGTACACACTTTTCTGATAATTCCGAACCCACCTGATTCACAAAATAGCCTAAAAGACCATTTAAACCCTTTTGTTTCTTTTCCTTATACATTCATTTTTTCCACTTTTTAACACTCAAAACAACTTTCCTCCTTCGCGTACACACTGTTTTTAAGATTCCAAACCCATCTGAATCACAAAACTGTCTAAAAAGCCATTTAAACCAATACCTCCCTTTTGTTTCTTTTTCTTATACATTCATTTTTTCCACGTTTTTCCAACTTTCCTCCTCCTCGTACACACTTTTTTTATGATTCCGAACCCACCTGACTCACAAAACCGTCTAAAAGACCATTTAAACCAATACCTCCCTTTTGTTTCTTTTCCTTATACATTCATTTTTTCCACGTTTTTCCAACTTTCCTCCTTTTCGTTTACACTTTTTTTATTATTCCGAACCCACCTGACTCACAAAACCGTCTAAAAGACCATTTAAACCAATACCTCCCTTTTGTTTCTTTTCCTTATACATTCATTTTTTCCACGTTTTTGCACTCAAAACAACTTTCCGCCTTCGCGTACACACTGTTTTTATTATTCCGAACCCGTCTGACTAACAAAATCGCCTAAAAGACCATTTAAACCAATACCTCCTTTTTGTTTCTTTTTCTTATACATTCATTTTTTCCACGTTTTTGCACTCAAAACAACTTTCCTCCTTCGCGTACACACTGTTTTTATTATTCCGAACCCGCCTAAAAGACCATTTAAACCAATACCTCCCTTTTGTTTCTTTTTCTTATACATTCATTTTTTCCACGTTTTTCCAACTTTCCTCCTCCTCGTACACACTTTTTTTATGATTCCGAAGCCATCTGTCTCACAAAATCGTCTAAAAGACCATTTAAACCAATACCTCCCTTTTGTTAATGTACAGTCCCTTATACATTAATTTTTTCCACGTTTTTGCACTCAAGACAACTTTTCTCCTTCGCGTACACACTGTTTTTATGATTCCGAACCCATCTGACTCACAAAATCGTCTAAAAGACCATTTAAACCAATACCTCCCTTTTGTTTTTTTCCTTATACATTCATTTTTTCCACGTTTTTGCACTCAAAACAACTTTCCTCCTTCGCGTACACACTGTTTTTAAGATTCCAAACCTATCTGACTCACAAAACTGTCTAAAAAGTCATTTAAACCAATACCGCCCTTTTGTTTCTTTTCCTTATACATTCATTTTTTCCACGTTTTTGCACTCAAAACAACTTTCCTCCT
Organism: Salticus scenicus; assembly: GCA_963930645.1. Taxonomy (NCBI): domain Eukaryota; kingdom Metazoa; phylum Arthropoda; class Arachnida; order Araneae; family Salticidae; genus Salticus; species Salticus scenicus. The sequence continues at coordinate 242,029 of CAWVNO010002049.1, forward strand.
TCGCGTACACACTGTTTTTATGATTCCGAGCCCATCTGACTTACAAAATCGCCTAAAAAACCATTTAAACCAATACCTCCCTTTTGTTTTTTTTCCTTATACATTCATTTTTTCCACGTTTTTCCAACTTTCCTCCTTCTCGTACACACTTTTTTTATGATTCCGAACCCATCTGACTCACAAAATCGCCTAAAAAACCATTTAAACCAATACCGCCCATTTGTTTCTTTTCCTTATACATTCATTTTTTCCACGTTTTTCCAACTTTCCTCCTTCTCGTACACACTTTTTTTATGATTCCGAACCCATCTGTCTCACAAAATCGTCTAAAAGACCATTTAAACCAATACCTCCCTTTTGTTTCTTTTCCTCATACATTCATTTTTTCCACGTTTTTGCACTCAAGACAACTTTCCTCCTTCTTGTACACACTTTTCTGATAATTCCGAACCCACCTGATTCACAAAATAGCCTAAAAGACCATTTAAACCCTTTTGTTTCTTTTCCTTATACATTCATTTTTTCCACTTTTTTGCACTCAAAACAACTTTCCTCCTTCGCGTACACACTGTTTTTAAGATTCCAAACCCATCTGAATCACAAAACTGTCTAAAAAGCCATTTAAACCAATACCTCCCTTTTGTTTCTTTTCCTTATTCATTCAGTTTTTACACGTTTTTCCAACTTTCCTCCTTTTCGTTTACACTTTTTTTATTATTCCGAACCCACCTGACTCACAAAACCGTCTAAAAGACCATTTAAACCAATACCTCCCTTTTGTTTCTTTTCCTTATACATTCATTTTTTCCACGTTTTTGCACTCAAAACAACTTTCCGCCTTCGCGTACACACTGTTTTTATTATTCCGAACCCGTCTGACTAACAAAATCGCCTAAAAGACCATTTAAACCAATACCTCCTTTTTGTTTCTTTTTCTTATACATTCATTTTTTCCACGTTTTTGCACTCAAAACAACTTTTTTCCTTCGCGTACACACTGTTTTTATTATTCCGAACCCGCCTAAAAGACCATTTAAACCAATACCTCCCTTTTGTTTCTTTTTCTTATACATTCATTTTTTCCACGTTTTTCCAACTTTCCTCCTCCTCGTACACACTTTTTTACTTTCCGAACACTATAGTGAGGAAAGTATTGTAATCATGTCAAAAATCCGAATTCGAGATTTTGATGTTTCTATACGTTTTGAGGTGCCCTGAGTCCGTTTTCACTATTTTTACGATGATGTATGTATGTGTGTGTGTATGTGTGTATGTGTGTATGTCTGTGGGTGAACACGCTAGCGTCTAAACGCTTCGTTCGATTAACCTGAAAGTTGGTACGCATATTGTAAGTCACCATAGTACGAACCCTATAGATTTTGGTGAATCTAGCACTTATAGTTTTTTTATAGGGACACAAAGAAAAATTCTTTATCATTATGGCCTATGGGAGCAAAATCTTAAAAGTGCGATAGCATCTAAACGCCTTATTCAATTGTGCAAAAATTTTATACACATATTATAGATCACAAATACTCAATCTGTATAGATTTTGGAGAATCTAGCACTTATAGTTTTTTTACAGGGACACAAAGAAAAATTCTTTATCATTATGCCTATGGGGCCAAATTTTTAAAAATGTGATAGTGTCTAAACGCCTTATTAATCCGAGCAAAAAAATTGTACACATGTTATAGATCACAGTTGAACTAACTGTATAGATTTTGGTGAATCTAGCACTTACAGTTTTTTTACAGGGACGCAAAGAAAAATTCTTTATCATTATGGCCTATGGGACTAAATTTTTAAAAGTACGATAGCATCTAAACGCCTTATTGAATTCAGCTGAAAATTTATATGAGTATTATAAATCACTGTTGCACTAACTATAAGCATTTTGGTGAATCTAACATTTATAGGTTTTTACAGGGACACAACGAAAATTTCTTTGTCATTATGATCTATGGGCTCAAAGTTCAGTAGCGTTAAATAAAACAACGTGTAATAGATGGAGAAAAATACTCAAACACTCTATTATGGTTTTCTCTCTTTTGTTTGTTTAACAACTACTCTTTCTTTACTTTATCTACAAAACTGTTAATTACTCAATGTTCGGAAAGTCGAGTGGAGTCACTCCAGATTTTTTATGATTCCGAAGCTATCTGTCTCACAAAATCGTCTAAAAGACCATTTAAACCAATACCTCCCTTTTGTTAATGTACAGTCCCTTATACATTAATTTTTTCCACGTTTTTGCACTCAAGACAACTTTTCTCCTTCGCGTACACACTGTTTTTATGATTCCGAACCCATCTGACTCACAAAATCGTCTAAAAAACTATTTAAACCAATACCTCCCTTTTGTTTCTTTTCCTTATACATTCATTTTTTCCACGTTTTTGCACTCAAAACAACTTTCCTTCTTCGCGTACACACTGTTTTTAAGATTCCAAACCTATCTGACTCACAAAACTGTCTAAAAAGTCATTTAAACCAATACCGCCCTTTTGTTTCTTTTCCTTATACATTCATTTTTTCCACGTTTTTGCACTCAAAACAACTTTCCTCCTTCGCGTACACACTGTTTTTATGATTCCGAACCCATCTGACTTACAAAATCGCCTAAAAAACCATTTAAACCAATACCTCCCTTTTGTTTTTTTCCTTATACATTCATTTTTTCCACGTTTTTCTAACTTTCCTCCTTCTCGTACACACTTTTTTTATGATTCCGAACCCATCTGACTCACAAAATCGCCTAAAAAACCATTTAAACCAATACCGCCCATTTGTTTCTTTTCCTTATACATTCATTTTTTCCACGTTTTTGCACTCAAAACAACTTTCCTCCTTCGCGTACACACTTTTCTGATAATTCCGAACCCACCTGACTCACAAAACCGTCTAAAAGGCCATTTAAACCAATACCACCCTTTTGTTTCTTTTCCTTATTCATTCAGTTTTTACACGTTTTTCCAACTTTCCTCCTTTTCGTTTACACTTTTTTTATTATTCCGAACCCACCTGACTCACAAAACCGTCTAAAAGACCATTTAAACCAATACCTCCCTTTTGTTTCTTTTCCTTATACATTCATTTTTTCCACGTTTTTGCACTCAAAACAACTTTCCGCCTTCGCGTACACACTGTTTTTATTATTCCGAACCCGTCTGACTAACAAAATCGCCTAAAAGACCATTTAAACCAATACCTCCTTTTTGTTTCTTTTTCTTATACATTCATTTTTTCCACGTTTTTGCACTCAAAACAACTTTTTTCCTTCGCGTACACACTGTTTTTATTATTCCGAACCCGCCTAAAAGACCATTTAAACCAATACCTCCCTTTTGTTTCTTTTTCTTATACATTCATTTTTTCCACGTTTTTCCAACTTTCCTCCTCCTCGTACACACTTTTTTTATGATTCCGAAGCCATCTGTCTCACAAAATCGTCTAAAAGACCATTTAAACCAATACCTCCCTTTTGTTAATGTACAGTCCCTTATACATTAATTTTTTTCACGTTTTTGCACTCAAGACAACTTTTCTCCTTCGCGTACACACTGTTTTTATGATTCCGAACCCATCTGACTCACAAAATCGCCTAAAAAACCATTTAAACCAATACCGCCCATTTGTTTCTTTTCCTTATACATTCATTTTTTCCACGTTTTTCCAACTTTCCTCCTTCTCGTACACACTTTTTTTATGATTCCGAACCCATCTGTCTCACAAAATCGTCTAAAAGACCATTTAAACCAATACCTCCCTTTTGTTTCTTTTCCTTATACATTCATTTTTTCCACGTTTTTGCACTCAAGACAACTTTCCTCCTTCTTGTACACACTTTTCTGATAATTCCGAACCCACCTGATTCACAAAATAGCCTAAAAGACCATTTAAACCCTTTTGTTTCTTTTCCTTATACATTCATTTTTTCCACTTTTTTGCACTCAAAACAACTTTCCTCCTTCGCGTACACACTGTTTTTAAGATTCCAAACCCATCTGAATCACAAAACTGTCTAAAAAGCCATTTAAACCAATACCTCCCTTTTGTTTCTTTTTCTTATACATTCATTTTTTCAACGTTTTTCCAACTTTCCTCCTCCTCGTACACACTTTTTTTATGATTCCGAAGCCATCTGTCTCACAAAATCGTCTAAAAGACCATTTAAACCAATACCTCCCTTTTGTTAATGTACAGTCCCTTATACATTAATTTTTTCCACGTTTTTGCACTCAAGACAACTTTTCTCCTTCGCGTACACACTGTTTTTATGATTCCGAACCCATCTGACTCACAAAATCGTCTAAAAGACTATTTAAACCAATACCTCCCTTTTGTTTCTTTTCCTTATACATTAATTTTTTCCACGTTTTTGCACTCAAAACAACTTTCCTTCTTCGCGTACACACTGTTTTTAAGATTCCAAACCTATCTGACTCACAAAACTGTCTAAAAAGTCATTTAAACCAATACCGCCCTTTTGTTTCTTTTCCTTATACATTCATTTTTTCCACGTTTTTGCACTCAAAACAACTTTCCTCCTTCGCGTACACACTGTTTTTATGATTCCGAACCCATCTGACTTACAAAATCGCCTAAAAAACCATTTAAACCAATACCTCCCTTTTGTTTTTTTTCCTTATACATTCATTTTTTCCACGTTTTTCCAACTTTCCTCCTTCTCGTACACACTTTTTTTATGATTCCGGACCCATCTGACTCACAAAATCGCCTAAAAAACCATTTAAACCAATACCGCCCATTTGTTTCTTTTCCTTATACATTCATTTTTTCCACGTTTTTCCAACTTTCCTCCTTCTCGTACACACTTTTTTTATGATTCCGAACCCATCTGTCTCACAAAATCGTCTAAAAGACCATTTAAACCAATACCTCCCTTTTGTTTCTTTTTCTTATACATTCATTTTTTCCACGTTTTTCCAACTTTCCTCCTCCTCGTACACACTTTTTTTATGATTCCGAAGCCATCTGTCTCACAAAATCGTCTAAAAGACCATTTAAACCAATACCTCCCTTTTGTTAATGTACAGTCCCTTATACATTAATTTTTTCCACGTTTTTGCACTCAAGACAACTTTTCTCCTTCGCGTACACACTGTTTTTATGATTCCGAACCCATCTGACTCACAAAATCGCCTAAAAAACCATTTAAACCAATACCGCCCATTTGTTTCTTTTCCTTATACATTCATTTTTTCCACGTTTTTCCAACTTTCCTCCTTCTCGTACACACTTTTTTTATGATTCCGAACCCATCTGTCTCACAAAATCGTCTAAAAGACCATTTAAACCAATACCTCCCTTTTGTTTCTTTTCCTTATACATTCATTTTTTCCACGTTTTTGCACTCAAGACAACTTTCCTCCTTCTTGTACACACTTTTCTGATAATTCCGAACCCACCTGATTCACAAAATAGCCTAAAAGACCATTTAAACCCTTTTGTTTCTTTTCCTTATACATTCATTTTTTCCACTTTTTTGCACTCAAAACAACTTTCCTCCTTCGCGTACACACTGTTTTTAAGATTCCAAACCCATCTGAATCACAAAACTGTCTAAAAAGCCATTTAAACCAATACCTCCCTTTTGTTTCTTTTTCTTATACATTCATTTTTTCCACGTTTTTCCAACTTTCCTCCTCCTCGTACACACTTTTTTTATGATTCCGAAGCCATCTGTCTCACAAAATCGTCTAAAAGACCATTTAAACCAATACCTCCCTTTTGTTAATGTACAGTCCCTTATACATTAATTTTTTCCACGTTTTTGCACTCAAGACAACTTTTCTCCTTCGCGTACACACTGTTTTTATGATTCCGAACCCATCTGACTCACAAAATCGCCTAAAAAACCATTTAAACCAATACCGCCCATTTGTTTCTTTTCCTCATACATTCATTTTTTCCACGTTTTTGCACTCAAGACAACTTTCCTCCTTCTTGTACACACTTTTCTGATAATTCCGAACCCACCTGATTCACAAAATAGCCTAAAAGACCATTTAAACCCTTTTGTTTCTTTTCCTTATACATTCATTTTTTCCACTTTTTTGCACTCAAAACAACTTTCCTCCTTCGCGTACACACTGTTTTTAAGATTCCAAACCCATCTGAATCACAAAACTGTCTAAAAAGCCATTTAAACCAATACCTCCCTTTTGTTTCTTTTTCTTATACATTCATTTTTTCCACGTTTTTCCAACTTTCCTCCTCCTCGTACACACTTTTTTTATGATTCCGAAGCTATCTGTCTCACAAAATCGTCTAAAAGACCATTTAAACCAATACCTCCCTTTTGTTAATGTACAGTCCCTTATACATTAATTTTTTCCACGTTTTTGCACTCAAGACAACTTTTCTCCTTCGCGTACACACTGTCTTTATGATTCCGAACCCATCTGACTCACAAAATCGTCTAAAAAACTATTTAAACCAATACCTCCCTTTTGTTTCTTTTCCTTATACATTCATTTTTTCCACGTTTTTGCACTCAAAACAACTTTCCTTCTTCGCGTACACACTGTTTTTAAGATTCCAAACCTATCTGACTCACAAAACTGTCTAAAAAGTCATTTAAACCAATACCGCCCTTTTGTTTCTTTTCCTTATACATTTATTTTTTCCACGTTTCGGCACTCAAAACATCTTTCCACATTCGTGTACACACTGCTTTTATGATTTCGAACCCATCTGTCTCACGAAATCGTCTAAAAGACCATTTAAACCAATACCTCCCTTTTGTTTCTTTTCCTTATACATTCGTTTTTTCCACGTTTTTGCACTCAAAACAACTTTCCTCCTTCGCGTACACACTGTTTTTATGATTCCGAACCCATCTGAATCACAAAACTGTCTAAAAAGCCATTTAAACCAATACCTCCCTTTTGTTTCTTTTCCTTATACATTCATTTTTTCCACCCTTTTTCACTCAAAACAACTTTCCTCCTTAAGTAGACACTGTTTGTATGATTCCGAACCCATCTGACTCACAAAATCGCCTAAAAGACCATTTAAACCAATACCTCCCTTTTTTTTCTTTTCCTTATACATTCATTTTTTCCACGTTTTTGCACTCAAAACAACTTTCCTCCTTCGCGTACACACTGTTTTTATGATTCCGAACCCATCTGAATCACAAAACTGTCTAAAAAGCCATTTAAACCAATACCACCCTTTTGTTTCTTTTCATTATACATTTATTTTTTCCACGTTTCGGCACTCAAAACATCTTTCCACATTCGCGTACACACTGCTTTTATGATTTCGAACCCATCTGTCTCACAAAATCGTCTAAAAGACCATTTAAACCAATACCTCTGTTTTGTTTCTTTTCCTTATACATTCATTTTTTCAACTTTTTTGCACTCAAAACAACTTTCCTCCTTCGCGTACACACTGTTTTTAAGATTCCAAACCCATCTGAATCACAAAATTGTCTAAAAAGCCATTTAAACCAATACCTCCCTTTTGTTTCTTTTTCTTATACATTCATTTTTTCCACGTTTTTCCAACTTTCCTCCTTTTCGTTTACACTTTTTTTATTATTCCGAACCCACCTGACTCACAAAACCGTCTAAAAGACCATTTAAACCAATACCTCCCTTTTGTTTCTTTTCCTTATACATTCATTTTTTCCACGTTTTTCCAACTTTCCTCCTTTTCGTTTACACTTTTTTTATTATTCCGAACCCACCTGACTCACAAAACCGTCTAAAAGACCATTTAAACCAATACCTCCCTTTTGTTTCTTTTCCTTATACATTCATTTTTTCCACGTTTTTGCACTCAAAACAACTTTCCGCCTTCGCGTACACACTGTTTTTATTATTCCGAACCCGTCTGACTAACAAAATCGCCTAAAAGACCATTTAAACCAATACCTCCTTTTTGTTTCTTTTTCTTATACATTCATTTTTTCCACGTTTTTGCACTCAAAACAACTTTCCTCCTTCGCGTACACACTGTTTTTATTATTCCGAACCCGCCTAAAAGACCATTTAAACCAATACCTCCCTTTTGTTTCTTTTTCTTATACATTCATTTTTTCCACGTTTTTCCAACTTTCCTCCTCCTCGTACACACTTTTTTTATGATTCCGAAGCCATCTGTCTCACAAAATCGTCTAAAAGACCATTTAAACCAATACCTCCCTTTTGTTAATGTACAGTCCCTTATACATTAATTTTTTCCACGTTTTTGCACTCAAGACAACTTTTCTCCTTCGCGTACACACTGTTTTTATGATTCCGAACCCATCTGACTCACAAAATCGTCTAAAAGACCATTTAAACCAATACCTCCCTTTTGTTTTTTTCCTTATACATTCATTTTTTCCACGTTTTTGCACTCAAAACAACTTTCCTCCTTCGCGTACACACTGTTTTTAAGATTCCAAACCTATCTGACTCACAAAACTGTCTAAAAAGTCATTTAAACCAATACCGCCCTTTTGTTTCTTTTCCTTATACATTCATTTTTTCCACGTTTTTGCACTCAAAACAACTTTCCTCCTTCGCGTACACACTGTTTTTATGATTCCGAACCCATCTGACTTACAAAATCGCCTAAAAAACCATTTAAACCAATACCTCCCTTTTGTTTTTTTTCCTTATACATTCATTTTTTCCACGTTTTTCCAACTTTCCTCCTTCTCGTACACACTTTTTTTATGATTCCGAACCCATCTGACTCACAAAATCGCCTAAAAAACCATTTAAACCAATACCGCCCATTTGTTTCTTTTCCTTATACATTCATTTTTTCCACGTTTTTCCAACTTTCCTCCTTCTCGTACACACTTTTTTTATGATTCCGAACCCATCTGTCTCACAAAATCGTCTAAAAGACCATTTAAACCAATACCTCCCTTTTGTTTCTTTTCCTCATACATTCATTTTTTCCACGTTTTTGCACTCAAGACAACTTTCCTCCTTCTTGTACACACTTTTCTGATAATTCCGAACCCACCTGATTCACAAAATAGCCTAAAAGACCATTTAAACCCTTTTGTTTCTTTTCCTTATACATTCATTTTTTCCACTTTTTTGCACTCAAAACAACTTTCCTCCTTCGCGTACACACTGTTTTTAAGATTCCAAACCCATCTGAATCACAAAACTGTCTAAAAAGCCATTTAAACCAATACCTCCCTTTTGTTTCTTTTCCTTATTCATTCAGTTTTTACACGTTTTTCCAACTTTCCTCCTTTTCGTTTACACTTTTTTTATTATTCCGAACCCACCTGACTCACAAAACCGTCTAAAAGACCATTTAAACCAATACCTCCCTTTTGTTTCTTTTCCTTATACATTCATTTTTTCCACGTTTTTGCACTCAAAACAACTTTCCGCCTTCGCGTACACACTGTTTTTATTATTCCGAACCCGTCTGACTAACAAAATCGCCTAAAAGACCATTTAAACCAATACCTCCTTTTTGTTTCTTTTTCTTATACATTCATTTTTTCCACGTTTTTGCACTCAAAACAACTTTTTTCCTTCGCGTACACACTGTTTTTATTATTCCGAACCCGCCTAAAAGACCATTTAAACCAATACCTCCCTTTTGTTTCTTTTTCTTATACATTCATTTTTTCCACGTTTTTCCAACTTTCCTCCTCCTCGTACACACTTTTTTACTTTCCGAACACTATAGTGAGGAAAGTATTGTAATCATGTCAAAAATCCGAATTCGAGATTTTGATGTTTCTATACGTTTTGAGGTGCCCTGAGTCCGTTTTCACTATTTTTACGATGATGTATGTATGTGTGTGTGTATGTGTGTATGTGTGTATGTGTGTATGTGTGTATGTGTGTATGTCTGTGGGTGAACACGCTAGCGTCTAAACGCTTCGTTCGATTAACCTGAAAGTTGGTACGCATATTGTAAGTCACCATAGTACGAACCCTATAGATTTTGGTGAATCTAGCACTTATAGTTTTTTTATAGGGACACAAAGAAAAATTCTTTATCATTATGGCCTATGGGAGCAAAATCTTAAAAGTGCGATAGCATCTAAACGCCTTATTAATCCGAGCAAAAAAATTGTACACATGTTATAGATCACAGTTGAACTAACTGTATAGATTTTGGTGAATCTAGCACTTACAGTTTTTTTACAGGGACGCAAAGAAAAATTCTTTATCATTATGGCCTATGGGACTAAATTTTTAAAAGTACGATAGCATCTAAACGCCTTATTGAATTCAGCTGAAAATTTATATGAGTATTATAAATCACTGTTGCACTAACTATAAGCATTTTGGTGAATCTAACATTTATAGGTTTTTACAGGGACACAACGAAAATTTCTTTGTCATTATGATCTATGGGCTCAAAGTTCAGTAGCGTTAAATAAAACAACGTGTAATAGATGGAGAAAAATACTCAAACACTCTATTATGGTTTTCTCTCTTTTGTTTGTTTAACAACTACTCTTTCTTTACTTTATCTACAAAACTGTTAATTACTCAATGTTCGGAAAGTCGAGTGGAGTCACTCCAGATTTTTTATGATTCCGAAGCTATCTGTCTCACAAAATCGTCTAAAAGACCATTTAAACCAATACCTCCCTTTTGTTAATGTACAGTCCCTTATACATTAATTTTTTCCACGTTTTTGCACTCAAGACAACTTTTCTCCTTCGCGTACACACTGTTTTTATGATTCCGAACCCATCTGACTCACAAAATCGTCTAAAAAACTATTTAAACCAATACCTCCCTTTTGTTTCTTTTCCTTATACATTCATTTTTTCCACGTTTTTGCACTCAAAACAACTTTCCTTCTTCGCGTACACACTGTTTTTAAGATTCCAAACCTATCTGACTCACAAAACTGTCTAAAAAGTCATTTAAACCAATACCGCCCTTTTGTTTCTTTTCCTTATACATTCATTTTTTCCACGTTTTTGCACTCAAAACAACTTTCCTCCTTCGCGTACACACTGTTTTTATGATTCCGAACCCATCTGACTTACAAAATCGCCTAAAAAACCATTTAAACCAATACCTCCCTTTTGTTTTTTTTCCTTATACATTCATTTTTTCCACGTTTTTCCAACTTTCCTCCTTCTCGTACACACTTTTTTTATGATTCCGAACCCATCTGACTCACAAAATCGCCTAAAAAACCATTTAAACCAATACCGCCCATTTGTTTCTTTTCCTTATACATTCATTTTTTCCACGTTTTTGCACTCAAAACAACTTTCCTCCTTCGCGTACACACTTTTCTGATAATTCCGAACCCACCTGACTCACAAAACCGTCTAAAAGGCCATTTAAACCAATACCACCCTTTTGTTTCTTTTCCTTATTCATTCAGTTTTTACACGTTTTTCCAACTTTCCTCCTTTTCGTTTACACTTTTTTTATTATTCCGAACCCACCTGACTCACAAAACCGTCTAAAAGACCATTTAAACCAATACCTCCCTTTTGTTTCTTTTCCTTATACATTCATTTTTTCCACGTTTTTGCACTCAAAACAACTTTCCGCCTTCGCGTACACACTGTTTTTATTATTCCGAACCCGTCTGACTAACAAAATCGCCTAAAAGACCATTTAAACCAATACCTCCTTTTTGTTTCTTTTCCTTATACATTCATTTTTTCCACGTTTTTGCACTCAAGAGAACTTTCCTCTTTCGCGTACACACAGTTTTTATGATTCCGAACCCATCCGACTCACAAAAACGTCTAAAAGACCATTTAAACCAATACCTCTGTTTTGTTTCTTTTCCTTACACATTCATTTTTTCAACTTTTTTGCACTCAAAACAACTTTCCTCCTTCGCGTACACACTGTTTTTAAGATTCCAAACCCATCTGAATCACAAAACTGTCTAAAAAGCCATTTAAACCAATACCTCCCTTTTGTTTCTTTTTCTTATACATTCATTTTTTCCACGTTTTTCCAACTTTCCTCCTTTTCGTTTACACTTTTTTTATTATTCCGAACCCACCTGACTCACAAAACCGTCTAAAAGACCATTTAAACCAATACCTCCCTTTTGTTTCTTTTCCTTATACATTCATTTTTTCCACGTTTTTCCAACTTTCCTCCTTTTCGTTTACACTTTTTTTATTATTCCGAACCCACCTGACTCACAAAACCGTCTAAAAGACCATTTAAACCAATACCTCCCTTTTGTTTCTTTTCCTTATACATTCATTTTTTCCACGTTTTTGCACTCAAAACAACTTTCCGCCTTCGCGTACACACTGTTTTTATTATTCCGAACCCGTCTGACTAACAAAATCGCCTAAAAGACCATTTAAACCAATACCTCCTTTTTGTTTCTTTTTCTTATACATTCATTTTTTCCACGTTTTTGCACTCAAAACAACTTTCCTCCTTCGCGTACACACTGTTTTTATTATTCCGAACCCGCCTAAAAGACCATTTAAACCAATACCTCCCTTTTGTTTCTTTTTCTTATACATTCATTTTTTCCACGTTTTTCCAACTTTCCTCCTCCTCGTACACACTTTTTTTATGATTCCGAAGCCATCTGTCTCACAAAATCGTCTAAAAGACCATTTAAACCAATACCTCCCTTTTGTTAATGTACAGTCCCTTATACATTAATTTTTTCCACGTTTTTGCACTCAAGACAACTTTTCTCCTTCGCGTACACACTGTTTTTATGATTCCGAACCCATCTGACTCACAAAATCGTCTAAAAGACCATTTAAACCAATACCTCCCTTTTGTTTTTTTCCTTATACATTCATTTTTTCCACGTTTTTGCACTCAAAACAACTTTCCTCCTTCGCGTACACACTGTTTTTAAGATTCCAAACCTATCTGACTCACAAAACTGTCTAAAAAGTCATTTAAACCAATACCGCCCTTTTGTTTCTTTTCCTTATACATTCATTTTTTCCACGTTTTTGCACTCAAAACAACTTTCCTCCTTCGCGTACACACTGTTTTTATGATTCCGAACCCATCTGACTTACAAAATCGCCTAAAAAACCATTTAAACCAATACCTCCCTTTTGTTTTTTTTCCTTATACATTCATTTTTTCCACGTTTTTCCAACTTTCCTCCTTCTCGTACACACTTTTTTTATGATTCCGAACCCATCTGACTCACAAAATCGCCTAAAAAACCATTTAAACCAATACCGCCCATTTGTTTCTTTTCCTTATACATTCATTTTTTCCACGTTTTTCCAACTTTCCTCCTTCTCGTACACACTTTTTTTATGATTCCGAACCCATCTGTCTCACAAAATCGTCTAAAAGACCATTTAAACCAATACCTCCCTTTTGTTTCTTTTCCTCATACATTCATTTTTTCCACGTTTTTGCACTCAAGACAACTTTCCTCCTTCTTGTACACACTTTTCTGATAATTCCGAACCCACCTGATTCACAAAATAGCCTAAAAGACCATTTAAACCCTTTTGTTTCTTTTCCTTATACATTCATTTTTTCCACTTTTTTGCACTCAAAACAACTTTCCTCCTTCGCGTACACACTGTTTTTAAGATTCCAAACCCATCTGAATCACAAAACTGTCTAAAAAGCCATTTAAACCAATACCTCCCTTTTGTTTCTTTTCCTTATTCATTCAGTTTTTACACGTTTTTCCAACTTTCCTCCTTTTCGTTTACACTTTTTTTATTATTCCGAACCCACCTGACTCACAAAACCGTCTAAAAGACCATTTAAACCAATACCTCCCTTTTGTTTCTTTTCCTTATACATTCATTTTTTCCACGTTTTTGCACTCAAAACAACTTTCCGCCTTCGCGTACACACTGTTTTTATTATTCCGAACCCGTCTGACTAACAAAATCGCCTAAAAGACCATTTAAACCAATACCTCCTTTTTGTTTCTTTTTCTTATACATTCATTTTTTCCACGTTTTTGCACTCAAAACAACTTTTTTCCTTCGCGTACACACTGTTTTTATTATTCCGAACCCGCCTAAAAGACCATTTAAACCAATACCTCCCTTTTGTTTCTTTTTCTTATACATTCATTTTTTCCACGTTTTTCCAACTTTCCTCCTCCTCGTACACACTTTTTTACTTTCCGAACACTATAGTGAGGAAAGTATTGTAATCATGTCAAAAATCCGAATTCGAGATTTTGATGTTTCTATACGTTTTGAGGTCCCCTGAGTCCGTTTTCACTATTTTTACGATGATGTATGTATGTGTGTGTGTATGTGTGTATGTGTGTATGTGTGTATGTCTGTGGGTGAACACGCTAGCGTCTAAACGCTTCGTTCGATTAACCTGAAAGTTGGTACGCATATTGTAAGTCACCATAGTACGAACCCTATAGATTTTGGTGAATCTAGCACTTATAGTTTTTTTATAGGGACACAAAGAAAAATTCTTTATCATTATGGCCTATGGGAGCAAAATCTTAAAAGTGCGATAGCATCTAAACGCCTTATTCAATTGTGCAAAAATTTTATACACATATTATAGATCACAAATACTCAATCTGTATAGATTTTGGAGAATCTAGCACTTATAGTTTTTTTACAGGGACACAAAGAAAAATTCTTTATCATTATGCCTATAGGGCCAAATTTTTAAAAATGTGATAGTGTCTAAACGCCTTATTAATCCGAGCAAAAAAATTGTACACATGTTATAGATCACAGTTGAACTAACTGTATAGATTTTGGTGAATCTAGCACTTACAGTTTTTTTACAGGGACGCAAAGAAAAATTCTTTATCATTATGGCCTATGGGACTAAATTTTTAAAAGTACGATAGCATCTAAACGCCTTATTGAATTCAGCTGAAAATTTATATGAGTATTATAAATCACTGTTGCACTAACTATAAGCATTTTGGTGAATCTAACATTTATAGGTTTTTACAGGGACACAACGAAAATTTCTTTGTCATTATGATCTATGGGCTCAAAGTTCAGTAGCGTTAAATAAAACAACGTGTAATAGATGGAGAAAAATACTCAAACACTCTATTATGGTTTTCTCTCTTTTGTTTGTTTAACAACTACTCTTTCTTTACTTTATCTACAAAACTGTTAATTACTCAATGTTCGGAAAGTCGAGTGGAGTCACTCCAGATTTTTTATGATTCCGAAGCTATCTGTCTCACAAAATCGTCTAAAAGACCATTTAAACCAATACCTCCCTTTTGTTAATGTACAGTCCCTTATACATTAATTTTTTCCACGTTTTTGCACTCAAGACAACTTTTCTCCTTCGCGTACACACTGTTTTTATGATTCCGAACCCATCTGACTCACAAAATCGTCTAAAAAACTATTTAAACCAATACCTCCCTTTTGTTTCTTTTCCTTATACATTCATTTTTTCCACGTTTTTGCACTCAAAACAACTTTCCTTCTTCGCGTACACACTGTTTTTAAGATTCCAAACCTATCTGACTCACAAAACTGTCTAAAAAGTCATTTAAACCAATACCGCCCTTTTGTTTCTTTTCCTTATACATTCATTTTTTCCACGTTTTTGCACTCAAAACAACTTTCCTCCTTCGCGTACACACTGTTTTTATGATTCCGAACCCATCTGACTTACAAAATCGCCTAAAAAACCATTTAAACCAATACCTCCCTTTTGTTTTTTTTCCTTATACATTCATTTTTTCCACGTTTTTCCAACTTTCCTCCTTCTCGTACACACTTTTTTTATGATTCCGAACCCATCTGACTCACAAAATCGCCTAAAAAACCATTTAAACCAATACCGCCCATTTGTTTCTTTTCCTTATACATTCATTTTTTCCACGTTTTTGCACTCAAAACAACTTTCCTCCTTCGCGTACACACTTTTCTGATAATTCCGAACCCACCTGACTCACAAAACCGTCTAAAAGGCCATTTAAACCAATACCACCCTTTTGTTTCTTTTCCTTATTCATTCAGTTTTTACACGTTTTTCCAACTTTCCTCCTTTTCGTTTACACTTTTTTTATTATTCCGAACCCACCTGACTCACAAAACCGTCTAAAAGACCATTTAAACCAATACCTCCCTTTTGTTTCTTTTCCTTATACATTCATTTTTTCCACGTTTTTGCACTCAAAACAACTTTCCGCCTTCGCGTACACACTGTTTTTATTATTCCGAACCCGTCTGACTAACAAAATCGCCTAAAAGACCATTTAAACCAATACCTCCTTTTTGTTTCTTTTTCTTATACATTCATTTTTTCCACGTTTTTGCACTCAAAACAACTTTTTTCCTTCGCGTACACACTGTTTTTATTATTCCGAACCCGCCTAAAAGACCATTTAAACCAATACCTCCCTTTTGTTTCTTTTTCTTATACATTCATTTTTTCCACGTTTTTCCAACTTTCCTCCTCCTCGTACACACTTTTTTTATGATTCCGAAGCCATCTGTCTCACAAAATCGTCTAAAAGACCATTTAAACCAATACCTCCCTTTTGTTAATGTACAGTCCCTTATACATTAATTTTTTCCACGTTTTTGCACTCAAGACAACTTTTCTCCTTCGCGTACACACTGTTTTTATGATTCCGAACCCATCTGACTCACAAAATCGCCTAAAAAACCATTTAAACCAATACCGCCCATTTGTTTCTTTTCCTTATACGTTCATTTTTTCCACGTTTTTCCAACTTTCCTCCTTCTCGTACACACTTTTTTTATGATTCCGAACCCATCTGTCTCACAAAATCGTCTAAAAGACCATTTAAACCAATACCTCCCTTTTGTTTCTTTTCCTTATACATTCATTTTTTCCACGTTTTTGCACTCAAGACAACTTTCCTCCTTCTTGTACACACTTTTCTGATAATTCCGAACCCACCTGATTCACAAAATAGCCTAAAAGACCATTTAAACCCTTTTGTTTCTTTTCCTTATACATTCATTTTTTCCACTTTTTTGCACTCAAAACAACTTTCCTCCTTCGCGTACACACTGTTTTTAAGATTCCAAACCCATCTGAATCACAAAACTGTCTAAAAAGCCATTTAAACCAATACCTCCCTTTTGTTTCTTTTTCTTATACATTCATTTTTTCCACGTTTTTCCAACTTTCCTCCTCCTCGTACACACTTTTTTTATGATTCCGAAGCCATCTGTCTCACAAAATCGTCTAAAAGACCATTTAAACCAATACCTCCCTTTTGTTAATGTACAGTCCCTTATACATTAATTTTTTCCACGTTTTTGCACTCAAGACAACTTTTCTCTTTCGCGTACACACTGTTTTTATGATTCCGAACCCATCTGACTCACAAAATCGTCTAAAAGACTATTTAAACCAATACCTCCCTTTTGTTTCTTTTCCTTATACATTAATTTTTTCCACGTTTTTGCACTCAAAACAACTTTCCTTCTTCGCGTACACACTGTTTTTAAGATTCCAAACCTATCTGACTCACAAAACTGTCTAAAAAGTCATTTAAACCAATACCGCCCTTTTGTTTCTTTTCCTTATACATTCATTTTTTCCACGTTTTTGCACTCAAAACAACTTTCCTCCTTCGCGTACACACTGTTTTTATGATTCCGAACCCATCTGACTTACAAAATCGCCTAAAAAACCATTTAAACCAATACCTCCCTTTTGTTTTTTTTCCTTATACATTCATTTTTTCCACGTTTTTCCAACTTTCCTCCTTCTCGTACACACTTTTTTTATGATTCCGAACCCATCTGACTCACAAAATCGCCTAAAAAACCATTTAAACCAATACCGCCCATTTGTTTCTTTTCCTTATACATTCATTTTTTCCACGTTTTTCCAACTTTCCTCCTTCTCGTACACACTTTTTTTATGATTCCGAACCCATCTGTCTCACAAAATCGTCTAAAAGACCATTTAAACCAATACCTCCCTTTTGTTTCTTTTTCTTATACATTCATTTTTTCCACGTTTTTCCAACTTTCCTCCTCCTCGTACACACTTTTTTTATGATTCCGAAGCCATCTGTCTCACAAAATCGTCTAAAAGACCATTTAAACCAATACCTCCCTTTTGTTAATGTACAGTCCCTTATACATTAATTTTTTCCACGTTTTTGCACTCAAGACAACTTTTCTCCTTCGCGTACACACTGTTTTTATGATTCCGAACCCATCTGACTCACAAAATCGCCTAAAAAACCATTTAAACCAATACCGCCCATTTGTTTCTTTTCCTTATACATTCATTTTTTCCACGTTTTTCCAACTTTCCTCCTTCTCGTACACACTTTTTTTATGATTCCGAACCCATCTGTCTCACAAAATCGTCTAAAAGACCATTTAAACAAATACCTCCCTTTTGTTTCTTTTCCTTATACATTCATTTTTTCCACGTTTTTGCACTCAAGACAACTTTCCTCCTTCTTGTACACACTTTTCTGATAATTCCGAACCCACCTGATTCACAAAATAGCCTAAAAGACCATTTAAACCCTTTTGTTTCTTTTCCTTATACATTCATTTTTTCCACTTTTTTGCACTCAAAACAACTTTCCTCCTTCGCGTACACACTGTTTTTAAGATTCCAAACCCATCTGAATCACAAAACTGTCTAAAAAGCCATTTAAACCAATACCTCCCTTTTGTTTCTTTTTCTTATACATTCATTTTTTCCACGTTTTTCCAACTTTCCTCCTCCTCGTACACACTTTTTTTATGATTCCGAAGCCATCTGTCTCACAAAATCGTCTAAAAGACCATTTAAACCAATACCTCCCTTTTGTTAATGTACAGTCCCTTATACATTAATTTTTTCCACGTTTTTGCACTCAAGACAACTTTTCTCCTTCGCGTACACACTGTTTTTATGATTCCGAACCCATCTGACTCACAAAATCGTCTAAAAGACTATTTAAACCAATACCTCCCTTTTGTTTCTTTTACTTATACATTAATTTTTTCCACGTTTTTGCACTCAAAACAACTTTCCTTCTTCGCGTACACACTGTTTTTAAGATTCCAAACCTATCTGACTCACAAAACTGTCTAAAAAGTCATTTAAACCAATACCGCCCTTTTGTTTCTTTTCCTTATACATTCATTTTTTCCACGTTTTTGCACTCAAAACAACTTTCCTCCTTCGCGTACACACTGTTTTTATGATTCCGAACCCATCTGACTTACAAAATCGCCTAAAAAACCATTTAAACCAATACCTCCCTTTTGTTTTTTTTCCTTATACATTCATTTTTTCCACGTTTTTCCAACTTTCCTCCTTCTCGTACACACTTTTTTTATGATTCCGAACCCATCTGACTCACAAAATCGCCTAAAAAACCATTTAAACCAATACCGCCCATTTGTTTTTTTTCCTTATACATTCATTTTTTCCACGTTTTTCCAACTTTCCTCCTTCTCGTACACACTTTCTTTATGATTCCGAACCCATCTGTCTCACAAAATCGTCTAAAAGACCATTTAAACCAATAACTCCCTTTTGTTTCTTTTCCTTATACATTCATTTTTTCCACGTTTTTGCACTCAAGACAACTTTCCTCCTTCTTGTACACACTTTTCTGATAATTCCGAACCCACCTGATTCACAAAATAGCCTAAAAGACCATTTAAACCCTTTTGTTTCTTTTCCTTATACATTCATTTTTTCCACTTATTTGCACTCAAAACAACTTTCCTCCTTCGCGTACACACTGTTTTTAAGATTCCAAACCCATCTGAATCACAAAACTGTCTAAAAAGCCATTTAAACCAATACCTCCCTTTTGTTTCTTTTTCTTATAGATTCATTTTTTCCACGTTTTTCCAACTTTCCTCCTCCTCGTACACACTTTTTTTATGATTCCGAAGCCATCTGTTTCACAAAATCGTCTAAAAGACCATTTAAACCAATACCTCCCTTTTGTTAATGTACAGTACTTTATACATTTATTTTTTCCACGTTTTTGCACTCAAGACAACATTTCTCCTTCGCGTACGCACTGTTTTTATGATTCCGAACCCATCTGACTCACAAAATCGTCTAAAAGACCATGTAAACCAATACCTCCCTTTTGTTTCTTTTCCTTATACATTCATTTTTTCCACGTTTTTGCACTCAAAACAACATTCCTCCTTCCCGTACACACTTTTCTGATAATTCCGAACCCACCTGACTCACAAAACCGTCTAAAAGGCCATTTAAACCAATACCACCCTTTTGTATCTTTTCCTTATTCATTCAGTTTTTACACGTTTTTCCAACTTTCCTCCTTTTCGTTTACACTTTTTTTATTATTCCGAACCCACCTGACTCACAAAACCGTCTAAAAGACCATTTAAACCAATACCTCCCTTTTGTTTCTTTTCCTTATACATTCATTTTTTCCACGTTTTTGCACTCAAAACAACTTTCCGCCTTCGCGTACACACTGTTTTTATTATTCCGAACCCGTCTGACTAACAAAATCGCCTAAAAGACCATTTAAACCAATACCTCCTTTTTGTTTCTTTTTCTTATACATTCATTTTTTCCACGTTTTTGCACTCAAAACAACTTTCCTCCTTCGCGTACACACTGTTTTTATTATTCCGAACCCGCCTAAAAGACCATTTAAACCAATACCTCCCTTTTGTTTCTTTTTCTTATACATTCATTTTTTCCACGTTTTTCCAACTTTCCTTCTCCTCGTACACACTTTTTTTATGATTCCGAAGCCATCTGTCTCACAAAATCGTCTAAAAGACCATTTAAACCAATACCTCTCTTTTGTTAATGTACAGTCCCTTATACATTAATTTTTTCCACGTTTTTGCACTCAAGACAACTTTTCTCCTTCGCGTACACACTGTTTTTATGATTCCGAACCCATCTGACTCACAAAATCGCCTAAAAAACCATTTAAACCAATACCGCCCATTTGTTTCTTTTCCTTATACATTCATTTTTTCCACGTTTTTCCAACTTTCCTCCTTCTCGTACACACTTTTTTTATGATTCCGAACCCATCTGACTCACAAAATCGCCTAAAAAACCATTTAAACCAATACCGCCCATTTGTTTCTTTTCCTTATACATTCATTTTTTCCACGTTTTTCCAACTTTCCTCCTTCTCGTACACACTTTTTTTATGATTCCAAACCCATCTGTCTCACAAAATCATCTAAAAGACCATTTAAACCAATACCTCCCTTTTGTTTCTTTTCCTTATACATTCATTTTTTCCACGTTTTTGCACTCAAGACAACTTTCCTCCTTCTTGTACACACTTTTCTGATCATTCCGAACCCACCTGATTCACAAAATAGCCTAAGACCATTTAAACCCTTTTGTTTCTTTTCCTTATACATTCATTTTTTCCACTTTTTTGCACTCAAAACAACTTTCCTCCTTCGCGTACACACTGTTTTTAAGATTCCAAACCCATCTGAATCACAAAACTGTCTAAAAAGCCATTTAAACCAATACCTCCCTTTTGTTTCTTTTTCTTATACATTCATTTTTTCCACGTTTTTCCAACTTTCCTCCTCCTCGTACACACTTTTTTTATGATTCCGAAGCCATCTGTCTCACAAAATCGTCTAAAAGACCATTTAAACCAATACCTCCCTTTTGTTAATGTACAGTCCCTTATTAGGGCTGGATGATATATCGATATATCGTCAAATATCGATATCTACCACATATCATGATAATCGATATTGATCAATCACATGTCACGATATATCGGCTATGTATAGACAATATAATTTCTTATTTTCATCTTTTACCTAACAATAGGGATGAATAAAAATAGAAATTGCATGCATGAAAGATGAAAAGAAGTTTTACATACATAGAATTCATGGTGAGGAGAACAGTTTTTATTTTTTTCAAGGGGAGCGGAGGGGTTGTTATTGCTGTTTTTATCCAATTTTTGTAAATTTGGATGTTTTATGAAAAAATTAAAAATGACAGAAAGTTACTAATGTTCTAAAAAAGTAGAATTGACTTCTCATTAATTTTTGTTCCACATTTTCAATTTATGGAATGCTAAAAAGGGGAAAAACAATAATATTCTTGATGTCCATTTATCAGAACTTACTACATGTATTTTAATTCATTGTTGAAATATTTAGGTTTGTTGTGCAATGATAATGATCATATATCACTGTTTTAGAAGCAATAATTTTTTTTATTACCCTGCTGCTAAAATTGCCCTTAATAAAGATATATTACTTTGGGGGGGAAATTTCAATTCTAACTTAAATGGACTTTTTTAGAAACATGATTAAAAAAAAACTATGTTGTGCCTATTAAAATGACAACCTTCCCGTTTTCGCAGAATATTGCTGTACAGCAGCGCCACCTATCGGCAGATATGCACCCAAATTCTATCATCATAATGGCCTTTTCATATATTTAGTTCAATTACACGCAATAGAACCTGAGATACAGCCTTCACTTATACTGTGGAAATCGCTGTATAGCAGCGCCATCTTTAGAGCGATTGGCAGAAACTAATAAATGTCAAGGTGCATCTGCATATAAATTTATATGCAATTCTGTGCAGTAATTACTGAGATATAATAGCCTCCTCTGAAATTACGAAAATCGCTGTATAGCAGCGCCACCTGTTGGGTGGTTGACACCAAAAGTTGATAGGCACTAACATATGTTAAGGGGCATCTACATATAAATTTATATGCAATTCCATGCAGTAATTCCTGAAACAGCAGAAATCGCTGTATAGCAGCGCCACCTGTTGACCAATCTGCACCAAAAGTGGATAAACATAATTTATGTTAAGGTGCATTTACATCATAAATTTATATTCAATTTGGTGCAGTAGTACCGTATATATATTCACCACAAAATTTTTGTCACACCCATTTTCTAAAAATGGTCAAATTGTGTTCTGGACCTCTCAAAACATGTAAATTCATAGAAAACCATAAGTGAAAAATTTTTACGAATCCCATACTTTCTTGTATTGAGTATAGAAGAAAGTAAAAAATGGCTTAAGCAAGCTCTGAGCACTAGTAAAGAGAATATTTGTGGGATTTTATATTATCCAAATTTTCTTTGTTGATATTTTGAAGAAAAAAGTTGATTGAAGATTAAAATATTTTTATTTGTTCTAATAAAGCAATCCTATAGCAAATCTCATACCTAAAACAAAAAAAAACAAAAAAAAAAAAACTTGCTTTATAGATCAATTTTTTCCAACGATAGTCACACTTTAATATCGTTTCAATCAAAGAATCTATTCTTTCGTTTCAATCATTCGAGATTTATTTCCCGATATTTCACTAAAAACTCACAACATCATGTCCATATCGCATTCATAAAAAGAAATCGAAATATCAAGGTGCTTAATCATCCTCACTACTCATGAGTGAAACGAGTCAGCAATGGCGATACGCCTTATCATCATAATCATATAGCTGATTTCTGATTCCTTAATCGAATAAACTCGTACTCACATTCACTCACTCACAGCGGCGCGGACAATATTCATGAATATAATCAGAAACATTCATGAATATAATCAGAAACATCACGCTTGCGCAGAATAGCCGATAAACACTCAAGAAGGGGAAAATACTCTTTGTTTACTCATATTACTGATGAATGATGATGACGATTGCCGGAGATCGTGATTGAATATTACGGGATGGCGGCGGGGAACAAGCACTTTAAATTTTTATTGTTTGTTTGGACTCATAATTTGATTATTAGAATTGGTGGGAAGATTGTCGATTTTTCGATATTAATGAATAAATGAATGGTAAGTATTGAGCTACAATGAATCTTACATAAAGATTAAAGAGAGTAAATTAATAAAAATCTATCATTTTGTATCTGCAATAGTATTTTTATTCTTTTTCCTTCTAAAAATATTTAAAAAAAGAAAAGGTTTACATGTATATAATTTAATTAATGATATATTTCTGATGCTAATTAATTAATCGTCTAAATTTATTTTATAAATGAAATTTATAAACAGAATTCTTTGTCCTATATAATTATTTAAAAAAAAATTTTTTTAGTGATATACATAATTCATGATGCTAATTAATGATTGAAACATAAATGAATATATTAAAACTAGATGAATGATCGAAAATTTCTACAAACCAATGAGTATTTATGGTCTGTTTTTGTTGAAATTCTTTTAAAATAAGCAATATTTAAATATATTTATTTTTTTTTTGGTATTTCTTAATTTAAAATTTTCAATTTTTAAAATGACAATGAGGCGTACTATTGATTCTTTAGAATATTATCATTTGGTATCTAAATCAAAGACTAAAAGTCAGGTTTGGTCTACTTTTGGGATACCTGCCAATGAGCATGGTACTGTTATTAACACTGATGCGGCAATTTGTAAACTCTGCAAAAAATATGTATGTGCAAAAGGAGGGAGTACAACAAATTTGCCTTCTCATTTGAAAGTGCACCATCCATTAAAATTTAGTGAGTACACTTCAAAGAAGCTATTGACTCCTGTTATACGTACATATAGTGAAATGAATGATTCTGATAGTTCACCTGTAGAAAGTAGTGTTTACATTTGGTATACTAAATGATCACTGCATTAAACAATCTTTCATTAGAAAATTTATTACATTGTTTACCAAGCTATGAGTTTAGTCGTAGTTTAACTATGAGTTATTTCGTAGCTTGACAGGTGAACGTGTTAAAATATTTTCTGTATTTCTCTGCCTATATTTTAATAAATATGTCAATTTACATAATTTTACTTATTTAATAATTATAATTATTTAACAGCTAATTTAATAATTACTATAATGATTTAATAACCATAATATTTTATTTGAATTTGTCGTAATATTGATATATCAGAATATCGTGATATGAGGATGACGATATATCATGATATTAAATTCCTGACATCGTCCAGCCCTATCCCTTATACATTAATTTTTTCCACGTTTTTGCACTCAAAACAACTTTTCTCCTTCGCGTACACACTGTTTTTATGATTCCGAACCCATCTGACTCACAAAATCGTCTAAAAGACTATTTAAACCAATACCTCCCTTTTGTTTCTTTTCCTTATACATTCATTTTTTCCACGTTTTTGCACTCAAAACAACTTTCCTTCTTCGCGTACACACTGTTTTTAAGATTCCAAACCTATCTGACTCACAAAACTGTCTAAAAAGTCATTTAAACCAATACCGCCCTTTTGTTTCTTTTCCTTATACATTCATTTTTTCCACGTTTTTGCATTAAAAACAACTTTCCTCCTTCGCGTACACACTGTTTTTATGATTCCGAACCCATCTGACTTACAAAATCGCCTAAAAAACCATTTAAACCAATACCTCCCTTTTGTTTTTTTTCCTTATACATTCATTTTTTCCACGTTTTTCCAACTTTCCTCCTTCTCGTACACACTTTTTTTATGATTCCGAACCCATCTGACTCACAAAATCGCCTAAAAAACCATTTAAACCAATACCGCCCATTTGTTTCTTTTCCTTATACATTCATTTTTTCCACGTTTTTGCACTCAAAACAACTTTCCTCCTTCGCGTACACACTTTTCTGATAATTCCGAACCCACCTGACTCACAAAACCGTCTAAAAGGCCATTTAAACCAATACCACCCTTTTGTTTCTTTTCCTTATTCATTCAGTTTTTACACGTTTTTCCAACTTTCCTCCTTTTCGTTTACACTTTTTTTATTATTCCGAACCCACCTGACTCACAAAACCGTCTAAAAGACCATTTAAACCAATACCTCCCTTTTGTTTCTTTTCCTTATACATTCATTTTTTCCACGTTTTTGCACTCAAAACAACTTTCCGCCTTCGCGTACACACTGTTTTTATTATTCCGAACCCGTCTGACTAACAAAATCGCCTAAAAGACCATTTAAACCAATACCTCCTTTTTGTTTCTTTTTCTTATACATTCATTTTTTCCACGTTTTTCCAACTTTCCTCCTCCTCGTACACACTTTTTTTATGATTCCGAAGCCATCTGTCTCACAAAATCGTCTAAAAGACCATTTAAACCAATACCTCCCTTTTGTTAATGTACAGTCCCTTATACATTAATTTTTTCCACGTTTTTGCACTCAAGACAACTTTTCTCCTTCGCGTACACACTGTTTTTATGACTCCGAACCCATCTGACTCACAAAATCGCCTAAAAAACCATTTAAACCAATACCGCCCATTTGTTTCTTTTAATTATACATTCATTTTTTCCACGTTTTTCCAACTTTCCTCCTTCTCGTACACACTTTTTTTATGATTCCGAACCCATCTGTCTCACAAAATCGTCTAAAAGACCATTTAAACCAATACCTCCCTTTTGTTTCTTTTCCTTATACATTCATTTTTTCCACGTTTTTGCACTCAAGACAACTTTCCTCCTTCTTGTACACACTTTTCTGATAATTCCGAACCCACCTGATTCACAAAATAGCCTAAAAGACCATTTAAACCCTTTTGTTTCTTTTCCTTATACATTCATTTTTTCCACTTTTTTGCACTCAAAACAACTTTCCTCCTTCGCGTACACACTGTTTTTAAGATTCCAAACCCATCTGAATCACAAAACTGTCTAAAAAGCCATTTAAACCAATGCCTCCCTTTTGTTTCTTTTTCTTATACATTCATTTTTTCCACGTTTTTCCAACTTTCCTCCTCCTCGTACACACTTTTTTTGTGATTCCGAAGCCATCTGTCTCACAAAATCGTCTAAAAGACCATTTAAACCAATACCTCCCTTTTGTTAATGTACAGTCCCTTATACATTAATTTTTTCCACGTTTTTGCACTCAAGACAACTTTTCTCCTTCGCGTACACACTGTTTTTATGATTCCGAACCCATCTGACTCACAAAATCGTCTAAAAGACTATTTAAACCAATACCTCCCTTTTGTTTCTTTTCCTTATACATTCATTTTTTCCACGTTTTTGCACTCAAAACAACTTTCCTTCTTCGCGTACACACTGTTTTTAAGATTCCAAACCTATCTGACTCACAAAACTGTCTAAAAAGTCATTTAAACCAATACCGCCCTTTTGTTTCTTTTCCTTATACATTCATTTTTTCCACGTTTTTGCACTCAAAACAACTTTCCTCCTTCGCGTACACACTGTTTTTATGATTCCGAACCCATCTGACTTACAAAATCGCCTAAAAAACCATTTAAACCAATACCTCCCTTTTGTTTTTTTTCCTTATACATTCATTTTTTCCACGTTTTTCCAACTTTCCTCCTTCTCGTACACACTTTTTTTATGATTCCGAACCCATCTGTCTCACAAAATCGTCTAAAAGACCATTTAAACCAATACCTAAAAGACCATTTAAACCAATACCTCCCTTTTCTTTCTTTTCCTTATACATTCATTTTTCTTACGTTTTTGCACTCAAGACAACTTTCGTCCTTCGCGTACACACTGTTTTTATGATTCCGAACCCATCCGACTCACAAAATCGTTAAAAAGGCCATTTAAACCAATACCGCCCTTTTGTTTCTTTTTCTTATACATTTTTAAATGAATCATTATAATTAATGAATTTTTTATCATGTGAAAAAAGAAAGAAAAAAAAATCTCTGATCGGGAAAAATGTCGCACCGGGTCCCCACTGCCTTCGGCAGCGTAGACCCGTGCGCGATGCGCACGCGCAAATGCATATATATGAGCGCCCTAATAATTTTACAAATTCGAATATATCCGCAATCGATTTGTAAGTATCGAAAACCTCTATATACCAATTTTGAACGATCTAACTGTATTTTTATTTTTTTGTCCCCCCTCTCCCCTCCCCCTTCTCGCCCCTCCTAATAACACACTTTTGAAAATATCGACATGCAGGCCTCTTCAACCTATCTGTACCAATTTTGAATGGCCTAGCTGTATTTCTATTTGTTTTTGCCCCATAGCCCCCCTTACCGCCCCACCCCCTACCCGTCCCTCCTAATAATTTTACAAATTCAAAATCATCCGCAATCGATTTGTAAGTATCGAAAACCTCTATGTACCAATTTTGAACGATCTGACACTATTTTTATTTTTTTGCCCCCCCCTCCCCTCCCCTCCCCCCTACTCGCACCTCCTAATAACTTTACACAATCGAAAATATCCCCATTCGACTTGCAGGCCTCTTAAACCTATCTGTACCAATTTTGAACGGCCTAACTGTATTTCTATTTGTTTTTGCCCCATAGCCCCCCTTACCGCCCCACCCCCCTACCCGCCCCTCCTAATAATTTTACAAATTCAAAATCATCCGCAATCGATTTGTAAGTATCGAAAACCTCTATGTACCAATTTTGAACGATCTGACACTATTTTTATTTTTTTGCCCCCCCTCCCCTCCCCCCTACTCGCGCCTCCTAATAACTTTACACAATCGAAAATATCCCCATTCGACTTGCAGGCCTCTTAAACCTATCTGTACCAATTTTGTACGGCCTAACTGTATTTCTATTTGTTTTTGCCCCATAGCCCCCCCTTACGCATGTAAAATCACGTTTTGCCCCCCCCGCCCCCCTTGGGGACCGAATTTCAAAAATTCCTGAAACCGATTTTTAGACATTTGTATATTAGCTATATTTAAAAGCAAAAATTTTACGGATATCTGTTTTTTTGTTTGAGATATGGGGGATTTTGTGAAATTACGTTTTGCCCCCCCCTACCCCCCTTGGGGGGCGAATTTTGTAAAATCGCTTGCGGCGTTGTCTTTCTCGGGTCATAAATATTAACCGTGCCAAATTTGGTCCCGCTCGGTGAAACGGCCTAGGATTTTATAGCGAACACACACACACACACAGACAGACTCTGCTCTTTTATATATATAGATTTTTTCCACGTTTTTGCACTCAAAACAACATTCCTCCTTTTTGTACACACTTTTCTGATAATTCTGAACCCACCTGACTCACAAAATCGCCTAAAAGACCATTTAAACCAATACCTCCCTTCTTTTCTTTATACATTCATTTTTTCCACGTTTTTGCACTCAAGACAACTTTTTTCCTTCGCGTACACGCTGTTTTTAAGATTCCAAACCTATCTGACTCACAAAACTGTCTAAAAAGCCATTTAAACCAATACCGCCCTTTTGTTTCTTTTCCTTATACATTCATTTTTTCCACGTTTTTGCACTCAAAACAACTTTCCTCCTTCGCGTACACACTTTTTTTATGATTCCGAACCCATCCGACTCACAAAATCGTCTCAAAGACCATTTAAACCCATACCACCCTTTTGTTTCTTTTCGTTACACATTAATTTTTTCCACGTTTCGGCACTCAAAACAACTTTCCTCCTTCGCGTACACACTGTTTGTATGATTCCGAACCCATCTGTCTCACAAAATCGTCTAAAAGACCATTTAAACCAATACCTCCCTTTTGTTTCTTTTCCTTATACATTCATTTTTTCCACGTTTTTGCACTCAAAACAACATACCTCCTTCGCGTACACACTTTTCTGATAATTCCGAACCCACCTGACTCACAAAACCGTCTAAAAGGCCATTTAAACCAATACCACCCTTTTGTTTCTTTTCCTTATTCATTCATTTTTTCCACGTTTTTCCAACTTTCTTCCTTCTCGTTTACACTTTTTTTATGAATCCGAACCCACCTGACTCACAAAATCGTCTAAAAGACCATTTAAACCCATACCACCCTTTTGTTTCTTTTCGTTATACATTAATTTTTTCCACGTTTCGGCACTCAAAACAACTTTTCTCCTTCGCGTACACACTTTTTTTATGATTCTGAAGCCATCTGTCTCACAAAATCGTCTAAAAGACCATTTAAACCAATACCTCCCTTTTGTTTCTTTTCCTTATACATTCATTTTTTCCACGTTTTTGCACTCAAAACAACTTTCCTCCTTCGCGTACACACTTTTTTTATGATTCCGAACC
Organism: Salticus scenicus; assembly: GCA_963930645.1. Classification (NCBI taxonomy): domain Eukaryota; kingdom Metazoa; phylum Arthropoda; class Arachnida; order Araneae; family Salticidae; genus Salticus; species Salticus scenicus. The sequence goes on from CAWVNO010002049.1 coordinate 271,871, forward strand.
CATCTGACTCACAAAATCGTTAAAAAGGCCATTTAAACCAATACCGCCCTTTTGTTTCTTTTCCTTATACATTCATTTTTTCCACGTTTTTCCAACTTTCTTCCTTCTCGTACACACTTTTTTTATGAATCCGAACCCACCTGACTCACAAAACCGTCTAAAAGGCCATTTAAACCAATACCGCCCATTTGTTTCTTTTCCTTATACATTCATTTTTCTTACGTTTTTGCACTCAAGACAACTTTCGTCCTTCGCGTACACACTGTTTTTATGATTCCGAACCCATCCGACTCACAAAATCGTCTAAAAGACCATTTAAACCCATACCACCCTTTTGTTTCTTTTCGTTATACATTAATTTTTTCCACGTTTCGGCACTCAAAACAACTTTCCTCCTTCTTGTACACACTTTTTTGATAATTCCGAACCCACCTGATTCACAAAATCGCCTAAAAAACCATTTAAACCAATACCTCCCTTTTCTTTCTTTTCCTTATACATTCATTTTTTCCACGTTTTTGCACTCAAAACAACTTTCCTCCGCGTACACACTGTTTTTAAGATTCCAAACCTATCTGACTCACAAAACTGTCTAAAAAGCCATTTAAACCAATACCGCCCTTTTGATTCTTTTCCTTATACGTTCATTTTTTCCACGTTTTTCCAACTTTCCTCCTTCGCGTACACGCTGTTTTTAAGATTCCAAACCTATCTGACTCACAAAACTGTCTAAAAAGCCATTTAAACCAATACCGCCCTTTTGTTTCTTTTCCTTATACATTCATTTTTTCCACGTTTTTGCACTCAAAACAACTTTCCTCCTTCGCGTACACACTTTTTTTATGATTCCGAACCCATCCGACTCACAAAATCGTCTCAAAGACCATTTAAACCCATACCACCCTTTTGTTTCTTTTCGTTACACATTAATTTTTTCCACGTTTCGGCACTCAAAACAACTTTCCTCCTTCGCGTACACACTGTTTGTATGATTCCGAACCCATCTGTCTCACAAAATCGTCTAAAAGACCATTTAAACCAATACCTCCCTTTTGTTTCTTTTCCTTATACATTCATTTTTTCCACGTTTTTGCACTCAAAACAACATACCTCCTTCGCGTACACACTTTTCTGATAATTCCGAACCCACCTGACTCACAAAACCGTCTAAAAGGCCATTTAAACCAATACCACCCTTTTGTTTCTTTTCCTTATTCATTCATTTTTTCCACGTTTTTCCAACTTTCTTCCTTCTCGTTTACACTTTTTTTATGAATCCGAACCCACCTGACTCACAAAATCGTCTAAAAGACCATTTAAACCCATACCACCCTTTTGTTTCTTTTCGTTATACATTAATTTTTTCCACGTTTCGGCACTCAAAACAACTTTTCTCCTTCGCGTACACACTTTTTTTATGATTCTGAAGCCATCTGTCTCACAAAATCGTCTAAAAGACCATTTAAACCAATACCTCCCTTTTGTTTCTTTTCCTTATACATTCATTTTTTCCACGTTTTTGCACTCAAAACAACTTTCCTCCTTCGCGTACACACTTTTTTTATGATTCCGAACCCATCTGACTCACAAAATCGTTAAAAAGGCCATTTAAACCAATACCGCCCTTTTGTTTCTTTTCCTTATACATTCATTTTTTCCACGTTTTTCCAACTTTCTTCCTTCTCGTACACACTTTTTTTATGAATCCGAACCCACCTGACTCACAAAACCGTCTAAAAGGCCATTTAAACCAATACCGCCCCATTTGTTTCTTTTCCTTATACATTCATTTTTCTTACGTTTTTGCACTCAAGACAACTTTCGTCCTTCGCGTACACACTGTTTTTATGATTCCGAACCCATCCGACTCACAAAATCGTCTAAAAGACCATTTAAACCCATACCACCCTTTTGTTTCTTTTCGTTATACATTAATTTTTTCCACGTTTCGGCACTCAAAACAACTTTCCTCCTTCTTGTACACACTTTTTTGATAATTCCGAACCCACCTGATTCACAAAATCGCCTAAAAAACCATTTAAACCAATACCTCCCTTTTCTTTCTTTTCCTTATACATTCATTTTTTCCACGTTTTTGCACTCAAAACAACTTTCCTCCGCGTACACACTGTTTTTAAGATTCCAAACCTATCTGACTCACAAAACTGTCTAAAAAGCCATTTAAACCAATACCGCCCTTTTGATTCTTTTCCTTATACGTTCATTTTTTCCACGTTTTTCCAACTTTCCTCCTTCGCGTACACACTGTTTTTAAGATTCCAAACCTATCTGACTCACAAAACTGTCTAAAAAGCCATTTAAACCAATACCGCCCTTTTGTTTCTTTTCCTTATACATTCATTTTTTCCACGTTTTTGCACTCAAAACAACTTTCCTCCTTCGCGTACACACTTTTTTTATGATTCCGAACCCATCTGACTCACAAAATCGTTAAAAAGGCCATTTAAACCAATACCGCCCTTTTGTTTCTTTTCCTTATACATTCATTTTTTCCACGTTTTTGCACTCAAAACAACTTTCCTCCTTCGCGTACACACTTTTTTTATGATTCCGAACCCATCTGACTCACAAAATCGTTAAAAAGGCCATTTAAACCAATACCGCCTTTTTGTTTCTTTTCCTTATACATTCATTTTTTCCACGTTTTTCCAACTTTCCTCCTTCTCGTACACAGTTTTTTTTCATTCCGAACCCATCTGTCTCACAAAACTGTCTAAAAGGCCATTTAAACAAATACCGCCCATTTGTTTCTTTTCCTTATACATTCATTTTTCTTACGTTTTTGCACTCAAGACAACTTTCGTCCTTCGCGTACACACTGTTTTTATGATTCCGAACCGATCCGACTCACAAAATCGTTAAAAAGGCCATTTAAACCAATACCGCCCTTTTGTTTCTTTTTCTTATACATTCATTTTTTCCACGTTTTTGCACTCAAAACAAGATTCCTCCTTCTTGTACACACTTTTCTGATAATTCTGAACCCACCTGGCTCACAAAATCGCCTAAGACCATTTAAACCATTTAAAAGACCATTTAAACCAATACCGCCCATTTGTTTCTTTTCCTTATACATTCATTTTTCTTACGTTTTTGCACTCAAGACAACTTTCGTCCTTCGCGTACACACTGTTTTTATGATTCTGAAGCCATCTGTCTCACAAAATCGTCTAAAAGACCATTTAAACCAATACCTCCCTTTTGTTTCTTTTCCTTATACATTAATTTTTTCCACGTTTTTGCACTCAAAACAACTTTCCTCCTTCGCGTACACACTTTTTTTATGATTCCGAACCCATCTGACTCACAAAATCGTTAAAAAGGCCATTTAAACCAATACCGCCCTTTTGTTTCTTTTCCTTATACATTCATTTTTTCCACGTTTTTCCAACTTTCCTCCTTCTCGTACACACTTTTTTTATGATTCCGAACCCATCTGTCTCACAAAACTGTCTAAAAGGCCATTTAAACAAATACCGCCCATTTGTTTCTTTTCCTTATACATTCATTTTTCTTACGTTTTTGCACTCAGGACAACTTTCGTCCTTCGCGTAAACACTGTTTTTATGATTCCGAACCCATCCGACTCACAAAATCGTCTAAAAGACCATTTAAACCAATACCTCCCTTTTGTTTCTTTTCCTTATACATTCATTTTTTCCACGTTTTTGCACTCAAAACAACTTTCCTCCTTCGCGTACACGCTGTTTCTATTATTCCGAACCCGTCTAAATAACAAAATCGCCTAAAAGACCATTTAAACCAATACCTCTTTTTTCTTTCTTTTCCTTATACATTCATTTTTCTTACGTTTTTGCACTCAGGACAACTTTCGTCCTTCGCGTAAACACTGTTTTTATGATTCCGAACCCATCCGACTCACAAAATCGTCTAAAAGACCATTTAAACCCATACAACCCTTTTGTTTCTTTTCGTTATACATTAATTTTTTCCACGTTTCGGCACTCAAAACAACTTTCCTCCTTCGCGTACACACTGTTTTTATAATTTCGAAGCCATCTGTCTCACAAAATCGTCTAAAAGACCATTTAAACCAATACCTCCCTTTTGTTAATATACAGTCCCTTATACATTAATTTTTTCCACGTTTTTGCACTCAAGACAACTTTTCTCCTTCAAGTACACACTGTTTTTATGATTCCGAACCCATCTGACTCACAAAATCGTCTAAAAGACCATTTAAACCCATACCACCCTTTTGTTTCTTTTCGTTACACATTAATTTTTTCCACGTTTCGGCACTCAACACAACTTTCCTCCTTCGCGTACACACTGTTTGTATGATTCCGAACCCATCTGTCTCACAAAATCGTCTAAAAGACCATTTAAACCAATACCTCCCTTTTGTTTCTTTTCCTTATACATTCATTTTTTCCACGTTTTTGCACTCAAAACAACATACCTCCTTCGCGTACACACTTTTCTGATAATTCCGAACCCACCTGACTCACAAAACCGTCTAAAAGGCCATTTAAACCAATACCACCCTTTTGTTTCTTTTCCTTATACATTCATTTTTTCCACGTTTTTCCAACTTTCCTCCTTTTCGTTTACACTTTTTTTATGATTCCGAACCCACCTGACTCACAAAACCGTCTAAAAGACCATTTAAACCAATACCTCCCTTTTGTTTCTTTTCCTTATACATTCATTTTTTCCACGTTTTTGCACTCAAAACAACTTTCCTCCTACGCTTACACGCTGTTTTTATTATTCCGAACCCGTCTAAATAACAAAATCGCCTAAAAGACCATTTAAACCAATACCTCTTTTTTCTTTCTTTTCCTTATACATTCATTTTTCTTACGTTTTTGCACTCAGGACAACTTTCGTCCTTCGCGTACACACTGTTTTTATAATTCCGAACCCATCTGACTTACAAAATCGCCTAAAAAACCATTTAAACCAATACATCCCTTTTGTTTTTTTTCCTTATACATTCATTTTTTCCACGTTTTTCCAACTTTCCTCCTTCTCGTACACACTTTTTTTATGATTCCGAACCCATCTGTCTCACAAAATCGTCTAAAAGACCATTTAAACCAATACCTCCCTTTTGTTTCTTTTCCTTAGACATTCATTTTTTCCACGTTTTTGCACTCAAAACAACTTTCCTCCTTCGCGTACACACATTTTTTATGATTCCGAACCCATCTCACAAAATCGTTAAAAAGGCCATTTAAACCAATACCGCCCTTTTGTTTCTTTTCCTTATACATTCATTTTTTCCACGTTTTTCCAACTTTCCTCCTTCTCGTACACACTTTTTTTATGATTCCGAACCCATCTGTCTCACAAAACTGTCTAAAAGGCCATTTAAACAAATACCGCCCATTTGTTTCTTTTCCTTATACATTCATTTTTCTTACGTTTTTGCACTCAGGACAACTTTCGTCCTTCGCGTAAACACTGTTTTTATGATTCCGAACCCATCCGACTCACAAAATCGTCTAAAAGACCATTTAAACCCATACCACCCTTTTGTTTCTTTTCGTTATACATTAATTTTTTCCACGTTTCGGCACTCAAAACAACTTTCCTCCTTCGCGTACACACTGTTTTTATAATTCCGAACCCACCTGACTCACAAAACCGTCTAAAAGGCCATTTAAACCCATACCACCCTTTTGTTTCTTTTCGTTACACATTAATTTTTTCCACGTTTCGGCACTCAAAACAACTTTCCTCCTTCGCGTACACACTTTTTTTATGATTCCGAACCCATCTGACTCACAAAATCGTTAAAAAGGCCATTTAAACCAATACCGCCCTTTTGTTTCTTTTCCTTATACATTCATTCTTTCCACGTTTTTCCAACTTTCCTCCTTCTCGTACACACTTTTTTTATGATTCCGAACCCATCTGTCTCACAAAACTGTCTAAAAGGCCATTTAAACAAATACCGCCCATTTGTTTCTTTTCCTTATACATACGCTTTTCCTTATATATACGCTGTTTCTATTATTCCGAACCCGTCTAAATAACAAAATCGCCTAAAAGACCATTTAAACCAATACCTCTTTTTTCTTTCTTTTCCTTATACATTCATTTTTCTTACGTTTTTGCACTCAGGACAACTTTTGTCCTTCGCGTAAACACTGTTTTTATGATTCCGAACCCATCCGACTCACAAAATCGTCTAAAAGACCATTTAAACCAATACTTCCCTTTTGTTAATATACAGTCCCTTATACATTAATTTTTTCCACGTTTTTGCACTCAAGACAACTTTTCTCCTTCGCGTACACACTGTTTTTATGATTCCGAACCCATCTGACTCACAAAATCGTCTAAAAGACCATTTAAACCAATACCTCCCTTTTGTTTCTTTTCCTTATACATTCATTTTTTCCACGTTTTTGCACTCAAAACAACTTTCCTCCTTCGCGTACACGCTGTTTTTATTATTCCGAACCCGTCTAAATAACAAAATCGCCTAAAAGACCATTTAAACCAATACCTCTTTTTTCTTTCTTTTCCTTATACATTCATTTTTCTTACGTTTTTGCACTCAGGACAACTTTCGTCCTTCGCGTAAACACTGTTTTTATGATTCCGAACCCATCCGACTCACAAAATCGTCTAAAAGACTATTTAAACCCATACCACCCTTTTGTTTCTTTTCGTTATACATTAATTTTTTCCACGTTTCGGCACTCAAAACAACTTTCCTCCTTCGCGTACACACTGTTTGTATGATTCCGAACCCATCTGTCTCACAAAATCGTCTAAAAGACCATTTAAACCAATACCTCCCTTTTGTTTCATTTCCTTATACATTCATTTTTTCCACGTTTTTGCACTCAAAACAACATACCTCCTTCGCGTACACACTTTTCTGATAATTCCGAACCCACCTGACTCACAAAACCGTCTAAAAGGCCATTTAAACCAATACCACCCTTTTGTTTCTTTTCCTTATACATTCATTTTTTCCACGTTTTTCCAACTTTCCTCCTTTTCGTTTACACTTTTTTTATGATTCCGAACCCACCTGACTCACAAAACCGTCTAAAAGACCATTTAAACCAATACCTCCCTTTTCTTTCTTTTCCTTATACATTCATTTTTTCCACGTTTTTGCACTCAAAACAACTTTCCGCCTTCGCGTACACACTTTTTTTATGATTCCGAACCCATCTGTCTCACAAAATCGTTTAAAAGACCATTTAAACCAATACCTCTCTTTTGTTTCTTTTCCTTATAAATTCATTTTTTCCACGTTTTTGCACTCAAAACAACTTTTCTCCTTCGCGTACACACTGTTTTTAAGATTCCAAACCCATCTGACTCACAAAACTGTCTAAAAGCCATTTAAACCAATACCGCCCTTTTGTTTCTTTTCCTTATACATTCATTTTTTCCACGTTTTTGCACTGAAAATACCCATCTGACTCACAAAATCGTTAAAAAGGCCATTTAAACCAATACCGCCCTTTTGTTTCTTTTCCTTATACATTCATTTTTTCCACGTTTTTCCAACTTTCCTCCTTCTCGTACACACTGTTTTTATAATTCCGAACCCATCTGACTTACAAAATCGCCTAAAAAACCATTTAAACCAATACATCCCTTTTGTTTTTTTTCCTTATACATTCATTTTTTCCACGTTTTTCCAACTTTCTTCCTTCTCGTACACACTTGTTTTATGAATCCGAACCCACCTGACTCACAAAACCGTCTCAAAGGCCATTTAAACCAATACCGCCCATTCGTTTCTTTTCCTTATACATTCATTTTTCTTACGTTTTTGCACTCAAGACAACTTTCGTCCTTCGCGTACACACTGTTTGTATGATTCCGAACCGATCCGACTCACAAAATCGTTAAAAAGGCCATTTAAACCAATACCGCCCTTTTGTTTCTTTTTCTTATACATTCATTTTTTCCACGTTTTTGCACTCAAAACAAGATTCCTCCTTCTTGTACACACTTTTCTGATAATTCTGAACCCACCTGGCTCACAAAATCGCCTAAGACCATTTAAACCATTTAAAAGACCATTTAAACCAATACCGCCCATTTGTTTCTTTTCCTTATACATTCATTATTCTTACGTTTTTGCACTCAAGACAACTTTCGTCCTTCGCGTACACACTGTTTTTATGATTCTGAAGCCATCTGTCTCACAAAATCGTCTAAAAGACCATTTAAACCAATACCTCCCTTTTGTTTCTTTTCCTTATACATTAATTTTTTCCACGTTTTTGCACTCAAAACAACTTTCCTCCTTCGCGTACACACTTTTTTTATGATTCCGAACCCATCTGACTCACAAAATCGTTAAAAAGGCCATTTAAACCAATACCGCCCTTTTGTTTCTTTTCCTTATACATTCATTTTTTCCACGTTTTTCCAACTTTCCTCCTTCTCGTACACACTTTTTTTATGATTCCGAACCCATCTGTCTCACAAAACTGTCTAAAAGGCCATTTAAACAAATACCGCCCATTTGTTTCTTTTCCTTATACATTCATTTTTCTTACGTTTTTGCACTCAGGACAACTTTCGTCCTTCGCGTAAACACTTTTTATGATTCCGAACCCATCCGACTCACAAAATCGTCTAAAAGACCATTTAAACCAATACCTCCCTTTTGTTTCTTTTCCTTATACATTCATTTTTTCCACGTTTTTGCACTCAAAACAACTTTCCTCCTTCGCGTACACGCTGTTTCTATTATTCCGAACCCGTCTAAATAACAAAATCGCCTAAAAGACCATTTAAACCAATACCTCTTTTTTCTTTCTTTTCCTTATACATTCATTTTTCTTACGTTTTTGCACTCAGGACAACTTTCGTCCTTCGCGTAAACACTGTTTTTATGATTCCGAACCCATCCGACTCACAAAATCGTCTAAAAGACCATTTAAACCCATACCACCCTTTTGTTTCTTTTCGTTATACATTAATTTTTTCCACGTTTCGGCGCTCAAAACAACTTTCCTCCTTCGCGTACACACTGTTTTTATAATTTCGAAGCCATCTGTCTCACAAAATCGTCTAAAAGACCATTTAAACCAATACCTCCCTTTTGTTAATATACAGTCCCTTATACATTAATTTTTTCCACGTTTTTGCACTCAAGACAACTTTTCTCCTTCGCGTACACACTGTTTTTATGATTCCGAACCCATCTGACTCACAAAATCGTCTAAAAGACCATTTAAACCCATACCACCCTTTTGTTTTTTTTCGTTACACATTAATTTTTTCCACGTTTCGGCACTCAAAACAACTTTCCTCCTTCGCGTACACACTGTTTGTATGATTCCGAACCCATCTGTCTCACAAAATCGTCTAAAAGACCATTTAAACCAATACCTCCCTTTTGTTTCTTTTCCTTATACATTCATTTTTTCCACGTTTTTGCACTCAAAACAACATACCTCCTTCGCGTACACACTTTTCTGATAATTCCGAACCCACCTGACTCACAAAACCGTCTAAAAGGCCATTTAAACCAATACCACCCTTTTGTTTCTTTTCCTTATACATTCATTTTTTCCACGTTTTTCCAACTTTCCTCCTTTTCGTTTACACTTTTTTTATGATTCCGAACCCACCTGACTCACAAAACCGTCTAAAAGACCATTTAAACCAATACCTCCCTTTTGTTTCTTTTCCTTATACATTCATTTTTTCCACGTTTTTGCACTCAAAACAACTTTCCTCCTACGCTTACACGCTGTTTTTATTATTCCGAACCCGTCTAAATAACAAAATCGCCTAAAAGACCATTTAAACCAATACCTCTTTTTTCTTTCTTTTCCTTATACATTCATTTTTCTTACGTTTTTGCACTCAGGACAACTTTCGTCCTTCGCGTACACACTGTTTTTATAATTCCGAACCCATCTGACTTACAAAATCGCCTAAAAAACCATTTAAACCAATACATCCCTTTTGTTTTTTTTCCTTATACATTCATTTTTTCCACGTTTTTCCAACTTTCCTCCTTCTCGTACACACTTTTTTTATGATTCCGAACCCATCTGTCTCACAAAATCGTCTAAAAGACCATTTAAACCAATACCTCCCTTTTGTTTCTTTTCCTTAGACATTCATTTTTTCCACGTTTTTGCACTCAAAACAACTTTCCTCCTTCGCGTACACACATTTTTTATGATTCCGAACCCATCTCACAAAATCGTTAAAAAGGCCATTTAAACCAATACCGCCCTTTTGTTTCTTTTCCTTATACATTCATTTTTTCCACGTTTTTCCAACTTTCCTCCTTCTCGTACACACTTTTTTTATGATTCCGAACCCATCTGTCTCACAAAACTGTCTAAAAGGCCATTTAAACAAATACCGCCCATTTGTTTCTTTTCCTTATACATTCATTTTTCTTACGTTTTTGCACTCAGGACAACTTTCGTCCTTCGCGTAAACACTGTTTTTATGATTCCGAACCCATCCGACTCACAAAATCGTCTAAAAGACCATTTAAACCCATACCACCCTTTTGTTTCTTTTCGTTATACATTAATTTTTTCCACGTTTCGGCACTCAAAACAACTTTCCTCCTTCGCGTACACACTGTTTTTATAATTCCGAACCCACCTGACTCACAAAACCGTCTAAAAGGCCATTTAAACCCATACCACCCTTTTGTTTCTTTTCGTTACACATTAATTTTTTCCACGTTTCGGCACTCAAAACAACTTTCCTCCTTCGCGTACACACTTTTTTTATGATTCCGAACCCATCTGACTCACAAAATCGTTAAAAAGGCCATTTAAACCAATACCGCCCTTTTGTTTCTTTTCCTTATACATTCATTCTTTCCACGTTTTTCCAACTTTCCTCCTTCTCGTACACACTTTTTTTATGATTCCGAACCCATCTGTCTCACAAAACTGTCTAAAAGGCCATTTAAACAAATACCGCCCATTTGTTTCTTTTCCTTATACATACGCTTTTCCTTATATATACGCTGTTTCTATTATTCCGAACCCGTCTAAATAACAAAATCGCCTAAAAGACCATTTAAACCAATACCTCTTTTTTCTTTCTTTTCCTTATACATTCATTTTTCTTACGTTTTTGCACTCAGGACAACTTTCGTCCTTCGCGTAAACACTGTTTTTATGATTCCGAACCCATCCGACTCACAAAATCGTCTAAAAGACCATTTAAACCAATACCTCCCTTTTGTTAATATACAGTCCCTTATACATTAATTTTTTCCACGTTTTTGCACTCAAGACAACTTTTCTCCTTCGCGTACACACTGTTTTTATGATTCCGAACCCATCTGACTCACAAAATCGTCTAAAAGACCATTTAAACCAATACCTCCCTTTTGTTTCTTTTCCTTATACATTCATTTTTTCCACGTTTTTGCACTCAAAACAACTTTCCTCCTTCGCGTACACGCTGTTTTTATTATTCCGAACCCGTCTAAATAACAAAATCGCCTAAAAGACCATTTAAACCAATACCTCTTTTTTCTTTCTTTTCCTTATACATTCATTTTTCTTACGTTTTTGCACTCAGGACAACTTTCGTCCTTCGCGTAAACACTGTTTTTATGATTCCGAACCCATCCGACTCACAAAATCGTCTAAAAGACTATTTAAACCCATACCACCCTTTTGTTTCTTTTCGTTATACATTAATTTTTTCCACGTTTCGGCACTCAAAACAACTTTCCTCCTTCGCGTACACACTGTTTGTATGATTCCGAACCCATCTGTCTCACAAAATCGTCTAAAAGACCATTTAAACCAATACCTCCCTTTTGTTTTTTTTCCTTATACATTCATTTTTTCCACGTTTTTCCAACTTTCCTCCTTCTCGTACACACTTTTTTTATGATTCCGAACCCATCTGTCTCACAAAATCGTCTAAAAGACCATTTAAACCAATACCTCCCTTTTGTTTCTTTTCCTTAGACATTCATTTTTTCCACGTTTTTGCACTCAAAACAACTTTCCTCCTTCGCGTACACACTTTTTTTATGATTCCGAACCCATCTGACTCACAAAATCGTTAAAAAGGCCATTTAAACCAATACCGCCCTTTTGTTTCTTTTCCTTATACATTCATTTTTTCCACGTTTTTCCAACTTTCCTCCTTCTCGTACACACTTTTTTTATGATTCCGAACCCATCTGTCTCACAAAACTGTCTAAAAGGCCATTTAAACAAATACCGCCCATTTGTTTCTTTTCCTTATACCTTCATTTTTCTTACGTTTTTGCACTCAGGACAACTTTCGTCCTTCGCGTAAACACTGTTTTTATGATTCCGAACCCATCCGACTCACAAAATCGTCTAAAAGACCATTTAAACCAATACCTCCCTTTTGTTTCTTTTCCTTATACATTCATTTTTTCCACGTTTTTGCACTCAAAACAACTTTCCTCCTTCGCGTACACACTCTTTTTATTATTCCGAACCCGTCTAAATAACAAAATCGCCTAAAAGACCATTTAAACCAATACCTCTTTTTTCTTTCTTTTCCTTATACATTCATTTTTCTTACGTTTTTGCACTCAAGACAACTTTCGTCCTTCGCGTACACACTGTTTTTAAGATTCCAAACCTATCTGACTCACAAAACTGTCTAAAAAGCCATTTAAACCAATACCGCCCTTTTGTTTCTTTTCCTTATACATTCATTTTTTCCACGTTTTTCCAACTTCCTTCCTTCTCTACACACTTTTTTTATGAATCCGAACCCACCTGACTCACAAAACCGTCTAAAAGGCCATTTAAATCAATACCGCCCATTTGTTTCTTTTCCTTATACATTCATTTTTCTTACGTTTTTGCACTCAAGACAACTTTCGTCCTTCGCGTACACACTGTTTTTATGATTCCGAACCCATCTGTCTAACAAAATCGTCTAAAAGACCATTTAAACCAATACCTCCGTTTGTTAATGTACAGTCCCTTATACATTAATTTTTTCCACGGTTTTGCACTCAAGACAACTTTTCTCCTTCGAGTACACACTGTTTTTATGATTCCGAACCCATCTGACTCACAAAATCGTCTAAAAGACAATTTAAACCAATACCTCCCTTTTGTTTCTTTTCCTTATACATTCATTTTTTCCACGTTTTTGCACTCAAAACAACTTTCCTCCTTCGCGTACACACTGTTTTTATTATTCCGAACCCGTCTGACTAACAAAATCGCCTAAAAGACCATTTAAACCGATACCACCCTTTTGTTTCTTTTCCTTATACATTCATTTTTCTTACGTTTTTGCACTCAAGACAACTTTCGTCCTTCGCGTACACATTGTTTTTAAGATTCCAAACCTATCTGACTCACAAAACTGTCTAAAAAGCCATTTAAACCAATACCGCCCTTTTGTTTCTTTTCCTTATACATTCATTTTTTCCACGTTTTTGCACTCAAAACAACTTTCCTCCTTCGCGTACACACTTTTTATATGATTCCGAACCCATCTGACTCACAAAATCGTTAAAAAGGCCATTTAAACCAATACCGCCCTTTTGTTTCTTTTCCTTATACATTCATTTTTTCCACGTTTTTCCAACTTTCTTCCTTCTCGTACACACTTGTTTTATGAATCCGAACCCACCTGACTCACAAAACCGTCTCAAAGGCCATTTAAACCAATACCGCCCATTCGTTTCTTTTCCTTATACATTCATTTTTCTTACGTTTTTGCACTCAAGACAACTTTCGTCCTTCGCGTACACACTGTTTTTATGATTCCGAACCCATCCGACTCCCAAAATCGTCTAAAAGACCATTTAAACCCATACCACCCTTTTTTTTCGTTATACATTAATTTTTTCCACGTTTCGGCACTCAAAAGAACTTTCCTCCTTCGCGTACACACTGTTTTTATAATTCCGAAGCCATCTGTCTCACAAAATCGTCTAAAAGACCATTTAAACCAATACCTCCCTTTTGTTTCTTTTCCTTATACATTAATTTTTTCCACGTTTTTGCGCTCAAGACAACTTTTCTCCTTCGCGTACACACTGTTTTTATGATTCCGAACCCATCTGACTCACAAAATCGTCTAAAAGACCATTTAAACCAATACCTCCCTTTTGTTTCTTTTCCTTATACATTCATTTTTTCCACGTTTTTGCACTCAAAACAACTTTTCTCCTTCGCGTACACACTGTTTTTAAGATTCCAAACCTATCTGACTCACAAAACTGTCTAAAAAGTCATTTAAACCAATACCGCCCTTTTGTTTCTTTTCCTTATACATTCATTTTTTCACGTTTTAGCACTCAAAACAACTTTCCTCCTTCGCGTACACACTTTTTTTATGATTCCGAACACATCTGACTCACAAAATCGTTAAAAAGGCCATTTAAACCAATACCGCCCTTTTGTTTCTTTTCCTTATACATTCATTTTTTCCACGTTTTTGCACTCAAAACAACTTTCCTCCTTCGCGTACACACTGTTTTTATTATTCCGAACCCGTCTGACTAACAAAATCGCCTAAAAGACCATTTAAACCAATACCACCCTTTTGTTTCTTTTCCTTATACATTAATTTTTTCCACGTTTTTGCACTCAAGACAACTTTTCTCCTTCGCGTACACACTGTTTTTATGATTCCGAACCCATCTGACTCACAAAATCGTCTAAAAGACCATTTAAACCAATACCTCCCTTTTGTCTCTTTTCCTTATACATTCATTTTTTTCACGTTTTTGCACTCAAAACAACTTTCCTCCTTCGCGTACACACTGTTTTTAAGATTCCAAACCTATCTGACTCACAAAACTGTCTAAAAAGCCATTTAAACCAATACCGCCCTTTTGATTCTTTTCCTTATACGTTCATTTTTTCCACGTTTTTCCAACTTTCCTCCTTCGCGTACACACTGTTTTTAAGATTCCAAACCTATCTGACTTACAAAACTGTCTAAAAAGCCATTTAAACCAATACCGCCCTTTTGTTTCTTTTCCTTATACATTCATTTTTTCCACGTTTTTGCACTCAAAACAACTTTCCTCCTTCGCGTACACACTTTTTTTATGATTCCGAACCCATCTGACTCACAAAATCGTTAAAAAGCCATTTGAACCAATACCGCCCTTTTGTTTCTTTTCCTTATACATTCATTTTTTCCACGTTTTTCCAACTTTCCTCCTTCTCGTACACAGTTTTTTTATCATTCCGAACCCATCTGTCTCACAAAACTGTCTAAAAGGCCATTTAAACAAATACCGCCCATTTGTTTCTTTTCCTTATACATTCATTTTTCTTACGTTTTTGCACTCAAGACAACTTTCGTCCTTCGCGTACACACTGTTTTTATGATTCTGAAGCCATCTGTCTCACAAAATCGTCTAAAAGACCATTTAAACCAATACCACCCTTTTGTTTCTTTTCCTTATACATTCATTTTTCTTACGTTTTTGCACTCAAGACAACTTTCGTCCTTCGCGTACACATTGTTTTTAAGATTCCAAACCTATCTGACTCACAAAACTGTCTAAAAAGCCATTTAAACCAATACCGCCCTTTTGTTTCTTTTCCTTATACATTCATTTTTTCCACGTTTTTGCACTCAAAACAACTTTCCTCCTTCGCGTACACACTTTTTATATGATTCCGAACCCATCTGACTCACAAAATCGTTAAAAAGGCCATTTAAACCAATACCGCCCTTTTGTTTCTTTTCCTTATACATTCATTTTTTCCACGTTTTTCCAACTTTCTTCCTTCTCGTACACACTTGTTTTATGAATCCGAACCCACCTGACTCACAAAACCGTCTCAAAGGCCATTTAAACCAATACCGCCCATTCGTTTCTTTTCCTTATACATTCATTTTTCTTACGTTTTTGCACTCAAGACAACTTTCGTCCTTCGCGTACACACTGTTTTTATGATTCCGAACCCATCCGACTCCCAAAATCGTCTAAAAGACCATTTAAACCCATACCACCCTTTTTTTTCGTTATACATTAATTTTTTCCACGTTTCGGCACTCA
The DNA here is from genome assembly GCA_963930645.1 of Salticus scenicus. Taxonomy (NCBI): domain Eukaryota; kingdom Metazoa; phylum Arthropoda; class Arachnida; order Araneae; family Salticidae; genus Salticus; species Salticus scenicus. The sequence goes on from CAWVNO010002049.1 coordinate 287,868, forward strand.
AAAGAACTTTCCTCCTTCGCGTACACACTGTTTTTATAATTCCGAAGCCATCTGTCTCACAAAATCGTCTAAAAGACCATTTAAACCAATACCTCCCTTTTGTTTCTTTTCCTTATACATTAATTTTTTCCACGTTTTTGCGCTCAAGACAACTTTTCTCCTTCGCGTACACACTGTTTTTATGATTCCGAACCCATCTGACTCACAAAATCGTCTAAAAGACCATTTAAACCAATACCTCCCTTTTGTTTCTTTTCCTTATACATTCATTTTTTCCACGTTTTTGCACTCAAAACAACTTTTCTCCTTCGCGTACACACTGTTTTTAAGATTCCAAACCTATCTGACTCACAAAACTGTCTAAAAAGTCATTTAAACCAATACCGCCCTTTTGTTTCTTTTCCTTATACATTCATTTTTTCCACGTTTTTCCAACTTTCCTCCTTCTCGTACACACTTTTTTTATGATTCCGAACCCATCTGTCTCACAAAATCGTCTAAAAGACCATTTAAACCAATACCTCCCTTTTGTTTCTTTTCCTTAGACATTCATTTTTTCCACGTTTTTGCACTCAAAACAACTTTCCTCCTTCGCGTACACACTTTTTTTATGATTCCGAACCCATCTGACTCACAAAATCGTTAAAAAGGCCATTTAAATCAATACCGCCCTTTTGTTTCTTTTCCTTATACATTCATTTTTTATACGTTTTTCCAACTTTCCTCCTTCTCGTCCACACTTTTTTTATGATTCCGAACCCATCTGTCTCACAAAACTGTCTAAAAGGCCATTTAAACAAATACCGCCCATTTGTTTCTTTTCCTTATACCTTCATTTTTCTTACGTCTTTGCACTCAGGACAACTTTCGTCCTTCGCGTAAACACTGTTTTTATGATTCCGAACCCATCCGACTCACAAAATCGTCTAAAAGACCATTTAAACCAATACCTCCCTTTTGTTAATATACAGTCCCTTATACATTCATTTTTTCCACGTTTTTGCACTCAAAACAACTTTCCTCCTTCGCGTACACACTCTTTTTATTATTCCGAACCCGTCTAAATAACAAAATCGCCTAAAAGACCATTTAAACCAATACCTCTTTTTTCTTTCTTTTCCTTATACATTCATTTTTCTTACGTTTTTGCACTCAAGACAACTTTCGTCCTTCGCGTACACACTGTTTTTAAGATTCCAAACCTATCTGACTCACAAAACTGTCTAAAAAGTCATTTAAACCAATACCGCCCTTTTGTTTCTTTTCCTTATACATTCATTCTTTCCACATTTTTGCACTCAATACAACTTTCCTCCTTCGCGTACACACTGTTTTTAAGATTCCAAACCTATCTGACTCACAAAAGTGTCTAAAAAGTCATTTAAACCAATACCGCCCTTTTGTTTCTTTTCCTTATACATTCATTTTTTCCACGTTTTTCCAACTTCCTTCCTTCTCTACACACTTTTTTTATGAATCCGAACCCACCTGACTCACAAAACCGTCTAAAAAGCCATTTAAACCAATACCGCCCTTTTGTTTCTTTTCCTTATACATTCATTTTTTCCACGTTTTTGCACTCAAAACAACTTTCCTCCTTCGCGTACACACTTTTTATATGATTCCGAACCCATCTGACTCACAAAATCGTTAAAAAGGCCATTTAAACCAATACCGCCCTTTTGTTTCTTTTCCTTATACATTCATTTTTTCCACGTTTTTCCAACTTTCTTCCTTCTCGTACACACTTGTTTTATGAATCCGAACCCACCTGACTCACAAAACCGTCTCAAAGGCCATTTAAACCCATACCACCCTTTTTTTTCGTTATACATTAATTTTTTTCCACGTTTCGGCACTCAAAAGAACTTTCCTCCTTCGCGTACACACTGTTTTTATAATTCCGAAGCCATCTGTCTCACAAAATCGTCTAAAAGACCATTTAAACCAATACCTCCCTTTTGTTTCTTTTCCTTATACATTAATTTTTTCCACGTTTTTGCGCTCAAGACAACTTTTCTCCTTCGCGTACACGCTGTTTTTAAGATTCCAAACCTATCTGACTCACAAAACTGTCTAAAAAGCCATTTAAACCAATACAGCCCATTCGTTTCTTTTCCTTATACATTCATTTTTCTTACGTTTTTGCACTCAAGACAACTTTCGTCCTTCGCGTACACACTGTTTTTATGATTCCGAACCCATCCGACTCCCAAAATCGTCTAAAAGACCATTTAAACCCATACCACCCTTTTTTTTCGTTATACATTAATTTTTTTCCACGTTTCGGCACTCAAAAGAACTTTCCTCCTTCGCGTACACACTGTTTTTATAATTCCGAAGCCATCTGTCTCACAAAATCGTCTAAAAGACCATTTAAACCAATACCTCCCTTTTGTTTCTTTTCCTTATACATTAATTTTTTCCACGTTTTTGCGCTCAAGACAACTTTTCTCCTTCGCGTACACACTGTTTTTATGATTCCGAACCCATCTGACTCACAAAATCGTCTAAAAGACCATTTAAACCAATACCTCCCTTTTGTTTCTTTTCCTTATACATTCATTTTTTCCACGTTTTTGCACTCAAAACAACTTTTCTCCTTCGCGTACACACTGTTTTTAAGATTCCAAACCTATCTGACTCACAAAACTGTCTAAAAAGTCATTTAAACCAATACCGCCCTTTTGTTTCTTTTCCTTATACATTCATTTTTTCCACGTTTTAGCACTCAAAACAACTTTCCTCCTTCGCGTACACACTTTTTTTATGATTCCGAACCCATCTGACTCACAAAATCGTTAAAAAGGCCATTTAAACCAATACCGCCCTTTTGTTTCTTTTCCTTATACATTCATTTTTTATACGTTTTTCCAACTTTCCTCCTTCTCGTCCACACTTTTTTTATGATTCCGAACCCATCTGTCTCACAAAACTGTCTAAAAGGCCATTTAAACAAATACCGCCCATTTGTTTCTTTTCCTTATACCTTCATTTTTCTTACGTTTTTGCACTCAGGACAACTTTCGTCCTTCGCGTAAACACTGTTTTTATGATTCCGAACCCATCCGACTCACAAAATCGTCTAAAAGACCATTTAAACCAATACCTCCCTTTTGTTAATATACAGTCCCTTATACATTCATTTTTTCCACGTTTTTGCACTCAAAACAACTTTCCTCCTTCGCGTACACACTCTTTTTATTATTCCGAACCCGTCTAAATAACAAAATCGCCTAAAAGACCATTTAAACCAATACCTCTTTTTTCTTTCTTTTCCTTATACATTCATTTTTCTTACGTTTTTGCACTCAAGACAACTTTCGTCCTTCGCGTACACACTGTTTTTAAGATTCCAAACCTATCTGACTCACAAAACTGTCTAAAAAGTCATTTAAACCAATACCGCCCTTTTGTTTCTTTTCCTTATACATTCATTCTTTCCACATTTTTGCACTCAATACAACTTTCCTCCTTCGCGTACACACTGTTTTTAAGATTCCAAACCTATCTGACTCACAAAAGTGTCTAAAAAGTCATTTAAACCAATACCGCCCTTTTGTTTCTTTTCCTTATACATTCATTTTTTCCACGTTTTTCCAACTTCCTTCCTTCTCTACACACTTTTTTTATGAATCCGAACCCACCTGACTCACAAAACCGTCTAAAAAGCCATTTAAACCAATACCGCCCTTTTGTTTCTTTTCCTTATACATTCATTTTTTCCACGTTTTTGCACTCAAAACAACTTTCCTCCTTCGCGTACACACTTTTTATATGATTCCGAACCCATCTGACTCACAAAATCGTTAAAAAGGCCATTTAAACCAATACCGCCCTTTTGTTTCTTTTCCTTATACATTCATTTTTTCCACGTTTTTCCAACTTTCTTCCTTCTCGTACACACTTGTTTTATGAATCCGAACCCACCTGACTCACAAAACCGTCTCAAAGGCCATTTAAACCCATACCACCCTTTTTTTTCGTTATACATTAATTTTTTTCCACGTTTCGGCACTCAAAAGAACTTTCCTCCTTCGCGTACACACTGTTTTTATAATTCCGAAGCCATCTGTCTCACAAAATCGTCTAAAAGACCATTTAAACCAATACCTCCCTTTTGTTTCTTTTCCTTATACATTAATTTTTTCCACGTTTTTGCGCTCAAGACAACTTTTCTCCTTCGCGTACACGCTGTTTTTAAGATTCCAAACCTATCTGACTCACAAAACTGTCTAAAAAGCCATTTAAACCAATACAGCCCATTCGTTTCTTTTCCTTATACATTCATTTTTCTTACGTTTTTGCACTCAAGACAACTTTCGTCCTTCGCGTACACACTGTTTTTATGATTCCGAACCCATCCGACTCCCAAAATCGTCTAAAAGACCATTTAAACCCATACCACCCTTTTTTTTCGTTATACATTAATTTTTTTCCACGTTTCGGCACTCAAAAGAACTTTCCTCCTTCGCGTACACACTGTTTTTATAATTCCGAAGCCATCTGTCTCACAAAATCGTCTAAAAGACCATTTAAACCAATACCTCCCTTTTGTTTCTTTTCCTTATACATTAATTTTTTCCACGTTTTTGCGCTCAAGACAACTTTTCTCCTTCGCGTACACACTGTTTTTATGATTCCGAACCCATCTGACTCACAAAATCGTCTAAAAGACCATTTAAACCAATACCTCCCTTTTGTTTCTTTTCCTTATACATTCATTTTTTCCACGTTTTTGCACTCAAAACAACTTTTCTCCTTCGCGTACACACTGTTTTTAAGATTCCAAACCTATCTGACTCACAAAACTGTCTAAAAAGTCATTTAAACCAATACCGCCCTTTTGTTTCTTTTCCTTATACATTCATTTTTTCCACGTTTTAGCACTCAAAACAACTTTCCTCCTTCGCGTACACACTTTTTTTATGATTCCGAACACATCTGACTCACAAAATCGTTAAAAAGGCCATTTAAACCAATACCGCCCTTTTGTTTCTTTTCCTTATACATTCATTTTTTCCACGTTTTTCCAACTTTCTTCCTTCTCGTTTACACTTTTTTTATGAATCCGAACCCACCTGACTCACAAAATCGTCTAAAAGACCATTTAAACCCATACCACCCTTTTGTTTCTTTTCGTTATACATTAATTTTTTCCACGTTTCGGCACTCAAAACAACTTTTCTCCTTCGCGTACACACTTTTTTTATGATTCTGAAGCCATCTGTCTCACAAAATCGTCTAAAAGACCATTTAAACCAATACCTCCCTTTTGTTTCTTTTCCTTATACATTCATTTTTTCCACGTTTTTGCACTCAAAACAACTTTCCTCCTTCGCGTACACACTGTTTTTATTATTCCGAACCCGTCTGACTAACAAAATCGCCTAAAAGACCATTTAAACCAATACCACCCTTTTGTTTCTTTTCCTTATACATTAATTTTTTCCACGTTTTTGCACTCAAGACAACTTTTCTCCTTCGCGTACACACTGTTTTTATGATTCCGAACCCATCTGACTCACAAAATCGTCTAAAAGACAATTTAAACCAATACCTCCCTTTTGTTTCTTTTCCTTATACATTCATTTTTTCCACGTTTTTGCACTCAAAACAACTTTCCTCCTTCGCGTACACACTGTTTTTATTATTCCGAACCCGTCTGACTAACAAAATCGCCTAAAAGACCATTTAAACCGATACCACCCTTTTGTTTCTTTTCCTTATACATTCATTTTTCTTACGTTTTTGCACTCAAGACAACTTTCGTCCTTCGCGTACACATTGTTTTTAAGATTCCAAACCTATCTGACTCACAAAACTGTCTAAAAAGCCATTTAAACCAATACCGCCCTTTTGTTTCTTTTCCTTATACATTCATTTTTTCCACGTTTTTGCACTCAAAACAACTTTCCTCCTTCGCGTACACACTTTTTATATGATTCCGAACCCATCTGACTCACAAAATCGTTAAAAAGGCCATTTAAACCAATACCGCCCTTTTGTTTCTTTTCCTTATACATTCATTTTTTCCACGTTTTTCCAACTTTCTTCCTTCTCGTACACACTTGTTTTATGAATCCGAACCCACCTGACTCACAAAACCGTCTCAAAGGCCATTTAAACCAATACCGCCCATTCGTTTCTTTTCCTTATACATTCATTTTTCTTACGTTTTTGCACTCAAGACAACTTTCGTCCTTCGCGTACACACTAGGGTGGGCCGAAAAAGGCCGAAAAAAATTTTTTTTCGAAATTAATTTTGGTATAGAATGAAAAAGTTGTGCAATGGACCAATTAGAACTCACAAGAATTTTTATCAAAATTAATCAGTATTTTGCCGCGCCCCTCTGACATTGAAAAACGGAAAAAAAAGAACGGAAAAGAGCTTTTTTTGGAAAAAGGCCGAATTTTTTTTTTTTCCGAAATTGATTTTGGTATAGAATGAAAAAGTTGTGTAATGGACCAATTAGAACTCACAAGAATTTTTATCAAAATCAATCAATATTTAGCCGCGCCCCTCTGACATTGAAAAACGGAAAAAAAGAACGGAAAAAGCTTTTTTTGGAAAAAAATATATTTTGAAAAAATATCCAAAATGTTTAAAGATATTCATTAAAAATGTTAGATAATATGTCAATTAGAACCCATAAAAATTTGTATAATTTTTTTTCATTATTTAACCGTGCCCCTCTGACATAAAAAATTGGAGAAAAATGAAAGAAATATCAGATTTTCTGACAACCTGTACTATGATAAACTATTCATTATTTTTCTAAATTAGTATTGACATAACTGATTAATTAATTAGTATTATAAATAAAAATTCTATAACTATAACTATTACTTTACTTTATTATTTTTTTACTTGGTTAATATATAAACATATTTTTCTTGTATATAACATATTTTCTCTTACATAGTAACAAAATAAAGATTAAAGCAAAAATATACAAATTTATGTTGGATTAATAATACCTGTTGCTTATTGAATATTAGGTACTTGAATAATATTGTCCTTTATTGTCAAACGTTGGGAGTTCTTTTCTTGCTTGAAGTTTGCTACGAATATAGCCATCCATTGCAATCTCACCGCAAACTTTCATTGCAGCTTCAGATACTAATTTAACACATCGTTCAACAGATTGCGTATGACATGGTAATTTTTCGAATGTCATTAATTGATTCTCTTCTTTTTTGCACATTTCTTTCAAGTCTTTATCCTTTAAATGCATTGTAAGAGGTGGCTCTGTTACAACACAGTTTGAACAATCATTTAAATCAATGTAGTCGTCTGCTTCAAAATTAACTTGAGGAGGCTTGAAAACTCGTAAACCATTCAAGTTCTTCATTTTTATTTGTCGAGCGCCTAGAATTCGCCAAACTGCTAGTTCCCGGATGTGTTTCCTGGAATCATGCAGCATTGCTACCAATAAATTTTCGGGATGCGCATAATATGCATTGTTTGACAAAACTTTAAAAATAATTTTCTTAGATTTGTCTGGAAGCTGATTTGAAAGGGATATCATTTTCCAAAAATGTTGGGAACCATACTGGCAATGCGATTTCATTTTTATTTCAAACCACATTGGAGCATAAACCAGCATTACATATTTCCCAAGTATTATAAGATTCTCTGATGGGCTTGGTGTGCTAATGTATAACCGCAACAAACGGTTTGCGGTAGTCAGCCATCGTGCATGACTAAGTTTACCTGGATTACTGTCAGTCAACATAGGAGAAATAGTACCATCTTTTATGGCTTGACAGATGCGATACAAATTTTTGATCTGTACTTAGCTTTCTAATATCTTGCGGATCCAAATGCTAAAGTGTAGAGTCCATTTTATCAAATTTGACCACTGGATGTTTCTCACAGTCTTTTAAAAGCAATCCAATAGGTCCAGAATATGAATATGGTCCCCTTGTGCAACCGTCTATTTCTTGAATAAGGTGTCTTAGTGGCAACTCATTGGTATGAAGCAAACATACATTCCATTGTAGTGGTCTTCCAATGTTTGCCTCAAGCAAACGTATTACTCCACCCTTCCATCCCGTATTTACATTTGTTCCGTCACATCCCATAACTGATAGGTTCTGCAAACTTATGTTATTCTTTCTTGTAAATTCTATAATACCTTCGGCTATTCCTTTTGCACTTTCACCAGCAGTTAACGATATATGACCCATATATTTGCTATCTGGTTCCTCTATTAATGTTACATGCGCTTCTGATGTTAATTTTCGATGACCATGTATTTGTTGAATAGTTTCATCTTTGCGCCCATCAAAATACAAACTCTTAATAGGTTTTTCTTTAAATAGCCTTAAATCATTTTCCCTTACTTTTTTTCTTTTCTTCTCTATTTCTCTTCTCACTTTGTTTTTATCAACTATATATGTTTGTTGCTCAGGCGAAACTAAATTGAAATCAGCCAAAACTGCAGTAGTAATTTTGGCAACTGCTCTACTTGAGGCACCAGTTAAATCTGCAGCCAATGCTGTATGAGGCATAGAAATTCTCATTTGATCTGACGATCTTGATGGCGTTTCAGTTTGTTTATGTTTTCTTAAAAGAGGATAAGACCACTTGAAATCTTGATCTGCATTTTTTGTATCCATTTCTGACTCAATCTCTAATTCATTATATTTCAAAATGTTATGAGATTCTTTATTTTGAAATCCACTTGTACTGGGCATTGACATTTTATTCTTGTTTGGACAATCGGATATTTTCATTTTTCGACGTACTCGTTTTTGTAGTTGGTGGGTTGTTACTATATCCAGATTTCCAATAGCCATTTTTCTAACTGTCCTTTGATTAATTAAAAATTCTTTTTCTCTCTCAGGAACTTTTAGTTTTTTTTCGCAATTGCACGAATATAAATCTTGGCATTTACAAGCACAAATGTCGAACAATTTTGCGGCATCTGCTTTAAATTTCTTCAATTTCGATTGTAAAAACGGCGTATTCCTAGATTTAGCAGGTTTTATAACGTTCTTATATTTACAGTTGTAAGATAAAACCATGGCAGTAACTCGCTTTAAAGATACAACAGGAATCGAAGCACGTTTCCATATATAAATAATTTTTTTTGCTACCGCTTCGGCCACAGTTCTTGAAGAAGGTTCTTGACTTTTGTCTCCCTTTATTTGCAATCTGACATCTTATTATGTCCTCATAAGTTGGGAGATAAACAGCATCAGAAGGGAATAAATCTTTCCCTGTTCCAAACAGCGGACGACTTGCGTTTCCTCGCGTCACTTTTTTAATTACCCGTTTCTCCATAACAACCGTTTCATTTGACAAACAAACGTAGAATGAAACGAAATCCAATATTTTATCTTATCTATTAGTTAAATTGACCTTGGAAGCAATGGGAGCAGTAGAATGCCATCTATCGTTTGAAATCTGAACGAAAAGAAACAAAAATGAAAGTAGGGTATAAGATAAGCTTCAATTTCTTATGTGCATATGTATGCTTATTATTTTTAAATAAGAGAATAAAAATAGAGTAAAATTATTTGAATTTTATTTGGATTGGTTCGTAGTAACGTATTATGTAATATTTTAGTTATATAGTATAACTAGTTTAAATTTTTTTTAAATATACTTTTTTGAAAAATACCAGCTTTTCATCTTTTTCTCAATATTTTATGTCAGAGGGACGCGGCTAAATATTTCGCAAAATTGATGATAGTTTTTGAGGGTTCTAACTGATTCATTAGGTAACATTTCTGCAATATACCAAAACTAAATTCAAAATTAATTTTTGAAATTTAATTTTTTGAAAAAAACTAATTTTTTTCTTATTTCCAGTTTTTCAGTGCCAAAGGGGCGCGGTTAAATATTAAACAAAACTGATAAAATTTTTAGATGTTTCTTACAGACCCATTACACAACTTTTCCGCACTATACCAAAATCAATTTCAAAAAATAATTTTTTCGGCCCACCCTAGTACACACTGTTTTTATGATTCCGAACCCATCCGACTCCCAAAATCGTCTAAAAGACCATTTAAACCCATACCACCCTTTTTTTTCGTTATACATTAATTTTTTCCACGTTTCGGCACTCAAAAGAACTTTCCTCCTTCGCGTACACACTGTTTTTATAATTCCGAAGCCATCTGTCTCACAAAATCGTCTAAAAGACCATTTAAACCAATACCTCCCTTTTGTTTCTTTTCCTTATACATTAATTTTTTCCACGTTTTTGCGCTCAAGACAACTTTTCTCCTTCGCGTACACACTGTTTTTATGATTCCGAACCCATCTGACTCACAAAATCGTCTAAAAGACCATTTAAACCAATACCTCCCTTTTGTTTCTTTTCCTTATACATTCATTTTTTCCACGTTTTTGCACTCAAAACAACTTTTCTCCTTCGCGTACACACTGTTTTTAAGATTCCAAACCTATCTGACTCACAAAACTGTCTAAAAAGTCATTTAAACCAATACCGCCCTTTTGTTTCTTTTCCTTATACATTCATTTTTTCCACGTTTTAGCACTCAAAACAACTTTCCTCCTTCGCGTACACACTTTTTTTATGATTCCAAACACATCTGACTCACAAAATCGTTAAAAAGGCCATTTAAACCAATACCGCCCTTTTGTTTCTTTTCCTTATACATTCATTTTTTCCACGTTTTTCCAACTTTCCTCCTTCTCGTACACACTGTTTTTATGAATCCGAACCCACCTGACTCACAAAATCGTCTAAAAGACCATTTAAACCAATACCTCCCTTTTGTTTCTTTTCCTTATACATTCATTTTTTCCACGTTTTTCCAACTTTCTTCCTTCTCGTTTACACTTTTTTTATGAATCCGAACCCACCTGACTCACAAAATCGTCTAAAAGACCATTTAAACCCATACCACCCTTTTGTTTCTTTTCGTTATACATTAATTTTTTCCACGTTTCGGCACTCAAAACAACTTTTCTCCTTCGCGTACACACTTTTTTTATGATTCTGAAGCCATCTGTCTCACAAAATCGTCTAAAAGACCATTTAAACCAATACCTCCCTTTTGTTTCTTTTCCTTATACATTCATTTTTTCCACGTTTTTGCACTCAAAACAACTTTCCTCCTTCGCGTACACACTGTTTTTATTATTCCGAACCCGTCTGACTAACAAAATCGCCTAAAAGACCATTTAAACCAATACCACCCTTTTGTTTCTTTTCCTTATACATTAATTTTTTCCACGTTTTTGCACTCAAGACAACTTTTCTCCTTCGCGTACACACTGTTTTTATGATTCCGAACCCATCTGACTCACAAAATCGTCTAAAAGACCATTTAAACCAATACCTCCCTTTTGTCTCTTTTCCTTATACATTCATTTTTTTCACGTTTTTGCACTCAAAACAACTTTCCTCCTTCGCGTACACACTGTTTTTAAGATTCCAAACCTATCTGACTCACAAAACTGTCTAAAAAGCCATTTAAACCAATACCGCCCTTTTGATTCTTTTCCTTATACGTTCATTTTTTCCACGTTTTTCCAACTTTCCTCCTTCGCGTACACACTGTTTTTAAGATTCCAAACCTATCTGACTTACAAAACTGTCTAAAAAGCCATTTAAACCAATACCGCCCTTTTGTTTCTTTTCCTTATACATTCATTTTTTCCACGTTTTTGCACTCAAAACAACTTTCCTCCTTCGCGTACACACTTTTTTTATGATTCCGAACCCATCTGACTCACAAAATCGTTAAAAAGGCCATTTAAACCAATACCGCCCTTTTGTTTCTTTTCCTTATACATTCATTTTTTCCACGTTTTTCCAACTTTCCTCCTTCTCGTACACAGTTTTTTTATCATTCCGAACCCATCTGTCTCACAAAACTGTCTAAAAGGCCATTTAAACAAATACCGCCCGTTTGTTTCTTTTCCTTATACATTCATTTTTCTTACGTTTTTGCACTCAAGACAACTTTCGTCCTTCGCGTACACACTGTTTTTATGATTCTGAAGCCATCTGTCTCACAAAATCGTCTAAAAGACCATTTAAACCAATACCACCCTTTTGTTTCTTTTCCTTATACATTCATTTTTCTTACGTTTTTGCACTCAAGACAACTTTCGTCCTTCGCGTACACATTGTTTTTAAGATTCCAAACCTATCTGACTCACAAAACTGTCTAAAAAGCCATTTAAACCAATACCGCCCTTTTGTTTCTTTTCCTTATTCATTCATTTTTTCCACGTTTTTGCACTCAAAACAACTTTCCTCCTTCGCGTACACACTTTTTATATGATTCCGAACCCATCTGACTCACAAAATCGTTAAAAAGGCCATTTAAACCAATACCGCCCTTTTGTTTCTTTTCCTTATACATTCATTTTTTCCACGTTTTTCCAACTTTCTTCCTTCTCGTACACACTTGTTTTATGAATCCGAACCCACCTGACTCACAAAACCGTCTCAAAGGCCATTTAAACCAATACCGCCCATTCGTTTCTTTTCCTTATACATTCATTTTTCTTACGTTTTTGCACTCAAGACAACTTTCGTCCTTCGCGTACACACTGTTTTTATGATTCCGAACCCATCCGACTCCCAAAATCGTCTAAAAGACCATTTAAACCCATACCACCCTTTTTTTTCGTTATACATTAATTTTTTCCACGTTTCGGCACTCAAAAGAACTTTCCTCCTTCGCGTACACACTGTTTTTATAATTCCGAAGCCATCTGTCTCACAAAATCGTCTAAAAGACCATTTAAACCAATACCTCCCTTTTGTTTCTTTTCCTTATACATTAATTTTTTCCACGTTTTTGCGCTCAAGACAACTTTTCTCCTTCGCGTACACACTGTTTTTAAGATTCCAAACCTATCTGACTCACAAAACTGTCTAAAAAGTCATTTAAACCAATACCGCCCTTTTGTTTCTTTTCCTTATACATTCATTTTTTCCACGTTTTAGCACTCAAAACAACTTTCCTCCTTCGCGTACACACTTTTTTTATGATTCCGAACCCATCTGACTCACAAAATCGTCTAAAAGACCATTTAAACCAATACCTCCCTTTTGTTTCTTTTCCTTATACATTCATTTTTTCCACGTTTTTGCACTCAAAACAACTTTCTCCTTCGCGTACACACTGTTTTTAAGATTCCAAACCTATCTGACTCACAAAACTGTCTAAAAAGTCATTTAAACCAATACCGCCCTTTTGTTTCTTTTCCTTATACATTCATTTTTTCCACGTTTTAGCACTCAAAACAACTTTCCTCCTTCGCGTACACACTTTTTTTATGATTCCGAACACATCTGACTCACAAAATCGTTAAAAAGGCCATTTAAACCAATACCGCCCTTTTGTTTCTTTTCCTTATACATTCATTTTTTCCACGTTTTTCCAACTTTCTTCCTTCTCGTTTACACTTTTTTTATGAATCCGAACCCACCTGACTCACAAAATCGTCTAAAAGACCATTTAAACCCATACCACCCTTTTGTTTCTTTTCGTTATACATTAATTTTTTCCACGTTTCGGCACTCAAAACAACTTTCCTCCTTCGCGTACACACTTTTTTTATGATTCTGAAGCCATCTGTCTCACAAAATCGTCTAAAAGACCATTTAAACCAATACCTCCCTTTTGTTTCTTTTCCTTATACATTCATTTTTTCCACGTTTTTGCACTCAAAACAACTTTCCTCCTTCGCGTACACACTGTTTTTATTATTCCGAACCCGTCTGACTAACAAAATCGCCTAAAAGACCATTTAAACCAATACCACCCTTTTGTTTCTTTTCCTTATACATTAATTTTTTCCACGTTTTTGCACTCAAGACAACTTTTCTCCTTCGCGTACACACTGTTTTTATGATTCCGAACCCATCTGACTCACAAAATCGTCTAAAAGACCATTTAAACCAATACCTCCCTTTTGTCTCTTTTCCTTATACATTCATTTTTTCCACGTTTTTGCACTCAAAACAATTTTCCTCCTTCGCGTACACACTGTTTTTAAGATTCCAAACCTATCTGACTCACAAAACTGTCTAAAAAGCCATTTAAACCAATACCGACCTTTTGATTCTTTTCCTTATACGTTCATTTTTTCCACGTTTTTCCAACTTTCCTCCTTCGCGTACACACTGTTTTTAAGATTCCAAACCTATCTGACTTACAAAACTGTCTAAAAAGCCATTTAAACCAACACCGCCCTTTTGTTTCTTTTCCTTATACATTCATTTTTTCCACGTTTTTGCACTCAAAACAACTTTCCTCCTTCGCGTACACACTTTTTTTATGATTCCGAACCCATCTGACTCACAAAATCGTTAAAAAGGCCATTTAAACCAATACCGCCCTTTTGTTTCTTTTCCTTATACATTCATTTTTTCCACGTTTTTGCACTCAAAACAACTTTCCTCCTTCGCGTACACACTTTTTTTATGATTCCGAACCCATCTGACTCACAAAATCGTTAAAAAGGCCATTTAAACCAATACCGCCCTTTTGTTTCTTTTCCTTATACATTCATTTTTTCCACGTTTTTCCAACTTTCCTCCTTCTCGTACACAGTTTTTTTATCATTCCGAACCCATCTGTCTCACAAAACTGTCTAAAAGGCCATTTAAACAAATACCGCCCATTTGTTTCTTTTCCTTATACATTCATTTTTCTTACGTTTTTGCACTCAAGACAACTTTCGTCCTTCGCGTACACACTGTTTTTATGATTCCGAACCGATCCGACTCACAAAATCGTTAAAAAGGCCATTTAAACCAATACCGCCCTTTTGTTTCTTTTTCTTATACATTCATTTTTTCCACGTTTTTGCACTCAAAACAAGATTCCTCCTTCTTGTACACACTTTTCTGATAATTCTGAACCCACCTGACTCACAAAATCGCCTAAAAGACCATTTAAACCAATACCGCCCATTTGTTTCTTTTCCTTATACATTCATTTTTCTTACGTTTTTGCACTCAAGACAACTTTCGTCCTTCGCGTACACACTGTTTTTATGATTCTGAAGCCATCTGTCTCACAAAATCGTCTAAAAGACCATTTAAACCAATACCTCCCTTTTGTTTCTTTTCCTTATACATTAATTTTTTCCACGTTTTTGCACTCAAAACAACTTTCCTCCTTCGCGGACACACTTTTTTTATGATTCCGAACCCATCTGACTCACTAAATCGTTAAAAAGGCCATTTAAACCAATACCGCCCTTTTGTTTCTTTTCCTTATACATTCATTTTTTCCACGTTTTTCCAACTTTCTTCCTTCTCGTACACACTTTTTTTATTATTCCGAACCCGTCTGTCTCACGAAATCGCCTAAAAGACCATTTAAACCAATACCTCCCTTTTGTTTCTTTTCCTTATACATTCATTGTTTTCCACGTCTTTGCACTCAAAACAACTTTCCTCCTTCGCGTACACACTGTTTGTAATATTCCAAACCCATCTGACTCACAAAACTGTCTAAAAAGCCATTTAAACCAATGCCGCCCTTTTGTTTTTTTTTCGTTATACATTAATTTTTTCCACGTTTCGGCACTCAAAACAACTTTCTTCCTTCGCGTACACACTGTTTTTATAATTCCGAAGCCATCTGTCTCACAAAATCGTCTAAAAGACCATTTAAACCAATACCTCCCTTTTGTTAATATACAGTCCCTTATACATTAATTTTTTCCACGTTTTTGCACTCAAAACAACTTTCCTCCTTCGCGTACACACTGTTTTTATTATTCCGAACCCGTCTGACTAACAAAATCGCCTAAAAGTCCATTTAAACCAATACCACCCTTTTGTTTCTTTTCCTTATACATTCATTTTTTCCACGTTTTTGCACTCAAAACAACTTTCCTCCTTCGCGTACACACTTTTTTTATGATTCCGAACCCATCTGACTCACAAAATCGTTAAAAAGGCCATTTAAACCAATACCGCCCTTTTGTTTCTTTTCCTTATACATTCATTTTTTCCACGTTTTTCCAACTTTCTTCCTTCTCGTACACACTTTTTTTATGAATCCGAACCCACCTGACTCACAAAACCGTCTAAAAGGCCATTTAAACCAATTCCGCCCATTTGTTTCTTTTCCTTATACATTCATTTTTCTTACGTTTTTGCACTCAAGACAACTTTCGTCCTTCCCGTACACACTGTTTTTATGATTCCGAACCCATCCGACTCACAAAATCGTCTAAAAGACCATTTAAACCCATACCACCCTTTTGTTTCTTTTCATTAATTTTTTCCACGTTTTTGCAATCAAAACAACTTTCCTCCTTCGCGTACACACTGTTTTTAAGATTCCAAACCTATCTGACTCACAAAACTGTCTAAAAAGTCATTTAAACCAATACCGCCCTTTTGATTCTTTTCCTTATACATTCATTTTTTCCACGTTTTTCCAACTTTCCTCATTCGCGTACACACTGTTTTAAGATTCCAAACCTATCTGACTTACAAAACTGTCTAAAAAGCCATTTAAACCAATACCGCCCTTTTGTTTCTTTTCCTTATACATTCATTTTTTCCACGTTTTTGCACTCAAAACAACTTTCCTCCTTCGCGTACACACTTTTTTTATGATTCCGAACCCATCTGACTCACAAAATCGTTAAAAAGGCCATTTAAACCAATACCGCCCTTTTGTTTCTTTTCCTTATACATTCATTTTTTCCACGTTTTTGCACTCAAAACAACTTTCCTCCTTCGCGTACACACTTTTTTTATGATTCCGAACCCATCTGACTCACAAAATCGTTAAAAAGGCCATTTAAACCAATACCGCCCTTTTGTTTCTTTTCCTTATACATTCATTTTTTCCACGTTTTTCCAACTTTCCTCCTTCGCGTACACACTTTTTTTATGATTCCGAACCCATCTGACTCACTAAATCGTTAAAAAGGCCATTTAAACCAATACCGCCCTTTTGTTTCTTTTCCTTATACATTCATTTTTTCCACGTTTTTCCAACTTTCTTCCTTCTCGTACACACTTTTTTTATGAATCCGAACCAACCTGACTCACAAAATCGTCTAAAAGACCATTTAAACCCATACCACCCTTTTGTTTCTTTTCGTTATACATTAATTTTTTCCACGTTTCGGCACTCAAAACAACTTTCTTCCTTCTCGTACACACTTTTTTTATTATTCCAAACCCGTCTGTCTCACGAAATCGCCTAAAAGACCATTTAAACCAATACCTCCCTTTTGTTTCTTTTCCTTATACATTCATTGTTTTCCACGTTTTTGCACTCAAAACAACTTTCCTCCTTCGCGTACACACTGTTTGTAATATTCCAAACCCATCTGACTCACAAAACTGTCTAAAAAGCCATTTAAACCAATGCCGCCCTTTTGTTTTTTTTCGTTATACATTAATTTTTTCCACGTTTCGGCACTCAAAACAACTTTCCTCCTTCGCGTACACACTGTTTTTATAATTCCGAAGCCATCTGTCTCACAAAATCGTCTAAAAGACCATTTAAACCAATACCTCCCTTTTGTTAATATACAGTCCCTTATACATTAATTTTTTCCACGTTTTTGCACTCAAGACAACTTTTCTCCTTCGCGTACACACTGTTTTTATGATTCCGAACCCATCTGACTCACAAAATCGTCTAAAAGACCATTTAAACCAATACCTCCCTTTTGTTTCTTTTCCTTATAAATTCATTTTTTCCACGTTTTTGCACTCAAAACAACTTTCCTCCTTCGCGTACACACTGTTTTTATTATTCCGAACCCGTCTGACTAACAAAATCGCCTAAAAGTCCATTTAAACCAATACCACCCTTTTGTTTCTTTTCCTTATACATTCATTTTTTCCACGTTTTTGCACTCAAAACAACTTTCCTCCTTCGCGTACACACTTTTTTTATGATTCCGAACCCATCTGACTCACAAAATCGTTAAAAAGGCCATTTAAACCAATACCGCCCTTTTGTTTCTTTTCCTTATACATTCATTTTTTCCACGTTTTTCCAACTTTCTTCCTTCTCGTACACACTTTTTTTATGAATCCGAACCCACCTGACTCACAAAACCGTCTAAAAGGCCATTTAAACCAATTCCGCCCATTTGTTTCTTTTCCTTATACATTCATTTTTCTTACGTTTTTGCACTCAAGACAACTTTCGTCCTTCGCGTACACACTGTTTTTATGATTCCGAACCCATCCGACTCACAAAATCGTCTAAAAGACCATTTAAACCCATACCACCCTTTTGTTTCTTTTCGTTATACATTAATTTTTTCCACGTTTTTGCAATCAAAACAACTTTCCTCCTTCGCGTACACACTGTTTTTAAGATTCCAAACCTATCTGACTCACAAAACTGTCTAAAAAGCCATTTAAACCAATACCGCCCTTTTGATTTTTTTCCTTATACATTCATTTTTTCCACGTTTTTCCAACTTTCCTCATTCGCGTACACACTGTTTTAAGATTCCAAACCTATCTGACTTACAAAACTGTCTAAAAAGCCATTTAAACCAATACCGCCCTTTTGTTTCTTTTCCTTATACATTCATTTTTTCCACGTTTTTGCACTCAAAACAACTTTCCTCCTTCGCGTACACACTTTTTTTATGATTCCGAACCCATCTGACTCACAAAATCGTTAAAAAGGCCATTTAAACCAATACCGCCCTTTTGTTTCTTTTCCTTATACATTCATTTTTTCCACGTTTTTGCACTCAAAACAACTTTCCTCCTTCGCGTACACACTTTTTTTATGATTCCGAACCCATCTGACTCACAAAATCGTTAAAAAGGCCATTTAAACCAATACCGCCCTTTTGTTTCTTTTCCTTATACATTCATTTTTTCCACGTTTTTCCAACTTTCCTCCTTCGCGTACACACTTTTTTTATGATTCCGAACCCATCTGACATACTAAATCGTTAAAAAGGCCATTTAAACCAATACCGCCCTTTTGTTTCTTTTCCTTATACATTCATTTTTTCCACGTTTTTCCAACTTTCTTCCTTCTCGTACACACTTTTTTTATGAATCCGAACCCACCTGACTCACAAAATCGTCTAAAAGACCATTTAAACCCATACCACCCTTTTGTTTCTTTTCGTTATACATTAATTTTTTCCACGTTTCGGCACTCAAAACAACTTTCTTCCTTCTCGTACACACTTTTTTTATTATTCCAAACCCGTCTGTCTCACGAAATCGCCTAAAAGACCATTTAAACCAATACCTCCCTTTTGTTTCTTTTCCTTATACATTCATTGTTTTCCACGTTTTTGCACTCAAAACAACTTTCCTCCTTCGCGTACACACTGTTTGTAATATTCCAAACCCATCTGACTCACAAAACTGTCTAAAAAGCCATTTAAACCAATGCCGCCCTTTTGTTTTTTTTCGTTATACATTAATTTTTTCCACGTTTCGGCACTCAAAACAACTTTCCTCCTTCGCGTACACACTGTTTTTATAATTCCGAAGCCATCTGTCTCACAAAATCGTCTAAAAGACCATTTAAACCAATACCTCCCTTTTGTTAATATACAGTCCCTTATACATTAATTTTTTCCACGTTTTTGCACTCAAGACAACTTTTCTCCTTCGCGTACACACTGTTTTTATGATTCCGAACCCATCTGACTCACAAAATCGTCTAAAAGACCATTTAAACCAATACCTCCCTTTTGTTTCTTTTCCTTATAAATTCATTTTTTCCACGTTTTTGCACTCAAAACAACTTTCCTCCTTCGCGTACACACTTTTTTTATGATTCTGAAGCCATCTGTCTCACAAAATCGTCTAAAAGACCATTTAAACCAATACCTCCCTTTTGTTTCTTTTCCTTATACATTCATTTTTTCCACGTTTTTGCACTCAAAACAACTTTCCTCCTTCGCGTACACACTGTTTTTATTATTCCGAACCCGTCTGACTAACAAAATCGCCTAAAAGACCATTTAAACCAATACCACCCTTTTGTTTCTTTTCCTTATATATTAATTTTTTTCCACGTTTTTGCACTCAAGACAACTTTTCTCCTTCGCGTACACACTGTTTTTATGATTCCGAACCCATCTGACTCACAAAATCGTCTAAAAGACCATTTAAACCAATACCTCCCTTTTGTTTCTTTTCCTTATACATTCATTTTTTCCACGTTTTTGCACTCAAAACAACTTTCCTCCTTCGCGTACGCACTCTTTTTATTATTCCGAACCCGTCTAAATAACAAAATCGCCTAAAAGACCATTTAAACCAATACCTCTTTTTTCTTTCTTTTCCTTATACATTCATTTTTCTTACGTTTTTGCACTCAAGACAACTTTCGTCCTTCGCGTACACACTGTTTTTAAGATTCCAAACCTATCTGACTCACAAAACTGTCTAAAAAGCCATTTAAACCAATACCGCCCTTTTGTTTCTTTTCCTTATACATTCATTTTTTCCACATTTTTGCACTCAATACAACTTTCCTCCTTCGCGTACACACTGTTTTTAAGATTCCAAACCTATCTGACTCACAAAAGTGTCTAAAAAGTCATTTAAACCAATACCGCCCTTTTGTTTCTTTTCCTTATACATTCATTTTTTCCACGTTTTTCCAACTTCCTTCCTTCTCTACACACTTTTTTTATGAATCCGAACCCACCTGACTCACAAAATCGTTAAAAAGGTCATTTAAACCAATACCGCCCTTTTGTTTCTTTTCCTTATACATTCATTTTTTCCACGTTTTTGCACTCAAAACAACTTTCCTCCTTCGCGTACACACTTTTTTTATGATTCCGAACCCATCTGACTCACAAAATCGTTAAAAAGGCCATTTAAACCAATACCGCCCTTTTGTTTCTTTTCCTTATACATTCATTTTTTCCACGTTTTTGCACTCAAAACAACTTTCCTCCTTCGCGTACACACTTTTTTTATGATTCCGAACCCATCTGACTCACAAAATCATTAAAAAGGCCATTTAAACCAATACCGCCCTTTTGTTTCTTTTCCTTATACATTCATTTTTTCCACGTTTTTCCAACTTTCCTCCTTCTCGTACACAGTTTTTTTATCATTCCGAACCCATCTGTCTCACAAAACTGTCTAAAAGGCCATTTAAACAAATACCGCCCATTTGTTTCTTTTCCTTATACATTCATTTTTCTTACGTTTTTGCACTCAAGACAACTTTCGTCCTTCGCGTACACACTGTTTTTATGATTCCGAACCGATCCGACTCACAAAATCGTTAAAAAGGCCATTTAAACCAATACCGCCCTTTTGTTTCTTTTTCTTATACATTCATTTTTTCCACGTTTTTGCACTCAAAACAAGATTCCTCCTTCTTGTACACACTTTTCTGATAATTCTGAACCCACCTGACTCACAAAATCGCCTAAAAGACCATTTCAACCAATACCGCCCATTTGTTTCTTTTCCTTATACATTCATTTTTCTTACGTTTTTGCACTCAAGACAACTTTCGTCCTTCGCGTACACACTGTTTTTATGATTCTGAAGCCATCTGTCTCACAAAATCGTCTAAAAGACCATTTAAACCAATACCTCCTTTTTGTTTCTTTTCCTTATACATTAATTTTTTCCACGTTTTTGCACTCAAAACAACTTTCCTCCTTCGCGTACACACTTTTTTTATGATTCCGAACCCATCTGACTCACAAAATCGTCTAAAAGACCATTTAAACCCATACCACCCTTTTGTTTCTTTTCGTTATACATTAATTTTTTCCACGTTTCGGCACTCAAAACAACTTTCTTCCTTCTCGTACACACTTTTTTTATTATTCCAAACCCGTCTGTCTCACGAAATCGCCTAAAAGACCATTTAAACCAATACCTCCCTTTTGTTTCTTTTCCTTATACATTCATTGTTTTCCACGTTTTTGCACTCAAAACAAGTTTCCTCCTTCGCGTACACACTGTTTGTAATATTCCAAACCCATCTGACTCACAAAACTGTCTAAAAAGCCATTTAAACCAATGCCGCCCTTTTGTTTTTTTTCGTTATACATTAATTTTTTCCACGTTTCGGCACTCAAAACAACTTTCCTCCTTCGCGTACACACTGTTTTTATAATTCCGAAGCCATCTGTCTCACAAAATCGTCTAAAAGACCATTTAAACCAATACCTCCCTTTTGTTAATATACAGTCCCTTATACATTAATTTTTTCCACGTTTTTGCACTCAAGACAACTTTTCTCCTTCGCGTACACACTGTTTTTATGATTCCGAACCCATCTGACTCACAAAATCGTCTAAAAGACCATTTAAACCAATACCTCCCTTTTGTTTCTTTTCCTTATAAATTCATTTTTTCCACGTTTTTGCACTCAAAACAACTTTCCTCCTTCGCGTACACACTGTTTTTATTATTCCGAACCCGTCTGACTAACAAAATCGCCTAAAAGACCATTTAAACCAATACCACCCTTTTGTTTCTTTTCCTTATACATTCATTTTTTCCACGTTTTTGCACTCAAAACAACTTTCCTCCTTCGCGTACACACTTTTTTTATGATTCCGAGCCCATCTGACTCACAAAATCGTTAAAAAGGCCATATAAACCAATACCGCCCTTTTGTTTCTTTTCCTTATACATTCATTTTTTCCACGTTTTTCCAACTTTCTTCCTTCTCGTACACACTTTTTTTATGAATCCGAACCCACCTGACTCACAAAACCGTCTAAAAGGCCATTTAAACCAATTCCGCCCATTTGTTTCTTTTCCTTATACATTCATTTTTCTTCCGTTTTTGCACTCAAGACAACTTTCGTCCTTCGCGTACACACTGTTTTTATGATTCCGAACCCATCCGACTCACAAAATCGTCTAAAAGACCATTTAAACCCATACCACCCTTTTGTTTCTTTTCGTTATACATTAATTTTTTCCACGTTTTTGCAATCAAAACAACTTTCCTCCTTCGCGTACACACTGTTTTTAAGATTCCAAACCTATCTGACTCACAAAACTGTCTAAAAAGCCATTTAAACCAATACCGCCCTTTTGATTCTTTTCCTTATACATTCATTTTTTCCACGTTTTTCCAACTTTCCTCATTCGCGTACACACTGTTTTAAGATTCCAAACCTATCTGACTCACAAAACTGTCTAAAAAGCCATTTAAACCAATACCGCCCTTTTGTTTCTTTTCCTTATACATTCATTTTTTCCACGTTTTTGCACTCAAAACAACTTTCCTCCTTAGCGTACACACTGTTTTTAAGATTCCAAACCTATCTGACTCACAAAACTGTCTAAAAAGCCATTTAAACCAATACCGCCCTTTTGTTTCTTTTCCTTATACATTCATTTTTTCCACGTTTTTGCACTCAAAACAACTTTCCTCCTTAGCGTACACACTGTTTTTAAGATTCCAAACCTATCTGACTCACAAAACTGTCAAAGCCATTTAAACCAATACCGCCCTTTTGTTTCTTTTCCTTATACATTCCTTTTTTCCACGTTTTTGCACTCAAGACAACTTTTCTCCTTCGCGTACACACTTTTTTTATGATTCCGAACCCATCTGTCTCACAAAATCGTTTAAAAGACCATTTAAACCAATACCTCCCTTTTGTTTCTTTTCCTTATAAATTCATTTCTTCCACGTTTTTGCACTCAAAACAACTTTTCTCCTTCGCGTACACACTGTTTTTAAGATTCCAAACCCATCTGACTCACAAAACTGTCTAAAAGCCATTTAAACCAATACCGCCCTTTTGTTTCTTTTCCTTATACATTCATTTTTTCCACGTTTTTGCACTGAAAATACCCATCTGACTCACAAAATCGTTAAAAAGGCCATTTAAACCAATACCGCCCTTTTGTTTCTTTTCCTTATACATTCATTTTTTCCACGTTTTTGCACTCAAAACAACTTTCCTCCTTCGCGTACACACTTTTTTTATGATTCCGAACCCATCTGACTCACAAAATCGTTAAAAAGGCCATTTAAACCAATACCGCCCTTTTGTTTCTTTTCCTTATACATTCATTTTTTCCACGTTTTTCCAACTTTCCTCCTTCTCGTACACACTTTTTTTATGATTCCGAACCCATCTGTCTCACAAAACTGTCTAAAAGGCCATTTAAACAAATACCGCCCATTTGTTTCTTTTCCTTATACATTCATTTTTCTTACGTTTTTGCACTCAGGACAACTTTCGTCCATCGCGTAAACACTGTTTTTATGATTCCGAACCCATCCGACTCACAAAATCGTCTAAAAGACCATTTAAACCCATACATCCCTTTTCTTTTTTTTCCTTATACATTAATTTTTTCCACGTTTTTCCAACTTCCCTCCTTCTCGTACACACTTTTTTATGATTCCGAACCCATCTGACTCACAAAATCGCCTAAAAAACCATTTAAACCAATACCGCCCTTTTGTTTCTTTTCCTTATACATTCATTTTTTCCACGTTTTTCCAACTTTCCTCCTTCTCGTACACACTTTTTTTATGATTCCGAACCCATCTGTCTCACAAAATCGTCTAAAAGACCATTTAAACCAATACCTCCCTTTTGTTTCTTTTCCTTAGACATTCATTTTTTCCACGTTTTTGCACTCAAAACAACTTTCCTCCTTCGCGTACACACTTTTTTTATGATTCCGAACCCATCTGACTCACAAAATCGTTAAAAAGGCCATTTAAACCAATACCGCCCTTTTGTTTCTTTTCCTTATACATTCATTTTTTCCACGTTTTTCCAACTTTCCTCCTTCTCGTACACACTTTTTTTATGATTCCGAACCCATCTGTCTCACAAAACTGTCTAAAAGGCCATTTAAACAAATACCGCCCATTTGTTTCTTTTCCTTATACATTCATTTTTCTTACGTTTTTGCACTCAGGACAACTTTCGTCCATCGCGTAAACACTGTTTTTATGATTCCGAACCCATCCGACTCACAAAATCGTCTAAAAGACCATTTAAACCCATACCACCCTTTTGTTTCTTTTCGTTATACATTAATTTTTTCCACGTTTCGGCACTCAAAACAACTTTCCTCCTTCGCGTACACACTGTTTTTATAATTCCGAAGCCATCTGTCTCACAAAATCGTCTAAAAGACCATTTAAACCAATACCTCCCTTTTGTTAATATACAGTCCCTTATACATTAATTTTTTCCACGTTTTTGCACTCAAGACAACTTTTCTCCTTCGCGTACACACTGTTTTTATGATTCCGAACCCATCTGACTCACAAAATCGTCTAAAAGACCATTTAAACCAATACCTCCCTTTTGTTTCTTTTCCTTATACATTCATTTTTTCCACGTTTTTGCACTCAGGACAACTTTCGTCCTTCGCGTAAACACTGTTTTTATGATTCCGAACCCATCCGACTCACAAAATCGTCTAAAAGACCATTTAAACCCATACCACCCTTTTGTTTCTTTTCGTTATACATTAATTTTTTCCACGTTTCGGCACTCAAAACAACTTTCCTCCTTCGCGTACACACTGTTTTTATAATTTCGAAGCCATCTGTCTCACAAAATCGTCTAAAAGACCATTTAAACCAATACCTCCCTTTTGTTAATATATAGTC
This sequence comes from Salticus scenicus, assembly GCA_963930645.1. Lineage (NCBI taxonomy): Eukaryota > Metazoa > Arthropoda > Arachnida > Araneae > Salticidae > Salticus > Salticus scenicus. The sequence continues at coordinate 313,431 of CAWVNO010002049.1, forward strand.
CCTTATACATTAATTTTTTCCACGTTTTTGCACTCAAGACAACTTTTCTCCTTCGCGTACACACTGTTTTTATGATTCCGAACCCATCTGACTCACAAAATCGTCTAAAAGACCATTTAAACCCATACCACCCTTTTGTTTCTTTTCGTTACACATTAATTTTTTCCACGTTTCGGCACTCAAAACAACTTTCCTCCTTCGCGTACACACTGTTTGTATGATTCCGAACCCATCTGTCTCACAAAATCGTCTAAAAGACCATTTAAACCAATACCTCCCTTTTGTTTCTTTTCCTTATACATTCATTTTTTCCACGTTTTTGCACTCAAAACAACATACCTCCTTCGCGTACACACTTTTCTGATAATTCCGAACCCACCTGACTCACAAAACCGTCTAAAAGGCCATTTAAACCAATACCACAATTTTGTTTCTTTTCCTTATACATTCATTTTTTCCACGTTTTTCCAACTTTCCTCCTTTTCGTTTACACTTTTTTTATGATTCCGAACCCACCTGACTCACAAAACCGTCTAAAAGACCATTTAAACCAATACCTCCCTTTTGTTTCTTTTCCTTATACATTCATTTTTTCCACGTTTTTGCACTCAAAACAACTTTCCTCCTACGCTTACACGCTGTTTTTATTATTCCGAACCCGTCTAAATAACAAAATTGCCTAAAAGACCATTTAAACCAATACCTCTTTTTTCTTTCTTTTCCTTATACATTCATTTTTCTTACGTTTTTGCACTCAGGACAACTTTCGTCCTTCGCGTACACACTGTTTTTATAATTCCGAACCCATCTGACTTACAAAATCGCCTAAAAAACCATTTAAACCAATACATCCCTTTTGTTTTTTTTCCTTATACATTCATTTTTTCCACGTTTTTCCAACTTTCCTCCTTCTCGTACACACTTTTTTTATGATTCCGAACCCATCTGTCTCACAAAATCGTCTAAAAGACCATTTAAACCAATACCTCCCTTTTGTTTCTTTTCCTTAGACATTCATTTTTTCCACGTTTTTGCACTCAAAACAACTTTCCTCCTTCGCGTACACACTTTTTTTATGATTCCGAACCCATCTCACAAAATCGTTAAAAAGGCCATTTAAACCAATACCTCCCTTTTGTTTCTTTTCCTTAGACATTCATTTTTTCCACGTTTTTGCACTCAAAACAACTTTCCTCCTACGCTTACACGCTGTTTTTATTATTCCGAACCCGTCTAAATAACAAAATTGCCTAAAAGACCATTTAAACCAATACCTCTTTTTTCTTTCTTTTCCTTATACATTCATTTTTCTTACGTTTTTGCACTCAGGACAACTTTCGTCCTTCGCGTACACACTGTTTTTATAATTCCGAACCCATCTGACTTACAAAATCGCCTAAAAAACCATTTAAACCAATACATCCCTTTTGTTTCTTTTCCTTATACATTCATTTTTTCCACGTTTTTCCAACTTTCCTCCTTCTCGTACACACTTTTTTTATGATTCCGAACCCATCTGTCTCACAAAACTGTCTAAAAGGCCATTTAAACAAATACCGCCCATTTGTTTCTTTTCCTTATACATTCATTTTTCTTACGTTTTTGCACTCAGGACAACTTTCGTCCTTCGCGTAAACACTGTTTTTATGATTCCGAACCCATCCGACTCACAAAATCGTCTAAAAGACCATTTAAACCCATACCACCCTTTTGTTTCTTTTCGTTATACATTAATTTTTTCCACGTTTCGGCACTCAAAACAACTTTCCTCCTTCGCGTTCACACTTTTTTTATGATTCCGAACCCATCTGACTCACAAAATCGTTAAAAAGGCCATTTAAACCAATACCGCCCTTTTGTTTCTTTTCCTTATACATTCATTCTTTCCACGTTTTTCCAACTTTCCTCCTTCTCGTACACACTTTTTTTATGATTCCGAACCCATCTGTCTCACAAAACTGTCTAAAAGGCCATTTAAACAAATACCGCCCATTTGTTTCTTTTCCTTATACATACGCTTTTCCTTATATATACGCTGTTTCTATTATTCCGAACCCGTCTAAATAACAAAATCGCCTAAAAGACCATTTAAACCAATACCTCTTTTTTCTTTCTTTTCCTTATACATTCATTTTTCTTACGTTTTTGCACTCAGGACAACTTTCGTCCTTCGCGTAAACACTGTTTTTATGATTCCGAACCCATCCGACTCACAAAATCGTCTAAAAGACCATTTAAACCAATACCTCCCTTTTGTTAATATACAGTCCCTTATACATTAATTTTTTCCACGTTTTTGCACTCAAGACAACTTTTCTCCTTCGCGTACACACTGTTTTTATGATTCCGAACCCATCTGACTCACAAAATCGTCTAAAAGACCATTTAAACCAATACCTTTTTGTTTCTTTTCCTTATACATTCATTTTTTCCACGTTTTTGCACTCAAAACAACTTTCCTCCTTCGCATACACGCTGTTTTTATTATTCCGAACCCGTCTAAATAACAAAATCGCCTAAAAGACCATTTAAACCAATACCTCTTTTTTCTTTCTTTTCCTTATACATTCATTTTTCTTACGTTTTTGCACTCAGGACAACTTTCGTCCTTCGCGTAAACACTGTTTTTATGATTCCGAACCCATCCGACTCACAAAATCGTCTAAAAGACCATTTAAACCCATACCACCCTTTTGTTTCTTTTCGTTATACATTAATTTTTTCCACGTTTCGGCACTCAAAACAACTTTCCTCCTTCGCGTACACACTGTTTGTATGATTCCGAACCCATCTGTCTCACAAAATCGTCTAAAAGACCATTTAAACCAATACCTCCCTTTTGTTTTTTTTCCTTATATATTCATTTTTTCCACGTTTTTGCACTCAAAACAACATACATCCTTCGCGTACACACTTTTCTGATAATTCCGAACCTACCTGACTCACAAAACCGTCTAAAAGGCCATTTAAACCAATACCACCCTTTTGTTTCTTTTCCTTATACATTCATTTTTTCCACGTTTTTCCAACTTTCCTCCTTTTCGTTTACACTTTTTTTATGATTCCGAACCCACCTGACTCACAAAACCGTCTAAAAGACCATTTAAACCAATACCTCCCTTTTCTTTCTTTTCCTTATACATTCATTTTTTCCACATTTTTGCACTCAAAACAACTTTCCGCCTTCGCGTACACACTTTTTTTATGATTCCGAACCCATCTGTCTCACAAAATCGTTTAAAAGACCATTTAAACCAATACCTCCCTTTTGTTTCTTTTCCTTATAAATTCATTTTTTCCACGTTTTTGCACTCAAAACAACTTTTCTCCTTCGAGTACACACTGTTTTTAAGATTCCAAACCCATCTGACTCACAAAACTGTCTAAAAGCCATTTAAACCAATACCGCCCTTTTGTTTCTTTTCCTTATACATTCATTTTTTCCACGTTTTTGCACTGAAAATACCCATCTGACTCACAAAATCGTTAAAAAGGCCATTTAAACCAATACCGCCCTTTTGTTTCTTTTCCTTATACATTCATTTTTTCCACGTTTTTCCAACTTTCCTCCTTCTCGTACACACTGTTTTTATAATTCCGAACCCATCTGACTTACAAAATCGCCTAAAAAACCATTTAAACCAATACATCCCTTTTGTTTTTTTTCCTTATACATTAATTTTTTCCACGTTTTTCCAACTTCCCTCCTTCTCGTACACACTTTTTTATGATTCCGAACCCATCTGACTCACAAAATCGCCTAAAAAACCATTTAAACCAATACCTCCCTTTTGTTTCTTTTCCTTAGACATTCATTTTTTCCACGTTTTTGCACTCAAAACAACTTTCCTCCTTCGCGTACACACTTTTTTTATGATTCCGAACCCATCTGACTCACAAAATCGTTAAAAAGGCCATTTAAACCAATACCGCCCTTTTGTTTCTTTTCCTTATACATTCATTTTTTCCACGTTTTTCCAACTTTCCTCCTTCTCGTACACACTTTTTTTATGATTCCGAACCCATCTGACTCACAAAATCGTTAAAAAGGCCATTTAAACCAATACCGCCCTTTTGTTTCTTTTCCTTATACATTCATTTTTTCCACGTTTTTCCAACTTTCCTCCTTCTCGTACACACTTTTTTTATGATTCCGAACCCATCTGTCTCACAAAACTGTCTAAAAGGCCATTTAAACAAATACCGCCCATTTGTTTCTTTTCCTTATACCTTCATTTTTCTTACGTTTTTGCACTCAGGACAACTTTCGTCCTTCGCGTAAACACTGTTTTTATGATTCCGAACCCATCCGACTCACAAAATCGTCTAAAAGACCATTTAAACCAATACCTCCCTTTTGTTAATATACAGTCCCTTATACATTAATTTTTTCCACGTTTTTGCACTCAAGACAACTTTTCTCCTTCGCGTACACACTGTTTTTATGATTCCGAACCCATCTGACTCACAAAATCGTCTAAAAGACCATTTAAACCAATACCTCCCTTTTGTTTCTTTTCCTTATACATTCATTTTTTCCACGTTTTTGCACTCAAAACAACTTTCCTCCTTCGCGTACACACTCTTTTTATTATTCCGAACCCGTCTAAATAACAAAATCGCCTAAAAGACCATTTAAACCAATACCTCTTTTTTCTTTCTTTTCCTTATACATTCATTTTTCTTACGTTTTTGCACTCAAGACAACTTTCGTCCTTCGCGTACACACTGTTTTTAAGATTCCAAACCTATCTGACTCACAAAACTGTCTAAAAAGCCATTTAAACCAATACCGCCCTTTTGTTTCTTTTCCTTATACATTCATTTTTTCCACATTTTTGCACTCAATACAACTTTCCTCCTTCGCGTACACACTGTTTTTAAGATTCCAAACCTATCTGACTCACAAAAGTGTCTAAAAAGTCATTTAAACCAATACCGCCCTTTTGTTTCTTTTTCTTATACATTCATTTTTTCCACGTTTTTCCAACTTTCCTCCTCCTCGTACACACTTTTTTACTTTCCGAACACTATAGTGAGGAAAGTATTGTAATCATGTCAAAAATCCGAATTCGAGATTTTGATGTTTCTATACGTTTTGAGGTCCCCTGAGTCCGTTTTCACTATTTTTACGATGATGTATGTATGTGTGTGTGTATGTGTGTATGTGTGTATGTGTGTATGTCTGTGGGTGAACACGCTAGCGTCTAAACGCTTCGTTCGATTAACCTGAAAGTTGGTACGCATATTGTAAGTCACCATAGTACGAACCCTATAGATTTTGGTGAATCTAGCACTTATAGTTTTTTTACAGGGACACAAAGAAAAATTCTTTATCATTATGGCCTATGGGAGCAAAATCTTAAAAGTGCGATAGCATCTAAACGCCTTATTCAATTGAGCAAAAATTTTATACACATATTATAGATCACAAATACTCAATCTGTATAGATTTTGGAGAATCTAGCACTTATAGTTTTTTTACAGGGACACAAAGAAAAATTCTTTATCATTATGCCTATGGGGCCAAATTTTTAAAAATGTGATAGTGTCTAAACGCCTTATTAATCCGAGCAAAAAAATTGTACACATGTTATAGATCACAGTTGAACTAACTGTATAGATTTTGGTGAAAAAAGCACTTACAGTTTTTTTACAGGGACACAAAGAAAAATTCTTTATCATTATGGCCTATGGGACTAAATTTTTAAAAGTACGATAGCATCTAAACGCCTTATTGAATTCAGCTGAAAATTTATATGAGTATTATAAATCACTGTTGCACTAACTATAAGCATTTTGGTGAATCTAACATTTATAGGTTTTTACAGGGACACAACGAAAATTTCTTTGTCATTATGATCTATGGGCTCAAAGTTCAGTAGCGTTCAATAAAACAACGTGTAATAGATGGAGAAAAATACTCAAACACTCTATTATGGTTTTCTCTCTTTTGTTTGTTTAACAACTACTCTTTCTTTACTTTATCTACAAAACTGTTAATTACTCAATGTTCGGAAAGTCGAGTGGAGTAACTCCAGATTTTTTTATAAATCCGAACCCACCTGACTCACAAAACCGTCTAAAAGGCCATTTAAACCAATACCGCCCATTTGTTTCTTTTCCTTATACATTCATTTTTCTTACGTTTTTGCACTCAAGACAACTTTCGTCCTTCGCGTACACACTGTTTTTATGATTCCGAACCCATCTGTCTCACAAAATCGTCTAAAAGACCATTTAAATCAATACCTCCGTTTGTTAATGTACAGTCCCTTATACATTAATTTTTTCCACGGTTTTGCACTCAAGACAACTTTTCTCCTTCGAGTACACACTGTTTTTATGATTCCGAACCCATCTGACTCACAAAATCGTCTAAAAGACCATTTAAACCAATACCTCCCTTTTGTTTCTTTTCCTTATACATTAATTTTTTCCACGTTTTTGCGCTCAAGACAAATTTTCTCCTTCGCGTACACACTGTTTTTATGATTCCGAACCCATCTGACTCACAAAATCGTCTAAAAGACCATTTAAACCAATACCTCCCTTTTGTTTCTTTTCCTTATACATTCATTTTTTCCACGTTTTTGCACTCAAAACAACTTTTCTCCTTCGCGTACACACTGTTTTTAAGATTCCAAACCTATCTGACTCACAAAACTGTCTAAAAAGTCATTTAAACCAATACCGCCCTTTTGTTTCTTTTCCTTATACATTCATTTTTTCCACGTTTTAGCACTCAAAACAACTTTCCTCCTTCGCGTACACACTTTTTTTATGATTCCGAACACATCTGACTCACAAAATCGTTAAAAAGGCCATTTAAACCAATACCGCCGTTTTGTTTCTTTTCCTTATACATTCATTTTTTCCACGTTTTTCCAACTTTCTTCCTTCTCGTTTACACTTTTTTTATGAATCCGAACCCACCTGACTCACAAAATCGTCTAAAAGACCATTTAAACCCATACCACCCTTTTGTTTCTTTTCGTTATACATTAATTTTTTCCACGTTTCGGCACTCAAAACAACTTTTCTCCTTCGCGTACACACTTTTTTTATGATTCTGAAGCCATCTGTCTCACAAAATCGTCTAAAAGACCATTTAAACCAATACCTCCCTTTTGTTTCTTTTCCTTATACATTCATTTTTTCCACGTTTTTGCACTCAAAACAACTTTCCTCCTTCGCGTACACACTGTTTTTATTATTCCGAACCCGTCTGACTAACAAAATCGCCTAAAAGACCATTTAAACCAATACCACCCTTTTGATTCTTTTCCTTATACATTAATTTTTTCCACGTTTTTGCACTCAAGACAACTTTTCTCCTTCGCGTACACACTGTTTTTATGATTCCGTACCCATCTGACTCACAAAATCGTCTAAAAGACCATTTAAACCAATACCTCCCTTTTGTCTCTTTTCCTTATACATTCATTTTTTCCACGTTTTTGCACTCAAAACAACTTTCCTCCTTCGCGTACACACTTTTTTTATGATTCCGAACCCATCTGACTCACTAAATCGTTAAAAAGGCCATTTAAACCAATACCGCCCTTTTGTTTCTTTTCCTTATACATTCATTTTTTCCACGTTTTTCCAACTTTCTTCCCTCTCGTACACACTTTTTTTATGAATCCGAACCCACCTGACTCACAAAATCGTCTAAAAGACCATTTAAACCCATACCACCCTTTTGTTTCTTTTCGTTATACATTAATTTTTTCCACGTTTCGGCACTCAAAACAACTTTCTTCCTTCTCGTACACACTTTTTTTATTATTCCAAACCCGTCTGTCTCACGAAATCGCCTAAAAGACCATTTAAACCAATACCTCCCTTTCGTTTCTTTTCCTTATACATTCATTGTTTTCCACGTTTTTGCACTCAAAACAACTTTCCTCCTTCGCGTACACACTGTTTGTAATATTCCAAACCCATCTGACTCACAAAACTGTCTAAAAAGCCATTGAAACCAATGCCGCCCTTTTGTTACTTTCCGAACACTATAGTGAGGAAAGTATTGTAATCATGTCAAAAATCCGAATTCGAGATTTTGATGTTTCTATACGTTTTGAGGTCCCCTGAGTCCGTTTTCACTATTTTTACGATGATGTATGTATGTGTGTGTGTATGTGTGTATGTGTGTATGTGTGTATGTGTGTATGTGTGTATGTCTGTGGGTGAACACGCTAGCGTCTAAACGCTTCGTTCGATTAACCTGAAAGTTGGTACGCATATTGTAAGTCACCATAGTACGAACCCTATAGATTTTGGTGAATCTAGCACTTATAGTTTTTTTACAGGGACACAAAGAAAAATTCTTTATCATTATGGCCTATGGGAACAAAATCTTAAAAGTGCGATAGCATCTAAACGCCTTATTCAATTGAGCAAAAATTTTATACACATATTATAGATCACAAATACTCAATCTGTATAGATTTTGGAGAATCTAGCTCTTATAGTTTTTTTACAGGGACACAAAGAAAAATTCTTTATCATTATGCCTATGGGGCCAAATTTTTAAAAATGTGATAGTGTCTAAACGCCTTATTAATCCGAGCAAAAAAATTGTACACATGTTATAGATCACAGTTGAACTAACTGTATAGATTTTGGTGAATCTAGCACTTACAGTTTTTTTACAGGGACACAAAGAAAAATTCTTTATCATTATGGCCTATGGGACTAAATTTTTAAAAGTACGATAGCATCTAAACGCCTTATTGAATTCAGCTGAAAATTTATATGAGTATTATAAATCACTGTTGCACTAACTATAAGCATTTTGGTGAATCTAACATTTATAGGTTTTTACAGGGACACAACGAAAATTTCTTTGTCATTATGATCTATGGGCTCAAAGTTCAGTAGCGTTAAATAAAACAACGTGTAATAGATGGAGAAAAATACTCAAACACTCTATTATGGTTTTCTCTCTTTTGTTTGTTTAACAACTACTCTTTCTTTACTTTATCTACAAAACTGTTAATTACTCAATGTTCGGAAAGTCGAGTGGAGTCACTCCAGATTTTTTTTTTTCGTTATACATTAATTTTTTCCACGTTTCGGCACTCAAAACAACTTTCTTCCTTCGCGTACACACTGTTTTTATAATTCCGAAGCCATCTGTCTCACAAAATCGTCTAAAAGACCATTTAAACCAATACCTCCCTTTTGTTAATATACAGTCCCTTATACATTAATTTTTTCCACGTTTTTGCACTCAAGACAACTTTTCTCCTTCGCGTACACACTGTTTTTATGATTCCGAACCCATCTGACTCACAAAATCGTCTAAAAGACCATTTAAACCAATACCTCTATTTTGTTTCTTTTCCTTATAAATTCATTTTTTCCACGTTTTTGCACTCAAAACAACTTTCCTCCTTCGCGTACACACTGTTTTTATTATTCCGAACCCGTCTGACTAACAAAATCGCCTAAAAGACCATTTAAACCAATACCACCCTTTTGTTTCTTTTCCTTATACATTCATTTTTTCCACGTTTTTGCACTCAAAACAACTTTCCTCCTTCGCGTACACACTTTTTTTATGATTCCGAACCCATCTGACTCACAAAATCGTTAAAAAGGCCATTTAAACCAATACCGCTCTTTTGTTTCTTTTCCTTATACATTCATTTTTTCCACGTTTTTCCAACTTTCTTCCTTCTCGTACACACTTTTTTTATGAATCCGAACCCACCTGACTCACAAAACCGTCTAAAAGGCCATTTAAACCAATTCCGCCCATTTGTTTCTTTTCCTTATACATTCATTTTTCTTACGTTTTTGCACTCAAGACAACTTTCGTCCTTCGCGTACACACTGTTTTTATGATTCCGAACCCATCCGACTCACAAAATCGTCTAAAAGACCATTTAAACCCATACCACCCTTTTGTTTCTTTTCGTTATACATTAATTTTTTCCACGTTTTTGCAATCAAAACAACTTTCCTCCTTCGCGTACACACTGTTTTTAAGATTCCAAACCTATCTGACTCACAAAACTGTCTAAAAAGCCATTTAAACCAATACCGCCCTTTTGATTCTTTTCCTTATACATTCATTTTTTCCACGTTTTTCCAACTTTCCTCATTCGCGTACACACTGTTTTAAGATTCCAAACCTATCTGACTTACAAAACTGTCTAAAAAGCCATTTAAACCAATACCGCCCTTTTGTTTCTTTTCCTTATACTTTCATTTTTTCCACGTTTTTGCACTCAAAACAACTTTCCTCCTTCGCGTACACACTTTTTTTATGATTCCGAACCCATCTGACTCACAAAATCGTTAAAAAGGCCATTTAAACCAATACCGCCCTTTTGTTTCTTTTCCTTATACATTCATTTTTTCCACGTTTTTGCACTCAAAACAACTTTCCTCCTTCGCGTACACACTTTTTTTATGATTCCGAACCCATCTGACTCACAAAATCGTTAAAAAGGCCATTTAAACCAATACCGCCCTTTTGTTTCTTTTCCTTATACATTCATTTTTTCCACGTTTTTCCAACTTTCCTCCTTCTCGTACACAGTTTTTTTATCATTCCGAACCCATCTGTCTCACAAAACTGTCTAAAAGGCCATTTAAACAAATACCGCCCATTTGTTTCTTTTCCTTATACATACATTTTTCTTACGTTTTTGCACTCAAGACAACTTTCGTCCTTCGCGTACACACTGTTTTTATGATTCCGAACCGATCCGACTCACAAAATCGTTAAAAAGGCCATTTAAACCAATACCGCCCTTTTGTTTCTTTTTCTTATACATTCATTTTTTCCACGTTTTTGCACTCAAAACAAGATTCCTCCTTCTTGTACACACTTTTCTGATAATTCTGAACCCACCTGACTCACAAAATCGCCTAAAAGACCATTTAACGCCCATTTGTTTCTTTTCCTTATACATTCATTTTTCTTACGTTTTTGCACTCAAGACAACTTTCGTCCTTCGCGTACCGCGCGCGTCCTTCGTGTTTTTATGATTCTGAAGCCATCTGTCTCACAAAATCGTCTAAAAGACCATTTAAACCAATACCTCCCTTTTGTTTCTTTTCCTTATACATTAATTTTTTCCACGTTTTTGCACTCAAAACAACTTTCCTCCTTCGCGTACACACTTTTTTTATGATTCCGAACCCATCTGACTCACTAAATCGTTAAAAAGGCCATTTAAACCAATACCGCCCTTTTGTTTCTTTTCCTTATACATTCATTTTTTCCACGTTTTTCCAACTTTCTTCCTTCTCGTACACACTTTTTTTATGAATCCGAACCCACCTGACTCACAAAATCGTCTAAAAGACCATTTAAACCCATACCACCCTTTTGTTTCTTTTCGTTATACATTAATTTTTTCCACGTTTCGGCACTCAAAACAACTTTCTTCCTTCTCGTACACACTTTTTTTATTATTCCAAACCCGTCTGTCCCACGAAATCGCCTAAAAGACCATTTAAACCAATACCTCCCTTTTGTTTCTTTTCCTTATACATTCATTGTTTTCCACGTTTTTGCACTCAAAACAACTTTCCTCCTTCGCGTACACACTGTTTGTAATATTCCAAACCCATCTGACTCACAAAACTGTCTAAAAAGCCATTTAAACCAATGCCGCCCTTTTGTTTTTTTTCGTTATACATTAATTTTTTCCACGTTTCGGCACTCAAAACAACTTTCCTCCTTCGCGTACACACTGTTTTTATAATTCCGAAGCCATCTGTCTCACAAAATCGTCTAAAAGACCATTTAAACCAATACCTCCCTTTTGTTAATATACAGTCCCTTATACATTAATTTTTTCCACGTTTTTGCACTCAAGGCAACTTTTCTCCTTCGCGTACACACTGTTTTTACGATTCCGAACCCATCTGACTCACAAAATCGTCTAAAAGACCATTTAAACCAATACCTCCCTTTTGTTTCTTTTCCTTATACATTCATTTTTTCCACGTTTTTGCACTCAAAACAACTTTCCTCCTTCGCGTACACACTTTTTTTATGATTCCGAACCCATCTGACTCACAAAATCGTTAAAAAGGCCATTTAAACCAATACCGCCCTTTTGTTTCTTTTCCTTATACATTCATTTTTTCCACGTTTTTCCAACTTTCTTCCTTCTCGTACACACTTTTTTTATGAATCCGAACCCACCTGACTCACAAAACCGTCTAAAAGGCCATTTAAACCAATTCCGCCCATTTGTTTCTTTTCCTTATACATTCATTTTTCTTACGTTTTTGCACTCAAGACAACTTTCGTCCTTCGCGTACACACTGTTTTTATGATTCCGAACCCATCCGACTCACAAAATCGTCTAAAAGACCATTTAAACCCATACCACCCTTTTGTTTCTTTTCGTTATACATTAATTTTTTCCACGTTTTTGCAATCAAAACAACTTTCCTCCTTCGCGTACACACTGTTTTTAAGATTCCAAACCTATCTGACTCACAAAACTGTCTAAAAAGCCATTTAAACCAATACCGCCCTTTTGATTCTTTTCCTTATACATTCATTTTTTCCACGTTTTTCCAACTTTCCTCATTCGCGTACACACTGTTTTAAGATTCCAAACCTATCTGACTCACAAAACTGTCTAAAAAGCCATTTAAACCAATACCGCCCTTTTGTTTCTTTTCCTTATACATTCATTTTTTCCACGTTTTTGCACTCAAAACAACTTTCCTCCTTAGCGTACACACTGTTTTTAAGATTCCAAACCTATCTGACTCACAAAACTGTCTAAAAAGCCATTTAAACCAATACCGCCCTTTTGTTTCTTTTCCTTATACATTCATTTTTTCCACGTTTTTGCACTCAAAACAACTTTCCTCCTTAGCGTACACACTGTTTTTAAGATTCCAAACCTATCTGACTCACAAAACTGTCTAAAAAGCCATTTAAACCAATACCTCCCTTTTGTTTCTTTTCCTTATACATTCCTTTTTTCCACGTTTTTGCACTCAAGACAACTTTTCTCCTTCGCGTACACACTGTTATTATTATTCCAAACCCGTCTGACTCACAAAATCGCCTAAAAGACCATTTAAACCAATACCTCCCTTTTGTTTCTTTTCCTTATACATTCATTTTTTCCACGTTTTTGCACTCAAAACAACTTTCGTCCTTCGCGTACACATTGTTTTTATGATTCCGAACCCATCCGACTCACAAAATCGTCTAAAAGACCATTTAAACCAATACCTCCCTTTTGTTTCTTTTCCTTAGACATTCATTTTTTCCACGTTTTTGCACTCAAAACAACTTTCCTCCTTCGCGTACACACTTTTTTTATGATTCCGAACCCATCTCACAAAATCGTTAAAAAGGCCATTTAAACCAATACCGCCCTTTTGTTTCTTTTCCTTATACATTCATTTTTTCCACGTTTTTCCAACTTTCCTCCTTCTCGTACACACTTTTTTTATGATTCCGAACCCATCTGTCTCACAAAACTGTCTAAAAGGCCATTTAAACAAATACCGCCCATTTGTTTCTTTTCCTTATACATTCATTTTTCTTACGTTTTTGCACTCAGGACAACTTTCGTCCTTCGCGTAAACACTGTTTTTATGATTCCGAACCCATCCGACTCACAAAATCGTCTAAAAGACCATTTAAACCCATACCACCCTTTTGTTTCTTTTCGTTATACATTAATTTTTTCCACGTTTCGGCACTCAAAACAACTTTCCTCCTTCGCGTACACACTGTTTTTATAATTCCGAACCCACCTGACTCACAAAACCGTCTAAAAGGCCATTTAAACCCATACCACCCTTTTGTTTCTTTTCGTTACACATTAATTTTTTCCACGTTTCGGCGCTCAAAACAACTTTCCTCCTTCGCGTACACACTTTTTTTATGATTCCGAACCCATCTGACTCACAAAATCGTTAAAAAGGCCATTTAAACCAATACCGCCCTTTTGTTTCTTTTCCTTATACATTCATTCTTTCCACGTTTTTCCAACTTTCCTCCTTCTCGTACACACTTTTTTTATGATTCCGAACCCATCTGTCTCACAAAACTGTCTAAAAGGCCATTTAAACAAATACCGCCCATTTGTTTCTTTTCCTTATACATACGCTTTTCCTTATATATACGCTGTTTCTATTATTCCGAACCCGTCTAAATAACAAAATCGCCTAAAAGACCATTTAAACCAATACCTTTTTGTTTCTTTTCCTTATACATTCATTTTTTCCACGTTTTTGCACTCAAAACAACTTTCCTCCTTCGCGTACACGCTGTTTTTATTATTCCGAACCCGTCTAAATAACAAAATCGCCTAAAAGACCATTTAAACCAATACCTCTTTTTTCTTTCTTTTCCTTATACATTCATTTTTCTTACGTTTTTGCACTCATGACAACTTTCGTCCTTCGCGTAAACACTGTTTTTATGATTCCGAACCCATCCGACTCACAAAATCGTCTAAAAGACCATTTAAACCCATACCACCCTTTTGTTTCTTTTCGTTATACATTAATTTTTTCCACGTTTCGGCACTCAAAACAACTTTCCTCCTTCGCGTACACACTGTTTGTATGATTCCGAACCCATCTGTCTCACAAAATCGTCTAAAAGACCATTTAAACCAATACCTCCCTTTTGTTTCTTTTCCTTATACATTCATTTTTTCCACGTTTTTGCACTCAAAACAACATACCTCCTTCGCGTACACACTTTTCTGATAATTCCGAACCCACCTGACTCACAAAACCGTCTAAAAGGCCATTTAAACCAATACCACCCTTTTGTTTCTTTTCCTTATACATTCATTTTTTCCACGTTTTTCCAACTTTCCTCCTTTTCGTTTACACTTTTTTTATGATTCCGAACCCACCTGACTCACAAAACCGTCTAAAAGACCATTTAAACCAATACCTCCCTTTTCTTTCTTTTCCTTATACATTCATTTTTTCCACATTTTTGCACTCAAAACAACTTTCCGCCTTCGCGTACACACTTTTTTTATGATTCCGAACCCATCTGTCTCACAAAATCGTTTAAAAGACCATTTAAACCAATACCTCCCTTTTGTTTCTTTTCCTTATAAATTCATTTTTTCCACGTTTTTGCACTCAAAACAACTTTTCTCCTTCGCGTACACACTGTTTTTAAGATTCCAAACCCATCTGACTCACAAAACTGTCTAAAAGCCATTTAAACCAATACCGCCCTTTTGTTTCTTTTCCTTATAGATTCATTTTTTCCACGTTTTTGCACTGAAAATACCCATCTGACTCACAAAATCGTTAAAAAGGCCATTTAAACCAATACCGCCCTTTTGTTTCTTTTCCTTATACATTCATTTTTTCCACGTTTTTCCAACTTTCCTCCTTCTAGTACACACTGTTTTTATAATTCCGAACCCATCTGACTTACAAAATCGCCTAAAAAACCATTTAAACCAATACATCCCTTTTGTTTTTTTTCCTTATACATTCATTTTTTCCACGTTTTTCCAACTTTCCTCCTTCTCGTACACACTTTTTTATGATTCCGAACCCATCTGTCTCACAAAATCGCCTAAAAAACCATTTAAACCAATACCTCCCTTTTGTTTCTTTTCCTTAGACATTCATTTTTTCCACGTTTTTGCACTCAAAACAACTTTCCTCCTTCACGTACACACTTTTTTTATGATTCCGAACCCATCTGACTCACAAAATCGTTAAAAAGGCCATTTAAACCAATACCGCCCTTTTGTTTCTTTTCCTTATACATTCATTTTTTCCACGTTTTTCCAACTTTCCTCCTTCTCGTACACACTTTTTTTATGATTCCGAACCCATCTGTCTCACAAAACTGTCTAAAAGGCCATTTAAACAAATACCGCCCATTTGTTTCTTTTCCTTATACCTTCATTTTTCTTACGTTTTTGCACTCAGGACAACTTTCGTCCTTCGCGTAAACACTGTTTTTATGATTCCGAACCCATCCGACTCACAAAATCGTCTAAAAGACCATTTAAACCAATACCTCCCTTTTGTTAATATACAGTCCCTTATACATTAATTTTTTGCACTCAAGACAACTTTTCTCCTTCGCGTACACACTGTTTTTATGATTCCGAACCCATCTGACTCACAAAATCGTCTAAAAGACCATTTAAACCAATACCTCCCTTTTGTTTCTTTTCCTTATACATTCATTTTTTCCACGTTTTTGCACTCAAAACAACTTTCCTCCTTCGCGTACACACTCTTTTTATTATTCCGAACCCGTCTAAATAACAAAATCGCCTAAAAGACCATTTAAACCAATACCTCTTTTTTCTTTCTTTTCCTTATACATTCATTTTTCTTACGTTTTTGCACTCAAGACAACTTTCGTCCTTCGCGTACACACTGTTTTTAAGATTCCAAACCTATCTGACTCACAAAACTGTCTAAAATGCCATTTAAACCAATACCGCCCTTTTGTTTCTTTTCCTTATACATTCATTTTTTCCACATTTTTGCACTCAATACAACTTTCCTCCTTCGCGTACACACTGTCTTTAAGATTCCAAACCTATCTGACTCACAAAAGTGTCTAAAAAGCCATTTAAACCAATACCGCCCTTTTGTTTCTTTTCCTTATACATTCATTTTTTCCACGTTTTTGCACTCAAAACAACTTTCCTCCTTAGCGTACACACTGTTTTTAAGATTCCAAACCTATCTGACTCACAAAACTGTCTAAAAAGCCATTTAAACCAATACCGCCCTTTTGTTTCTTTTCCTTATACATTCATTTTTTCCACGTTTTTGCACTCAAAACAACTTTCCTCCTTAGCGTACACACTGTTTTTAAGATTCCAAACCTATCTGACTCACAAAACTGTCTAAAAAGCCATTTAAACCAATACCGCCCTTTTGTTTCTTTTCCTTATACATTCCTTTTTTCCACGTTTTTGCACTCAAGACAACTTTTCTCCTTCGCGTACACACTGTTATTATTATTCCAAACCCGTCTGACTCACAAAATCGCCTAAAAGACCATTTAAACCAATACCTCCCTTTTGTTTCTTTTCCTTATACATTCATTTTTTCCACGTTTTTGCACTCAAAACAACTTTCGTCCTTCGCGTACACATTGTTTTTATGATTCCGAACCCATCCGACTCACAAAATCGTCTAAAAGACCATTTAAACCAATACCTCCCTTTTGTTTCTTTTCCTTAGACATTCATTTTTTCCACGTTTTTGCACTCAAAACAACTTTCCTCCTTCGCGTACACACTTTTTTTATGATTCCGAACCCATCTCACAAAATCGTTAAAAAGGCCATTTAAACCAATACCGCCCTTTTGTTTCTTTTCCTTATACATTCATTTTTTCCACGTTTTTCCAACTTTCCTCCTTCTCGTACACACTTTTTTTATGATTCCGAACCCATCTGTCTCACAAAACTGTCTAAAAGGCCATTTAAACAAATACCGCCCATTTGTTTCTTTTCCTTATACATTCATTTTTCTTACGTTTTTGCACTCAGGACAACTTTCGTCCTTCGCGTAAACACTGTTTTTATGATTCCGAACCCATCCGACTCACAAAATCGTCTAAAAGACCATTTAAACCCATACCACCCTTTTGTTTCTTTTCGTTATACATTAATTTTTTCCACGTTTCGGCACTCAAAACAACTTTCCTCCTTCGCGTACACACTGTTTTTATAATTCCGAACCCACCTGACTCACAAAACCGTCTAAAAGGCCATTTAAACCCATACCACCCTTTTGTTTCTTTTCGTTACACATTAATTTTTTCCACGTTTCGGCACTCAAAACAACTTTCCTCCTTCGCGTACACACTTTTTTTATGATTCCGAACCCATCTGACTCACAAAATCGTTAAAAAGGCCATTTAAACCAATACCGCCCTTTTGTTTCTTTTCCTTATACATTCATTCTTTCCACGTTTTTCCAACTTTCCTCCTTCTCGTACACACTTTTTTTATGATTCCGAACCCATCTGTCTCACAAAACTGTCTAAAAGGCCATTTAAACAAATACCGCCCATTTGTTTCTTTTCCTTATACATACGCTTTTCCTTATATATACGCTGTTTCTATTATTCCGAACCCGTCTAAATAACAAAATCGCCTAAAAGACCATTTAATCCAATACCTTTTTGTTTCTTTTCCTTATACATTCATTTTTTCCACGTTTTTGCACTCAAAACAACTTTCCTCCTTCGCGTACACGCTGTTTTTATTATTCCGAACCCGTCTAAATAACAAAATCGCCTAAAAGACCATTTAAACCAATACCTCTTTTTTCTTTCTTTTCCTTATACATTCATTTTTCTTACGTTTTTGCACTCATGACAACTTTCGTCCTTCGCGTAAACACTGTTTTTATGATTCCGAACCCATCCGACTCACAAAATCGTCTAAAAGACCATTTAAACCCATACCACCCTTTTGTTTCTTTTCGTTATACATTAATTTTTTCCACGTTTCGGCACTCAAAACAACTTTCCTCCTTCGCGTACACACTGTTTGTATGATTCCGAACCCATCTGTCTCACAAAATCGTCTAAAAGACCATTTAAACCAATACCTCCCTTTTGTTTCTTTTCCTTATACATTCATTTTTTCCACGTTTTTGCACTCAAAACAACATACCTCCTTCGCGTACACACTTTTCTGATAATTCCGAACCCACCTGACTCACAAAACCGTCTAAAAGGCCATTTAAACCAATACCACCCTTTTGTTTCTTTTCCTTATACATTCATTTTTTCCACGTTTTTCCAACTTTCCTCCTTTTCGTTTACACTTTTTTTATGATTCCGAACCCACCTGACTCACAAAACCGTCTAAAAGACCATTTAAACCAATACCTCCCTTTTCTTTCTTTTCCTTATACATTCATTTTTTCCACATTTTTGCACTCAAAACAACTTTCCGCCTTCGCGTACACACTTTTTTTATGATTCCGAACCCATCTGTCTCACAAAATCGTTTAAAAGACCATTTAAACCAATACCTCCCTTTTGTTTCTTTTCCTTATAAATTCATTTTTTCCACGTTTTTGCACTCAAAACAACTTTTCTCCTTCGCGTACACACTGTTTTTAAGATTCCAAACCCATCTGACTCACAAAACTGTCTAAAAGCCATTTAAACCAATACCGCCCTTTTGTTTCTTTTCCTTATAGATTCATTTTTTCCACGTTTTTGCACTGAAAATACCCATCTGACTCACAAAATCGTTAAAAAGGCCATTTAAACCAATACCGCCCTTTTGTTTCTTTTCCTTATACATTCATTTTTTCCACGTTTTTCCAACTTTCCTCCTTCTAGTACACACTGTTTTTATAATTCCGAACCCATCTGACTTACAAAATCGCCTAAAAAACCATTTAAACCAATACATCCCTTTTGTTTTTTTTCCTTATACATTCATTTTTTCCACGTTTTTCCAACTTTCCTCCTTCTCGTACACACTTTTTTATGATTCCGAACCCATCTGTCTCACAAAATCGCCTAAAAAACCATTTAAACCAATACCTCCCTTTTGTTTCTTTTCCTTAGACATTCATTTTTTCCACGTTTTTGCACTCAAAACAACTTTCCTCCTTCGCGTACACACTTTTTTTATGATTCCGAACCCATCTGACTCACAAAATCGTTAAAAAGGCCATTTAATCCAATACCGCCCTTTTGTTTCTTTTCCTTATACATTCATTTTTTCCACGTTTTTCCAACTTTCCTCCTTCTCGTACACACTTTTTTTATGATTCCGAACCCATCTGTCTCACAAAACTGTCTAAAAGGCCATTTAAACAAATACCGCCCATTTGTTTCTTTTCCTTATACCTTCATTTTTCTTACGTTTTTGCACTCAGGACAACTTTCGTCCTTCGCGTAAACACTGTTTTTATGATTCCGAACCCATCCGACTCACAAAATCGTCTAAAAGACCATTTAAACCAATACCTCCCTTTTGTTAATATACAGTCCCTTATACATTAATTTTTTGCACTCAAGACAACTTTTCTCCTTCGCGTACACACTGTTTTTATGATTCCGAACCCATCTGACTCACAAAATCGTCTAAAAGACCATTTAAACCAATACCTCCCTTTTGTTTCTTTTCCTTATACATTCATTTTTTCCACGTTTTTGCACTCAAAACAACTTTCCTCCTTCGCGTACACACTCTTTTTATTATTCCGAACCCGTCTAAATAACAAAATCGCCTAAAAGACCATTTAAACCAATACCTCTTTTTTCTTTCTTTTCCTTATACATTCATTTTTCTTACGTTTTTGCACTCAAGACAACTTTCGTCCTTCGCGTACACACTGTTTTTAAGATTCCAAACCTATCTGACTCACAAAACTGTCTAAAATGCCATTTAAACCAATACCGCCCTTTTGTTTCTTTTCCTTATACATTCATTTTTTCCACATTTTTGCACTCAATACAACTTTCCTCCTTCGCGTACACACTGTTTTTAAGATTCCAAACCTATCTGACTCACAAAAGTGTCTAAAAAGTCATTTAAACCAATACCGCCCTTTTGTTTCTTTTCCTTATACATTCATTTTTTCCACGTTTTTCCAACTTCCTTCCTTCTCTACACACTTTTTTTATGAATCCGAACCCACTTGACTCACAAAATCGTTAAAAAGGCCATTTAAACCAATACCGCCCTTTTGTTTCTTTTCCTTATACATTCATTTTTTCCACGTTTTTGCACTCAAAACAACTTTCCTCCTTCGCGTACACACTTTTTTTATGATTCCGAACCCATCTGACTCACAAAATCGTTAAAAAGGCCATTTAAACCAATACCGCCCTTTTGTTTCTTTTCCTTATACATTCATTTTTTCCACGTTTTTGCACTCAAAACAACTTTCCTCCTTCGCGTACACACTTTTTTTATGATTCCGAACCCATCTGACTCACAAAATCATTAAAAAGGCCATTTAAACCAATACCGCCCTTTTGTTTCTTTTCCTTATACATTCATTTTTTCCACGTTTTTCCAACTTTCCTCCTTCTCGTACACAGTTTTTTTATCATTCCGAACCCATCTGTCTCACAAAACTGTCTAAAAGGCCATTTAAACAAATACCGCCCATTTGTTTCTTTTCCTTATACATTCATTTTTCTTACGTTTTTGCACTCAAGACAACTTTCGTCCTTCGCGTACACACTGTTTTTATGATTCCGAACCGATCCGACTCACAAAATCGTTAAAAAGGCCATTTAAACCAATACCGCCCTTTTGTTTCTTTTTCTTATACATTCATTTTTTCCACGTTTTTGCACTCAAAACAAGATTCCTCCTTCTTGTACACACTTTTCTGATAATTCTGAACCCACCTGACTCACAAAATCGCCTAAAAGACCATTTAAACCAATACCGCCCATTTGTTTCTTTTCCTTATACATTCATTTTTCTTACGTTTTTGCACTCAAAACAACTTTCCTCCTTCGCGTACACACTTTTTTTATGATTCCGAACCCATCTGACTCACTAAATCGTTAAAAAGGCCATTTAAACCAATACCGCCCTTTTGTTTCTTTTCCTTATACATTCATTTTTTCCACGTTTTTCCAACTTTCTTCCTTCTTGTACACACTTTTTTTATGAATCCGAACCCACCTGACTCACAAAATCGTCTAAAAGACCATTTAAACCCATACCACCCTTTTGTTTCTTTTCGTTATACATTAATTTTTTCCACGTTTCGGCACTCAAAACAACTTTCTTCCTTCTCGTACACACTTTTTTTATTATTCCAAACCCGTCTGTCTCACGAAATCGCCTAAAAGACCATTTAAACCAATACCTCCCTTTTGTTTCTTTTCCTTATACATTCATTGTTTTCCACGTTTTTGCACTCAAAACAAGTTTCCTCCTTCGCGTACACACTGTTTGTAATATTCCAAACCCATCTGACTCACAAAACTGTCTAAAAAGCCATTTAAACCAATGCCGCCCTTTTGTTTTTTTTCGTTATACATTAATTTTTTCCACGTTTCGGCACTCAAAACAACTTTCCTCCTTCGCGTACACACTGTTTTTATAATTCCGAAGCCATCTGTCTCACAAAATCGTCTAAAAGACCATTTAAACCAATACCTCCCTTTTGTTAATATACAGTCCCTTATACATTAATTTTTTCCACGTTTTTGCACTCAAGACAACTTTTCTCCTTCGCGTACACACTGTTTTTATGATTCCGAACCCATCTGACTCACAAAATCGTCTAAAAGACCATTTAAACCAATACCTCCCTTTTGTTTCTTTTCCTTATAAATTCATTTTTTCCACGTTTTTGCACTCAAAACAACTTTCCTCCTTCGCGTACACACTGTTTTTATTATTCCGAACCCGTCTGACTAACAAAATCGCCTAAAAGACCATTTAAACCAATACCACCCTTTTGTTTCTTTTCCTTATACATTCATTTTTTCCACGTTTTTGCACTCAAAACAACTTTCCTCCTTCGCGTACACACTTTTTTTATGATTCCGAGCCCATCTGACTCACAAAATCGTTAAAAAGGCCATATAAACCAATACCGCCCTTTTGTTTCTTTTCCTTATACATTCATTTTTTCCACGTTTTTCCAACTTTCTTCCTTCTCGTACACACTTTTTTTATGAATCCGAACCCACCTGACTCACAAAACCGTCTAAAAGGCCATTTAAACCAATTCCGCCCATTTGTTTCTTTTCCTTATACATTCATTTTTCTTCCGTTTTTGCACTCAAGACAACTTTCGTCCTTCGCGTACACACTGTTTTTATGATTCCGAACCCATCCGACTCACAAAATCGTCTAAAAGACCATTTAAACCCATACCACCCTTTTGTTTCTTTTCGTTATACATTAATTTTTTCCACGTTTTTGCAATCAAAACAACTTTCCTCCTTCGCGTACACACTGTTTTTAAGATTCCAAACCTATCTGACTCACAAAACTGTCTAAAAAGCCATTTAAACCAATACCGCCCTTTTGATTCTTTTCCTTATACATTCATTTTTTCCACGTTTTTCCAACTTTCCTCATTCGCGTACACACTGTTTTAAGATTCCAAACCTATCTGACTCACAAAACTGTCTAAAAAGCCATTTAAACCAATACCGCCCTTTTGTTTCTTTTCCTTATACATTCATTTTTTCCACGTTTTTGCACTCAAAACAACTTTCCTCCTTAGCGTACACACTGTTTTTAAGATTCCAAACCTATCTGACTCACAAAACTGTCTAAAAAGCCATTTAAACCAATACCGCCCTTTTGTTTCTTTTCCTTATACATTCATTTTTTCCACGTTTTTGCACTCAAAACAACTTTCCTCCTTAGCGTACACACTGTTTTTAAGATTCCAAACCTATCTGACTCACAAAACTGTCTAAAAAGCCATTTAAACCAATACCGCCCTTTTGTTTCTTTTCCTTATACATTCCTTTTTTCCACGTTTTTGCACTCAAGACAACTTTTCTCCTTCGCGTACACACTTTTTTTATGATTCCGGACCCATCTGTCTCACAAAATCGTTTAAAAGACCATTTAAACCAATACCTCCCTTTTGTTTCTTTTCCTTATAAATTCATTTCTTCCACGTTTTTGCACTCAAAACAACTTTTCTCCTTCGCGTACACACTGTTTTTAAGATTCCAAACCCATCTGACTCACAAAACTGTCTAAAAGCCATTTAAACCAATACCGCCCTTTTGTTTCTTTTCCTTATACATTCATTTTTTCCACGTTTTTGCACTGAAAATACCCATCTGACTCACAAAATCGTTAAAAAGGCCATTTAAACCAATACCGCCCTTTTGTTTCTTTTCCTTATACATTCATTTTTTCCACGTTTTTCCAACTTTCCTCCTTCTCGTACACACTGTTTTTATAATTCCGAACCCATCTGACTTACAAAATCGCCTAAAAAACCATTTAAACCAATACATCCCTTTTGTTTTTTTTCCTTATACATTAATTTTTTCCACGTTTTTCCAACTTCCCTCCTTCTCGTACACACTTTTTTATGATTCCGAACCCATCTGACTCACAAAATCGCCTAAAAAACCATTTAAACCAATACCGCCCTTTTGTTTCTTTTCCTTATACATTCATTTTTTCCACGTTTTTCCAACTTTCCTCCTTCTCGTACACACTTTTTTTATGATTCCGAACCCACCTGTCTCACAAAATCGTCTAAAAGACCATTTAAACCAATACCTCCCTTTTGTTTCTTTTCCTTAGACATTCATTTTTTCCACGTTTTTGCACTCAAAACAACTTTCCTCCTTCCCGTACACACTTTTTTTATGATTCCGAACCCATCTGACTCACAAAATCGTTAAAAAGGCCATTTAAACCAATACCGCCCTTTTGTTTCTTTTCCTTATACATTCATTTTTTCCACGTTTTTCCAACTTTCCTCCTTCTCGTACACACTTTTTTTATGATTCCGAACCCATCTGTCTCACAAAACTGTCTAAAAGGCCATTTAAACAAATACCGCCCATTTTTTCTTTTCCTTATATATTCATTTTTCTTACGTTTTTGCACTCAGGACAACTTTCGTCCATCGCGTAAACACTGTTTTTATGATTCCGAACCCATCCGACTCACAAAATCGTCTAAAAGACCATTTAAACCCATACCACCCTTTTGTTTCTTTTCGTTATACATTAATTTTTTCCACGTTTCGGCACTCAAAACAACTTTCCTCCTTCGCGTACACACTGTTTTTATAATTCCGAAGCCATCTGTCTCACAAAATCGTCTAAAAGACCATTTAAACCAATACCTCCCTTTTGTTAATATACAGTCCCTTATACATTAATTTTTTCCACGTTTTTGCACTCAAGACAACTTTTCTCCTTCGCGTACACACTGTTTTTATGATTCCGAACCCATCTGACTCACAAAATCGTCTAAAAGACCATTTAAACTAATACCTCCCTTTTGTTTCTTTTCCTTATACATTCATTTTTTCCACGTTTTTGCACTCAAAACAACTTTCCTCCTTCGCGTACACGCTGTTTCTATTATTCCGAACCCGTCTAAATAACAAAATCGCCTAAAAGACCATTTAAACCAATACCTCTTTTTTCTTTCTTTTCCTTATACATTCATTTTTCTTACGTTTTTGCACTCAGGACAACTTTCGTCCTTCGCGTAAACACTGTTTTTATGATTCCGAACCCATCCGACTCACAAAATCGTCTAAAAGACCATTTAAACCCATACCACCCTTTTGTTTCTTTTCGTTATACATTAATTTTTTCCACGTTTCGGCACTCAAAACAACTTTCCTCCTTCGCGTACACACTGTTTTTATAATTTCGAAGCCATCTGTCTCACAAAATCGTCTAAAAGACCATTTAAACCAATACCTCCCTTTTGTTAATATATAGTCCCTTATACATTAATTTTTTCCACGTTTTTGCACTCAAGACAACTTTTCTCCTTCGCGTACACACTGTTTTTATGATTCCGAACCCATCTGACTCACAAAATCGTCTAAAAGACCATTTAAACCCATACCACCCTTTTGTTTCTTTTCGTTACACATTAATTTTTTCCACGTTTCGGCACTCAAAACAACTTTCCTCCTTCGCGTACACACTGTTTGTATGATTCCGAACCCATCTGTCTCACAAAATCGTCTAAAAGACCATTTAAACCAATACCTCCCTTTTGTTTCTTTTCCTTATACATTCATTTTTTCCACGTTTTTGCACCCAAAACAACATACCTCCTTCGCGTACACACTTTTCTGATAATTCCGAACCCACCTGACTCACAAAACCGTCTAAAAGGCCATTTACACCAATACCACACTTTTGTTTCTTTTCCTTATACATTCATTTTTTCCACGTTTTTCCAACTTTCCTCCTTTTCGTTTACACTTTTTTTATGATTCCGAACCCACCTGACTCACAAAACCGTCTAAAAGACCATTTAAACCAATACCTCCCTTTTGTTTCTTTTCCTTATACATTCATTTTTTCCACGTTTTTGCACTCAAAACAACTTTCCTGCTACGCTTACACGCTGTTTTTATTATTCCGAACCCGTCTAAATAACAAAATCGCCTAAAAGACCATTTAAACCAATACCTCTTTTTTCTTTCTTTTCCTTATACATTCATTTTTCTTACGTTTTTGCACTCAGGACAACTTTCGTCCTTCGCGTACACACTGTTTTTATAATTCCGAACCCATCTGACTTACAAAATCGCCTAAAAAAC
Source organism: Salticus scenicus (assembly GCA_963930645.1). Lineage (NCBI taxonomy): Eukaryota > Metazoa > Arthropoda > Arachnida > Araneae > Salticidae > Salticus > Salticus scenicus. Next base: position 339,674 of record CAWVNO010002049.1, read on the forward strand.
CATTTAAACCAATACATCCCTTTTGTTTTTTTTCCTTATACATTCATTTTTTCCACGTTTTTCCAACTTTCCTCCTTCTCGTACACACTTTTTTTATGATTCCGAACCCATCTGTCTCACAAAATCGTCTAAAAGACCATTTAAACCAATACCTCCCTTTTGTTTCTTTTCCTTAGACATTCATTTTTTCCACGTTTTTGCACTCAAAACAACTTTCCTCCTTCGCGTACACACTTTTTTTATGATTCCGAACCCATCTCACAAAATCGTTAAAAAGGCCATTTAAACCAATACCGCCCTTTTGTTTCTTTTCCTTATACATTCATTTTTTCCACGTTTTTCCAACTTTCCTCCTTCTCGTACACACTTTTTTTATGATTCCGAACCCATCTGTCTCACAAAACTGTCTAAAAGGCCATTTAAACAAATACCGCCCATTTGTTTCTTTTCCTTATACATTCATTTTTCTTACGTTTTTGCACTCAGGACAACTTTCGTCCTTCGCGTAAACACTGTTTTTATGATTCCGAACCCATCCGACTCACAAAATCGTCTAAAAGACCATTTAAACCCATACCACCCTTTTGTTTCTTTTCGTTATACATTAATTTTTTCCACGTTTCGGCACTCAAAACAACTTTCCTCCTTCGCGTACACACTGTTTTTATAATTCCGAACCCACCTGACTCACAAAACCGTCTAAAAGGCCATTTAAACCCATACCACCCTTTTGTTTCTTTTCGTTACACATTAATTTTTTCCACGTTTCGGCACTCAAAACAACTTTCCTCCTTCGCGTACACACTTTTTTTATGATTCCGAACCCATCTGACTCACAAAATCGTTAAAAAGGCCATTTAAACCAATACCGCCCTTTTGTTTCTTTTCCTTATACATTCATTCTTTCCACGTTTTTCCAACTTTCCTCCTTCTCGTACACACTTTTTTTATGATTCCGAACCCATCTGTCTCACAAAACTGTCTAAAAGGCCATTTAAACAAATACCGCCCATTTGTTTCTTTTCCTTATACATACGCTTTTCCTTATATATACGCTGTTTCTATTATTCCGAACCCGTCTAAATAACAAAATCGCCTAAAAGACCATTTAAACCAATACCTCTTTTTTCTTTCTTTTCCTTATACATTCATTTTTCTTACGTTTTTGCACTCAGGACAACTTTCGTCCTTCGCGTAAACACTGTTTTTATGATTCCGAACCCATCCGACTCACAAAATCGTCTAAAAGACCATTTAAACCAATACCTCCCTTTTGTTAATATACAGTCCCTTATACATTAATTTTTTCCACGTTTTTGCACTCAAGACAACTTTTCTCCTTCGCGTACACACTGTTTTTATGATTCCGAACCCATCTGACTCACAAAATCGTCTAAAAGACCATTTAAACCAATACCTTTTTGTTTCTTTTCCTTATACATTCATTTTTTCCACGTTTTTGCACTCAAAACAACTTTCCTCCTTCGCGTACACGCTGTTTTTATTATTCCGAACCCGTCTAAATAACAAAATTGCCTAAAAGACCATTTAAACCAATACCTCTTTTTTCTTTCTTTTCCTTATACATTCATTTTTCTTACGTTTTTGCACTCAGGACAACTTTCGTCCTTCGCGTAAACACTGTTTTTATGATTCCGAACCCATCCGGCTCACAAAATCGTCTAAAAGACCATTTAAACCCATACCACCCTTTTGTTTCTTTTAATTTTTTCCACGTTTCGGCACTCAAAACAACTTTCCTCCTTCGCGTACACACTGTTTGTATGATTCCGAACCCATCTGTCTCACAAAATCGTCTAAAAGACCATTTAAACCAATACCTCCCTTTTGTTTCTTTTCCTTATACATTCATTTTTTCCACGTTTTTGCACTCAAAACCACATACATCCTTCGCGTACACACTTTTCTGATAATTCCGAACCCACCTGACTCACAAAACCGTCTAAAAGGCCATTTAAACCAATACCACCCTTTTGTTTCTTTTCCTTATACATTCATTTTTTCCACGTTTTTCCAACTTTCCTCCTTTTCGTTTACACTTTTTTTATGATTCCGAACCCACCTGACTCACAAAACCGTCTAAAAGACCATTTAAACCAATACCTCCCTTTTCTTTCTTTTCCTTATACATTCATTTTTTCCACATTTTTGCACTCAAAACAACTTTCCGCCTTCGCGTACACACTTTTTTTATGATTCCGAACCCATCTGTCTCACAAAATCGTTTAAAAGACCATTTAAACCAATACCTCCCTTTTGTTTCTTTTCCTTATAAATTCATTTTTTCCACGTTTTTGCACTCAAAACAACTTTTCTCCTTCGCGTACACACTGTTTTTAAGATTCCAAACCCATCTGACTCACAAAACTGTCTAAAAGCCATTTAAACCAATACCGCCCTTTTGTTTCTTTTCCTTATACATTCATTTTTTCCACGTTTTTGCACTGAAAATACCCATCTGACTCACAAAATCGTTAAAAAGGCCATTTAAACCAATACCGCCCTTTTGTTTCTTTTCCTTATACATTCATTTTTTCCACGTTTTTCCAACTTTCCTCCTTCTCGTACACACTGTTTTTATAATTCCGAACCCATCTGACTCACAAAATCGCCTAAAAAACCATTTAAACCAATACATCCCTTTTGTTTTTTTTCCTTATACATTCATTTTTTCCACGTTTTTCCAACTTTCCTCCTTCTCGTACACACTTTTTTTATGATTCCGAACCCATCTGTCTCACAAAATCGTCTAAAAGACCATTTAAACCAATACCTCCCTTTTGTTTCTTTTCCTTAGACATTCATTTTTTCCACGTTTTTGCACTCAAAACAACTTTCCTCCTTCGCGTACACACTTTTTTTATGATTCCGAACCCATCTGACTCACAAAATCGTTAAAAAGGCCATTTAAACCAATACCGCCCTTTTGTTTCTTTTCCTTATACATTCATTTTTTCCACGTTTTTCCAACTTTCCTCCTTTTCGTACACACTGTTTTTAAGATTCCGAACCCATCTGACTCACAAAACTGTCTAAAAAGCCGTTTAAACCAATACCGCCCTTTTGTTTCTTTTCCTCATACATTCATTTTTTCCACGTTTTTCCAACTTCCCTCCTTCTGGTACACACTTTTTTTATGATTTCGAACCCACCTGACTCACAAAAGCGTCTACAAGGCCATTTAAACCAATTCCGCATTTTTTTTTTTCCTTATGCATTCATTTTTTTCACGTTTTTGCACTCAAAACAACTTTCCTCCTTCGCGTACACACTGCTTTTAAGATTCCGAACCCATCTGACTCACAAAACTGTCTAAAAAGCCATTTAAACCAATACCGCCCTTTTGTTTCTTTTCCTTATGCATTCATTATTTTCACGTTTTTGCACTCAAAACAACTTTCCTCCTTCGCGTACACACTGCTTTTAAGATTCCGAACCCATCTGACTCACAAAACTGTCTAAAAAGCCATTTAAACCAATACCGCCCTTTTGTTTCTTTTCCTTATGCATTCATTATTTTCACGTTTTTGCACTCAAAACAACTTTCCTCCTTCGCGTACACACTGCTTTTAAGATTCCGAACCTATCTGACTAACAAAACCGTCCAAAAGACCACTTAAACCAATTCCGCCCTTTTGTTTCTTTTCCTTATGCATTCATTTTTCTTACGTTTTTGCACTCAAGACAACTTTCCTCCTTCGCGTACACACTTTTTTTATGATTCGGAACCCATCTGACTCACAAAATCGTTAAAAAGGCCATTTAAACCAATACCACCCTTTTGTTTCTTTTCCTTATGCATTCATTTTTCTTACGTTTTTGCACTCAAGACAATTTTCCTCCTTCGCATACACACTGTTTTTAAGATTCCGAACCCATCTGACTCACAAAACTGTCTAAAAAGCCATTTAAACCAATACCGCCCTTTTGTTTCTTTTCCTTATGCATTCATTTTTCCCACGTTTTTGCACTCAAAACAACTTCCCTCCTTCGCGTACACACTGTTTTTATGATTCCGAATCCATCTGACTCACAAAATCGTTAAAAAGGCCATTTAAACCAATTCCGCCCTTTTGTTTCTTTTCCTTATGCATTCATTTTTCTTATGTTTTTGCACTCAAGACAACTTTCCTCCGCGTACACACTTTTTTTATGATTCCGAACCCATCTGACTCACAAAATAGTTAAAAAGGCCATTTAAACCAATACCGCCCTTTTGTTTCTTTTCCTTATACATTCATTTTTTTCACGTTTTTGCACTCAAGACAACTTTCCTCCTTCGCGTACACACTGTTTTTAAGATTCCGAACCCATCTGACTCACAAAACTGTCTAAAAAGCCAATTAAACCAATACCGCCCTTATGTTTCTTTTCCTTATGCATTGATTTTTCCCACGTTTTTGCACTCAAAACAACTTTCCTCCTTCGCGTACACACTTTTTTTATGATTCCGAACCCATATGACTCACAAAATCGTTAAAAAAGCCATTTAAACCAATACCGCCCTTATGTTTCTTTTCCTTATACATTCATTTTTTCCACGTTTTTGCACTCAAAACAACTTTCCTCTTTCGCGTACACACTGATTTTAAGATTCCGACCTCACCTGACCTACAAAACCGTCTAAAAGGCCATTTAAACCAATACCGCCCTTATGTTTCTTTTCCTTATACATTCATTTTTTCCACGTTTTTGCACTAAAAACAACTTTCCTCCTTCGCGTACACACTGATTTTAAGATTCCGAGCCCATCTGACTCACAAAACTATCTAAAAAGCCATTTAAACCAATACCGCCCTTTTGTTTCTTTTCCTTATGCATTGATTTTCCCACGTTTTTGCACTCAAAACAACTTTCCTTCTTTGCGTACACACTTTTTTTATGATTCCGAACCCATATGACTCACAAAATCGTTAAAAAGGCCATTTAAACCAATACCGCCCTTTTGTTTCTTTTCCTTATACATTCACTTTTTCCACGTTTTTCCAACTTTCCTCCTTTTCGTACACACTGCTTTTAAGATTCCGAACCCATCTGACTCACAAAACTGTCTAAAAAGCCGTTTAAACCAATACCGCCCTTTTGTTTCTTTTCCTCATACATTCATTTTTTCCACGTTTTTCCAACTTCCCTCCTTCTGGTACACACTTTTTTTATGATTTCGAACCCACCTGACTCACAAAAGCGTCTACAAGGCCATTTAAACCAATTCCGCAATTTTTTTTGTCCTTATGCATTCATTTTTTTCACGTTTTTGCACTCAAAACAACTTTCCTCCTTCGCGTACACACTGCTTTTAAGATTCCGAACCCATCTGACTCACAAAACTGTCTAAAAAGCCATTTAAACCAATACCGCCCTTTTGTTTCTTTTCCTTATGCATTCATTATTTTCACGTTTTTGCACTCAAAACAACTTTCCTCCTTCGCGTACACACTGCTTTTAAGATTCCGAACCTATCTGACTAACAAAACCGTCCAAAAGACCACTTAAACCAATTCCGCCCTTTTGTTTCTTTTCCTTATGCATTCATTTTTCTTACGTTTTTGCACTCAAGACAACTTTCCTCCTTCGCGTACACACTTTTTTTATGATTCGGAACCCATCTGACTCACAAAATCGTTAAAAAGGCCATTTAAACCAATACCACCCTTTTGTTTCTTTTCTTTATGCATTCATTTTTCTTACGTTTTTGCACTCAAGACAATTTTCCTCCTTCGCATACACACTGTTTTTAAGATTCCGAACCCATCTGACTCACAAAACTGTCTAAAAAGCCATTTAAACCAATACCGCCCTTTTGTTTCTTTTCCTTATGCATTCATTTTTCCCACGTTTTTGCACTCAAAACAACTTCCCTCCTTCGCGTACACACTGTTTTTATGATTCCGAATCCATCTGACTCACAAAATCGTTAAAAAGGCCATTTAAACCAATTCCGCCCTTTTGTTTCTTTTCCTTATGCATTCATTTTTCTTATGTTTTTGCACTCAAGACAACTTTCCTCCTTCGCGTACACACTTTTTTTATGATTCCGAACCCATCTGACTCACAAAATAGTTAAAAAGGCCATTTAAACCAATACCGCCCTTTTGTTTCTTTTCCTTATACATTCATTTTTTTCACGTTTTTGCACTCAAGACAACTTTCCTCCTTCGCGTACACACTGTTTTTAAGATTCCGAACCCATCTGACTCACAAAACTGTCTAAAAAGCCAATTAAACCAATACCGCCCTTATGTTTCTTTTCCTTATGCATTGATTTTTCCCACGTTTTTGCACTCAAAACAACTTTCCTCCTTCGCGTACACACTTTTTTTATGATTCCGAACCCATATGACTCACAAAATCGTTAAAAAAGCCATTTAAACCAATACCGCCCTTATGTTTCTTTTCCTTATACATTCATTTTTTCCACGTTTTTGCACTCAAAACAACTTTCCTCTTTCGCGTAAACACTGATTTTAAGATTCCGACCTCACCTGACTCACAAAACCGTCTAAAAGGCCATTTAAACCAATACCGCCCTTATGTTTCTTTTCCTTATACATTCATTTTTTCCACGTTTTTGCACTAAAAACAACTTTCCTCCTTCGCGTACACACTGATTTTAAGATTCCGAGCCCATCTGACTCACAAAACTATCTAAAAAGCCATTTAAACCAATACCGCCCTTTTGTTTCTTTTCCTTATGCATTGATTTTCCCACGTTTTTGCACTCAAAACAACTTTCCTCCTTTGCGTACACACTTTTTTTATGATTCCGAACCCATATGACTCACAAAATCGTTAAAAAGGCCATTTAAACCAATACCGCCCTTTTGTTTCTTTTCCTTATACATTCACTTTTTCCACGTTTTTCCAACTTTCCTCCTTTTCGTACACACTGTTTTTAAGATTCCGAACCCATCTGACTCACAAAACTGTCTAAAAAGCCGTTTAAACCAATACCGCCCTTTTGTTTCTTTTCCTCATACATTCATTTTTTCCACGTTTTTCCAACTTCCCTCCTTCTGGTACACACTTTTTTTATGATTTCGAACCCACCTGACTCACAAAAGCGTCTACAAGGCCATTTAAACCAATTCCGCAATTTTTTTTTCCTTATGCATTCATTTTTTTCACGTTTTTGCACTCAAAACAACTTTCCTCCTTCGCGTACACACTGCTTTTAAGATTCCGAACCCATCTGACTCACAAAACTGTCTAAAAAGCCATTTAAACCAATACCGCCCTTTTGTTTCTTTTCCTTATGCATTCATTATTTTCACGTTTTTGCACTCAAAACAACTTTCCTCCTTCGCGTACACACTGCTTTTAAGATTCCGAACCTATCTGACTAACAAAACCGTCCAAAAGACCACTTAAACCAATTCCGCCCTTTTGTTTCTTTTCCTTATGCATTCATTTTTCCCACGTTTTTGCACTCAAAACAACTTCCCTCCTTCGCGTACACACTTTTTTTATGATTCCGAACCCATCTGACTCACAAAATAGTTAAAAAGGCCATTTAAACCAATACCGCCCTTTTGTTTCTTTTCCTTATACATTCATTTTTTTCACGTTTTTGCACTCAAGACAACTTTCCTCCTTCGCGTACACACTGTTTTTAAGATTCCGAACCCATCTGACTCACAAAACTGTCTAAAAAGCCAATTAAACCAATACCGCCCTTATGTTTCTTTTCCTTATGCATTGATTTTTCCCACGTTTTTGCACTCAAAACAACTTTCCTCCTTCGCGTACACACTTTTTTTATGATTCCGAACCCATATGACTCACAAAATCGTTAAAAAAGCCATTTAAACCAATACCGCCCTTATGTTTCTTTTCCTTATACATTCATTTTTTCCACGTTTTTGCACTCAAAACAACTTTCCTCTTTCGCGTACACACTGATTTTAAGATTCCGACCTCACCTGACTCACAAAACCGTCTAAAAGGCCATTTAAACCAATACCGCCCTTATGTTTCTTTTCCTTATACATTCATTTTTTCCACGTTTTTGCACTAAAAACAACTTTCCTCCTTCGCGTACACACTGATTTTAAGATTCCGAGCCCATCTGACTCACAAAACTATCTAAAAAGCCATTTGAACCAATACCGCCATTTTGTTTCTTTTCCTTATGCATTGATTTTCCCACGTTTTTGCACTCAAAACAACTTTCCTCCTTTGCGTACACACTTTTTTTATGATTCCGAACCCATATGACTCACAAAATCGTTAAAAAGGCCATTTAAACCAATACCGCCCTTTTGTTTCTTTTCCTTATACATTCACTTTTTCCACGTTTTTCCAACTTTCCTCCTTTTCGTACACACTGTTTTTAAGATTCCGAACCCATCTGACTCACAAAACTGTCTAAAAAGCCGTTTAAACCAATACCGCCCTTTTGTTTCTTTTCCTCATACATTCATTTTTTCCACGTTTTTCCAACTTCCCTCCTTCTGGTACACACTTTTTTTATGATTTCGAACCCACCTGACTCACAAAAGCGTCTACAAGGCCATTTAAACCAATTCCGCAATTTTTTTTGTCCTTATGCATTCATTTTTTTCACGTTTTTGCACTCAAAACAACTTTCCTCCTTCGCGTACACACTGCTTTTAAGATTCCGAACCCATCTGACTCACAAAACTGTCTAAAAAGCCATTTAAACCAATACCGCCCTTTTGTTTCTTTTCCTTATGCATTCATTTTTCCCACGTTTTTGCACTCAAAACAACTTTCCTCCTTCGCGTACACACTGTTTTTATGATTCCGAATCCATCTGACTCACAAAATCGTTAAAAAGGCCATTTAAACCAATTCCGCCCTTTTGTTTCTTTTCCTTATGCATTCATTTTTCTTATGTTTTTGCACTCAAGACAACTTTCCTCCTTCGCGTACACACTGTTTTTAAGATTCCGAACCCATCTGACTCACAAAACTGTCTAAAAAGCCAATTAAACCAATACCGCCCTTATGTTTCTTTTCCTTATGCATTGATTTTTCCCACGTTTTTGCACTCAAAACAACTTTCCTCCTTCGCGTACACACTTTTTTTATGATTCCGAACCCATATGACTCACAAAATCGTTAAAAAAGCCATTTAAACCAATACCGCCCTTATGTTTCTTTTCCTTATACATTCATTTTTTCCACGTTTTTGCACTCAAAACAACTTTCCTCTTTCGCGTAAACACCGATTTTAAGATTCCGACCTCACCTGACTCACAAAACCGTCTAAAAGGCCATTTAAACCAATACCGCCCTTATGTTTCTTTTCCTTATACATTCATTTTTTCCACGTTTTTGCACTAAAAACAACTTTCCTCCTTCGCGTACACACTGATTTTAAGATTCCGAGCCCATCTGACTCACAAAACTATCTAAAAAGCCATTTAAACCAATACCGCCCTTTTGTTTCTTTTCCTTATGCATTGATTTTCCCACGTTTTTGCACTCAAAACAACTTTCCTCCTTTGCGTACACACTTTTTTTATGATTCCGAACCCATATGACTCACAAAATCGTTAAAAAGGCCATTTAAACCAATACCGCCCTTTTGTTTCTTTTCCTTATACATTCACTTTTTCCACGTTTTTCCAACTTTCCTCCTTTTCGTACACACTGTTTTTAAGATTCCGAACCCATCTGACTCACAAAACTGTCTAAAAAGCCGTTTAAACCAATACCGCCCTTTTGTTTCTTTTCCTCATACATTCATTTTTTCCACGTTTTTCCAACTTCCCTCCTTCTGGTACACACTTTTTTTATGATTTCGAACCCACCTGACTCACAAAAGCGTCTACAAGGCCATTTAAACCAATTCCGCAATTTTTTTTTCCTTATGCATTCATTTTTTTCACGTTTTTGCACTCAAAACAACTTTCCTCCTTCGCGTACACACTGCTTTTAAGATTCCGAACCCATCTGACTCACAAAACTGTCTAAAAAGCCATTTAAACCAATACCGCCCTTTTGTTTCTTTTCCTTATGCATTCATTATTTTCACGTTTTTGCACTCAAAACAACTTTCCTCCTTCGCGTACACACTGCTTTTAAGATTCCGAACCTATCTGACTAACAAAACCGTCCAAAAGACCACTTAAACCAATTCCGCCCTTTTGTTTCTTTTCCTTATGCATTCATTTTTCTTACGTTTTTGCACTCAAGACAACTTTCCTCCTTCGCGTACACACTTTTTTTATGATTCGGAACCCATCTGACTCACAAAATCGTTAAAAAGGCCATTTAAACCAATACCACCCTTTTGTTTCTTTTCCTTATGCATTCATTTTTCTTACGTTTTTGCACTCAAGACAATTTTCCTCCTTCGCATACACACTGTTTTTAAGATTCCGAACCCATCTGACTCACAAAACTGTCTAAAAAGCCATTTAAACCAATACCGCCCTTTTGTTTCTTTTCCTTATGCATTCATTTTTCCCACGTTTTTGCACTCAAAACAACTTCCCTCCTTCGCGTACACACTGTTTTTATGATTCCGAATCCATCTGACTCACAAAATCGTTAAAAAGGCCATTTAAACCAATTCCGCCCTTTTGTTTCTTTTCCTTATGCATTCATTTTTCTTATGTTTTTGCACTCAAGACAACTTTCCTCCTTCGCGTACACACTTTTTTTATGATTCCGAACCCATCTGACTCACAAAATAGTTAAAAAGGCCATTTAAACCAATACCGCCCTTTTGTTTCTTTTCCTTATACATTCATTTTTTTCACGTTTTTGCACTCAAGACAACTTTCCTCCTTCGCGTACACACTGTTTTTAAGATTCCGAACCCATCTGACTCACAAAACTGTCTAAAAAGCCAATTAAACCAATACCGCCCTTATGTTTCTTTTCCTTATGCATTGATTTTTCCCACGTTTTTGCACTCAAAACAACTTTCCTCCTTCGCGTACACACTTTTTTTATGATTCCGAACCCATATGACTCACAAAATCGTTAAAAAAGCCATTTAAACCAATACCGCCCTTATGTTTCTTTTCCTTATACATTCATTTTTTCCACGTTTTTGCACTCAAAACAACTTTCCTCTTTCGCGTACACACTGATTTTAAGATTCCGACCTCACCTGACTCACAAAACCGTCTAAAAGGCCATTTAAACCAATACCGCCCTTATGTTTCTTTTCCTTATACATTCATTTTTTCCACGTTTTTGCACTAAAAACAACTTTCCTCCTTCGCGTACACACTGATTTTAAGATTCCGAGCCCATCTGACTCACAAAACTATCTAAAAAGCCATTTGAACCAATACCGCCATTTTGTTTCTTTTCCTTATGCATTGATTTTCCCACGTTTTTGCACTCAAAACAACTTTCCTCCTTTGCGTACACACTTTTTTTATGATTCCGAACCCATATGACTCACAAAATCGTTAAAAAGGCCATTTAAACCAATACCGCCCTTTTGTTTCTTTTCCTTATACATTCACTTTTTCCACGTTTTTCCAACTTTCCTCCTTTTCGTACACACTGTTTTTAAGATTCCGAACCCATCTGACTCACAAAACTGTCTAAAAAGCCGTTTAAACCAATACCGCCCTTTTGTTTCTTTTCCTCATACATTCATTTTTTCCACGTTTTTCCAACTTCCCTCCTTCTGGTACACACTTTTTTTATGATTTCGAACCCACCTGACTCACAAAAGCGTCTACAAGGCCATTTAAACCAATTCCGCAATTTTTTTTGTCCTTATGCATTCATTTTTTTCACGTTTTTGCACTCAAAACAACTTTCCTCCTTCGCGTACACACTGCTTTTAAGATTCCGAACCCATCTGACTCACAAAACTGTCTAAAAAGCCATTTAAACCAATACCGCCCTTTTGTTTCTTTTCCTTATGCATTCATTATTTTCACGTTTTTGCACTCAAAACAACTTTCCTCCTTCGCGTACACACTGCTTTTAAGATTCCGAACCTATCTGACTAACAAAACCGTCCAAAAGACCACTTAAACCAATTCCGCCCTTTTGTTTCTTTTCCTTATGCATTCATTTTTCTTACGTTTTTGCACTCAAGACAACTTTCCTCCTTCGCGTACACACTTTTTTTATGATTCGGAACCCATCTGACTCACAAAATCGTTAAAAAGGCCATTTAAACCAATACCACCCTTTTGTTTCTTTTCTTTATGCATTCATTTTTCTTACGTTTTTGCACTCAAGACAATTTTCCTCCTTCGCATACACACTGTTTTTAAGATTCCGAACCCATCTGACTCACAAAACTGTCTAAAAAGCCATTTAAACCAATACCGCCCTTTTGTTTCTTTTCCTTATGCATTCATTTTTCCCACGTTTTTGCACTCAAAACAACTTCCCTCCTTCGCGTACACACTGTTTTTATGATTCCGAATCCATCTGACTCACAAAATCGTTAAAAAGGCCATTTAAACCAATTCCGCCCTTTTGTTTCTTTTCCTTATGCATTCATTTTTCTTATGTTTTTGCACTCAAGACAACTTTCCTCCTTCGCGTACACACTTTTTTTATGATTCCGAACCCATCTGACTCACAAAATAGTTAAAAAGGCCATTTAAACCAATACCGCCCTTTTGTTTCTTTTCCTTATACATTCATTTTTTTCACGTTTTTGCACTCAAGACAACTTTCCTCCTTCGCGTACACACTGTTTTTAAGATTCCGAACCCATCTGACTCACAAAACTGTCTAAAAAGCCAATTAAACCAATACCGCCCTTATGTTTCTTTTCCTTATGCATTGATTTTTCCCACGTTTTTGCACTCAAAACAACTTTCCTCCTTCGCGTACACACTTTTTTTATGATTCCGAACCCATATGACTCACAAAATCGTTAAAAAAGCCATTTAAACCAATACCGCCCTTATGTTTCTTTTCCTTATACATTCATTTTTTCCACGTTTTTGCACTAAAAACAACTTTCCTCCTTCGCGTACACACTGATTTTAAGATTCCGAGCCCATCTGACTCACAAAACTATCTAAAAAGCCATTTAAACCAATACCGCCCTTTTGTTTCTTTTCCTTATGCATTGATTTTCCCACGTTTTTGCACTCAAAACAACTTTCCTCCTTTGCGTACACACTTTTTTTATGATTCCGAACCCATATGACTCACAAAATCGTTAAAAAGGCCATTTAAACCAATACCGCCCTTTTGTTTCTTTTCCTTATACATTCACTTTTTCCACGTTTTTCCAACTTTCCTCCTTTTCGTACACACTGTTTTTAAGATTCCGATCCCATCTGACTCACAAAACTGTCTAAAAAGCCGTTTAAACCAATACCGCCCTTTTGTTTCTTTTCCTCATACATTCATTTTTTCCACGTTTTTCCAACTTCCCTCCTTCTGGTACACACTTTTTTTATGATTTCGAACCCACCTGACTCACAAAAGCGTCTACAAGGCCATTTAAACCAATTCCGCAATTTTTTTTTTCCTTATGCATTCATTTTTTTCACGTTTTTGCACTCAAAACAACTTTCCTCCTTCGCGTACACACTGCTTTTAAGATTCCGAACCCATCTGACTCACAAAACTGTCTAAAAAGCCATTTAAACCAATACCGCCCTTTTGTTTCTTTTCCTTATGCATTCATTATTTTCACGTTTTTGCACTCAAAACAACTTTCCTCCTTCGCGTACACACTGCTTTTAAGATTCCGAACCTATCTGACTAACAAAACCGTCCAAAAGACCACTTAAACCAATTCCGCCCTTTTGTTTCTTTTCCTTATGCATTCATTTTTCTTACGTTTTTGCACTCAAGACAACTTTCCTCCTTCGCGTACACACTTTTTTTATGATTCGGAACCCATCTGACTCACAAAATCGTTAAAAAGGCCATTTAAACCAATACCACCCTTTTGTTTCTTTTCCTTATGCATTCATTTTTCTTACGTTTTTGCACTCAAGACAATTTTCCTCCTTCGCATACACACTGTTTTTAAGATCCCGAACCCATCTGACTCACAAAACTGTCTAAAAAGCCATTTAAACCAATACCGCCCTTTTGTTTCTTTTCCTTATGCATTCATTTTTCCCACGTTTTTGCACTCAAAACAACTTCCCTCCTTCGCGTACACACTGTTTTTATGATTCCGAATCCATCTGACTCACAAAATCGTTAAAAAGGCCATTTAAACCAATTCCGCCCTTTTGTTTCTTTTCCTTATGCATTCATTTTTCTTATGTTTTTGCACTCAAGACAACTTTCCTCCTTCGCGTACACACTTTTTTTATGATTCCGAACCCATCTGACTCACAAAATAGTTAAAAAGGCCATTTAAACCAATACCGCCCTTTTGTTTCTTTTCCTTATACATTCATTTTTTTCACGTTTTTGCACTCAAGACAACTTTCCTCCTTCGCGTACACACTGATTTTAAGATTCCGAACCCACATGACTCACAAAACCGTCTAAAAGGCCATTTAAACCAATACCGCCCTTATGTTTCTTTTCCTTATACATTCATTTTTTCCACGTTTTTGCACTCAAGACAACTTTCCTCCTTCGCGTACACACTGTTTTTATGATTCCGAACCCATCTGACTCACAAAATCGTCTATAAGACCATTTAAACCAATACCTCCTTTTTGTTTCTTTTCCTTATGCATTCATTTTTTTCACGTTTTTGCACTCAAAACAACTTTCCTCCTTCGCGTACACACTGCTTTTAAGATTCCGAACCCATCTGACTCACAAAACTGTCTAAAATGCCGTTTAAACCAATACCGCCCTTTTGTTTCTTTTCCTCATACATTCATTTTTTCCACGTTTTTCCAACTTCCCTCCTTCTGGTACACACTTTTTTTATTATTTCGAACCCACCTGACTCACAAAAGCGTGTACAAGGCCATTTAAACCAATTCCGCCCTTTTTTTTTTTCCTTATGCTTTTTTTTCTTACGTTTTTGCAGTCAAGACAACTTTCCTCCTTCGCGTACACACTGTTTTTATGATTTCGAACCCATCTGACTCACAAAACTGTCTAAAAAGTCTGTCTACACCCATCTGACTTATTTAAACCAATACCTCCCTTTTGTTTCTTTTCCTCATACATTCATTTTTTCCACGTTTTTCCAACTTCCCTCCTTCTGGTACACACTTTTTTTATGATTTCGAACCCACCTGACTCACAAAAGCGTCTACAAGGCCATTTAAACCAATTCCGCAATTTTTTTTTTCCTTATGCATTCATTTTTTTCACGTTTTTGCACTCAAAACAACTTTCCTCCTTCGCGTACACACTGCTTTTAAGATTCCGAACCCATCTGACTCACAAAACTGTCTAAAAAGCCATTTAAACCAATACCGCCCTTTTGACCCTATCTGACTAACAAAACCGTCCAAAAGACCACTTAAACCAA
Source organism: Salticus scenicus (assembly GCA_963930645.1). Taxonomy (NCBI): domain Eukaryota; kingdom Metazoa; phylum Arthropoda; class Arachnida; order Araneae; family Salticidae; genus Salticus; species Salticus scenicus. The sequence goes on from CAWVNO010002049.1 coordinate 355,062, forward strand.
TTCCGCCCTTTTGTTTCTTTTCCTTATGCATTCATTTTTCTTACGTTTTTGCACTCAAGACAACTTTCCTCCTTCGCGTACACACTTTTTTTATGATTCGGAACCCATCTGACTCACAAAATCGTTAAAAAGGCCATTTAAACCAATACCACCCTTTTGTTTCTTTTCCTTATGCATTCATTTTTCTTACGTTTTTGCACTCAAGACAATTTTCCTCCTTCGCATACACACTGTTTTTAAGATTCCGAACCCATCTGACTCACAAAACTGTCTAAAAAGCCATTTCAACCAATACCGCCCTTTTGTTTCTTTTCCTTATGCATTCATTTTTCCCACGTTTTTGCACTCAAAACAACTTCCCTCCTTCGCGTACACACTGTTTTATGATTCCGAATCCATCTGACTCACAAAATCGTTAAAAAGGCCATTTAAACCAATTCCGCCCTTTTGTTTCTTTTCCTTATGCATTCATTTTTCTTATGTTTTTGCACTCAAGACAACTTTCCTCCTTCGCGTACACACTTTTTTTATGATTCCGAACCCATCTGACTCACAAAATAGTTAAAAAGGCCATTTAAACCAATACCGCCCTTTTGTTTCTTTTCCTTATACATTCATTTTTTTCACGTTTTTGCACTCAAGACAACTTTCCTCCTTCGCGTACACACTGATTTTAAGATTCCGAACCCACATGACTCACAAAACCGTCTAAAAGGCCATTTAAACCAATACCGCCCTTTTGTTTCTTTTCCTTATACATTCATTTTTTCCACGTTTTTGCACTAAAAACAACTTTCCTCCTTCGCGTACACACTGATTTTAAGATTCCGAGCCCATCTGACTCACAAAACTATCTAAAAAGCCATTTAAACCAATACCGCCCTTTTGTTTCTTTTCCTTATACATTCACTTTTTCCACGTTTTTCCAACTTTCCTCCTTTTCGTACACACTGTTTTTAAGATTCCGATCCCATCTGACTCACAAAACTGTCTAAAAAGCCGTTTAAACCAATACCGCCCTTTTGTTTCTTTTCCTCATACATTCATTTTTTCCACGTTTTTCCAACTTCCCTCCTTCTGGTACACACTTTTTTTATGATTTCGAACCCACCTGACTCACAAAAGCGTCTACAAGGCCATTTAAACCAATTCCGCAATTTTTTTTTTCCTTATGCATTCATTTTTTTCACGTTTTTGCACTCAAAACAACTTTCCTCCTTCGCGTACACACTGCTTTTAAGATTCCGAACCCATCTGACTCACAAAACTGTCTAAAAAGCCATTTAAACCAATACCGCCCTTTTGTTTCTTTTCCTTATGCATTCATTATTTTCACGTTTTTGCACTCAAAACAACTTTCCTCCTTCGCGTACACACTGCTTTTAAGATTCCGAACCTATCTGACTAACAAAACCGTCCAAAAGACCACTTAAACCAATTCCGCCCTTTTGTTTCTTTTCCTTATGCATTCATTTTTCTTACGTTTTTGCACTCAAGACAACTTTCCTCCTTCGCGTACACACTTTTTTTATGATTCGGAACCCATCTGACTCACAAAATCGTTAAAAAGGCCATTTAAACCAATACCACCCTTTTGTTTCTTTTCCTTATGCATTCATTTTTCTTACGTTTTTGCACTCAAGACAATTTTCCTCCTTCGCATACACACTGTTTTTAAGATTCCGAACCCATCTGACTCACAAAACTGTCTAAAAAGCCATTTAAACCAATACCGCCCTTTTGTTTCTTTTCCTTATGCATTCATTTTTCCCACGTTTTTGCACTCAAAACAACTTCCCTCCTTCGCGTACACACTGTTTTTATGATTCCGAATCCATCTGACTCACAAAATCGTTAAAAAGGCCATTTAAACCAATTCCGCCCTTTTGTTTCTTTTCCTTATGCATTCATTTTTCTTATGTTTTTGCACTCAAGACAACTTTCCTCCTTCGCGTACACACTTTTTTTATGATTCCGAACCCATCTGACTCACAAAATAGTTAAAAAGGCCATTTAAACCAATACCGCCCTTTTGTTTCTTTTCCTTATACATTCATTTTTTTCACGTTTTTGCACTCAAGACAACTTTCCTCCTTCGCGTACACACTGATTTTAAGATTCCGAACCCACATGACTCACAAAACCGTCTAAAAGGCCATTTAAACCAATACCGCCCTTATGTTTCTTTTCCTTATACATTCATTTTTTCCACGTTTTTGCACTCAAGACAACTTTCCTCCTTCGCGTACACACTGTTTTTATGATTCCGAACCCATCTGACTCACAAAATCGTCTATAAGACCATTTAAACCAATACCTCCTTTTTGTTTCTTTTCCTTATGCATTCATTTTTTTCACGTTTTTGCACTCAAAACAACTTTCCTCCTTCGCGTACACACTGCTTTTAAGATTCCGAACCCATCTGACTCACAAAACTGTCTAAAATGCCGTTTAAACCAATACCGCCCTTTTGTTTCTTTTCCTCATACATTCATTTTTTCCACGTTTTTCCAACTTCCCTCCTTCTGGTACACACTTTTTTTATTATTTCGAACCCACCTGACTCACAAAAGCGTGTACAAGGCCATTTAAACCAATTCCGCCCTTTTTTTTTTTCCTTATGCTTTTTTTTCTTACGTTTTTGCAGTCAAGACAACTTTCCTCCTTCGCGTACACACTGTTTTTATGATTTCGAACCCATCTGACTCACAAAACTGTCTAAAAAGTCTGTCTACACCCATCTGACTTATTTAAACCAATACCTCCCTTTTGTTTCTTTTCCTTATGCATTCATTTTTCTTACGTTTTTGCACTCAAGACAATTTTCCTCCTTCGCATACACACTGTTTTTAAGATTCCGAACCCATCTGACTCACAAAACTGTCTAAAAAGCCATTTCAACCAATACCGCCCTTTTGTTTCTTTTCCTTATGCATTCATTTTTCCCACGTTTTTGCACTCAAAACAACTTCCCTCCTTCGCGTACACACTGTTTTATGATTCCGAATCCATCTGACTCACAAAATCGTTAAAAAGGCCATTTAAACCAATTCCGCCCTTTTGTTTCTTTTCCTTATGCATTCATTTTTCTTATGTTTTTGCACTCAAGACAACTTTCCTCCTTCGCGTACACACTTTTTTTATGATTCCGAACCCATCTGACTCACAAAATAGTTAAAAAGGCCATTTAAACCAATACCGCCCTTTTGTTTCTTTTCCTTATACATTCATTTTTTTCACGTTTTTGCACTCAAGACAACTTTCCTCCTTCGCGTACACACTGATTTTAAGATTCCGAACCCACATGACTCACAAAACCGTCTAAAAGGCCATTTAAACCAATACCGCCCTTTTGTTTCTTTTCCTTATACATTCATTTTTTCCACGTTTTTGCACTAAAAACAACTTTCCTCCTTCGCGTACACACTGATTTTAAGATTCCGAGCCCATCTGACTCACAAAACTATCTAAAAAGCCATTTAAACCAATACCGCCCTTTTGTTTCTTTTCCTTATACATTCACTTTTTCCACGTTTTTCCAACTTTCCTCCTTTTCGTACACACTGTTTTTAAGATTCCGATCCCATCTGACTCACAAAACTGTCTAAAAAGCCGTTTAAACCAATACCGCCCTTTTGTTTCTTTTCCTCATACATTCATTTTTTCCACGTTTTTCCAACTTCCCTCCTTCTGGTACACACTTTTTTTATGATTTCGAACCCACCTGACTCACAAAAGCGTCTACAAGGCCATTTAAACCAATTCCGCAATTTTTTTTTTCCTTATGCATTCATTTTTTTCACGTTTTTGCACTCAAAACAACTTTCCTCCTTCGCGTACACACTGCTTTTAAGATTCCGAACCCATCTGACACACAAAACTGTCTAAAAAGCCATTTAAACCAATACCGCCCTTTTGTTTCTTTTCCTTATGCATTCATTATTTTCACGTTTTTGCACTCAAAACAACTTTCCTCCTTCGCGTACACACTGCTTTTAAGATTCCGAACCTATCTGACTAACAAAACCGTCCAAAAGACCACTTAAACCAATTCCGCCCTTTTGTTTCTTTTCCTTATGCATTCATTTTTCTTACGTTTTGGCACTCAAGACAACTTTCCTCCTTCGCGTACACACTTTTTTTATGATTCGGAACCCATCTGACTCACAAAATCGTTAAAAAGGCCATTTAAACCAATACCACCCTTTTGTTTCTTTTCCTTATGCATTCATTTTTCTTACGTTTTTGCACTCAAGACAATTTTCCTCCTTCGCATACACACTGTTTTTAAGATTCCGAACCCATCTGACTCACAAAACTGTCTAAAAAGCCATTTAAACCAATACCGCCCTTTTGTTTCTTTTCCTTATGCATTCATTTTTCCCACGTTTTTGCACTCAAAACAACTTCCCTCCTTCGCGTACACACTGTTTTTATGATTCCGAATCCATCTGACTCACAAAATCGTTAAAAAGGCCATTTAAACCAATTCCGCCCTTTTGTTTCTTTTCCTTATGCATTCATTTTTCTTATGTTTTTGCACTCAAGACAACTTTCCTCCTTCGCGTACACACTTTTTTTATGATTCCGAACCCATCTGACTCACAAAATAGTTAAAAAGGCCATTTAAACCAATACCGCCCTTTTGTTTCTTTTCCTTATACATTCATTTTTTTCACGTTTTTGCACTCAAGACAACTTTCCTCCTTCGCGTACACACTGATTTTAAGATTCCGAACCCACATGACTCACAAAACCGTCTAAAAGGCCATTTAAACCAATACCGCCCTTATGTTTCTTTTCCTTATACATTCATTTTTTCCACGTTTTTGCACTCAAGACAACTTTCCTCCTTCGCGTACACACTGTTTTTATGATTCCGAACCCATCTGACTCACAAAATCGTCTATAAGACCATTTAAACCAATACCTCCTTTTTGTTTCTTTTCCTTATGCATTCATTTTTTTCACGTTTTTGCACTCAAAACAACTTTCCTCCTTCGCGTACACACTGCTTTTAAGATTCCGAACCCATCTGACTCACAAAACTGTCTAAAATGCCGTTTAAACCAATACCGCCCTTTTGTTTCTTTTCCTCATACATTCATTTTTTCCACGTTTTTCCAACTTCCCTCCTTCTGGTACACACTTTTTTTATTATTTCGAACCCACCTGACTCACAAAAGCGTGTACAAGGCCATTTAAACCAATTCCGCCCTTTTTTTTTTTCCTTATGCTTTTTTTTCTTACGTTTTTGCAGTCAAGACAACTTTCCTCCTTCGCGTACACACTGTTTTTATGATTTCGAACCCATCTGACTCACAAAACTGTCTAAAAAGTCTGTCTACACCCATCTGACTTATTTAAACCAATACCTCCCTTTTGTTTCTTTTCCTCATACATTCATTTTTTCCACGTTTTTCCAACTTCCCTCCTTCTGGTACACACTTTTTTTATGATTTCGAACCCACCTGACTCACAAAAGCGTCTACAAGGCCATTTAAACCAATTCCGCAATTTTTTTTTTCCTTATGCATTCATTTTTTTCACGTTTTTGCACTCAAAACAACTTTCCTCCTTCGCGTACACACTGCTTTTAAGATTCCGAACCCATCTGACTCACAAAACTGTCTAAAAAGCCATTTAAACCAATACCGCCCTTTTGTTTCTTTTCCTTATGCATTCATTATTTTCACGTTTTTGCACTCAAAACAACTTTCCTCCTTCGCGTACACACTGCTTTTAAGATTCCGAACCTATCTGACTAACAAAACCGTCCAAAAGACCACTTAAACCAATTCCGCCCTTTTGTTTCTTTTCCTTATGCATTCATTTTTCTTACGTTTTTGCACTCAAGACAACTTTCCTCCTTCGCGTACACACTTTTTTTATGATTCGGAACCCATCTGACTCACAAAATCGTTAAAAAGGCCATTTAAACCAATACCACCCTTTTGTTTCTTTTCCTTATGCATTCATTTTTCTTACGTTTTTGCACTCAAGACAATTTTCCTCCTTCGCATACACACTGTTTTTAAGATTCCGAACCCATCTGACTCACAAAACTGTCTAAAAAGCCATTTAAACCAATACCGCCCTTTTGTTTCTTTTCCTTATGCATTCATTTTTCCCACGTTTTTGCACTCAAAACAACTTCCCTCCTTCGCGTACACACTGTTTTATGATTCCGAATCCATCTGACTCACAAAATCGTTAAAAAGGCCATTTAAACCAATTCCGCCCTTTTGTTTCTTTTCCTTATGCATTCATTTTTCTTATGTTTTTGCACTCAAGACAACATTCCTCCTTCGCGTACACACTTTTTTTATGATTCCGAACCCATCTGACTCACAAAATAGTTAAAAAGGCCATTTAAACCAATACCGCCCTTTTGTTTCTTTTCCTTATACATTCATTTTTTTCACGTTTTTGCACTCAAGACAACTTTCCTCCTTCGCGTACACACTGATTTTAAGATTCCGAACCCACATGACTCACAAAACCGTCTAAAAGGCCATTTAAACCAATACCGCCCTTTTGTTTCTTTTCCTTATGCATTGATTTTCCCACGTTTTTGCACTCAAAACAACTTTCCTCCTTTGCGTACACACTTGTTTTATGATTCCGAACCCATATGACTCACAAAATCGTTAAAAAGGCCATTTAAACCAATACCGCCCTTTTGTTTCTTTTCCTTATACATTCACTTTTTCCACGTTTTTCCAACTTTCCTCCTTTTCTTACACACTGTTTTTAAGATTCCGAACCCATCTGACTCACAAAACTGTCTAAAAAGCCGTTTAAACCAATACCGCCCTTTTGTTTCTTTTCCTCATACATTCATTTTTTCCACGTTTTTCCAACTTCCCTCCTTCTGGTACACACTTTTTTTATGATTTCGAACCCACCTGACTCACAAAAGCGTCTACAAGGCCATTTAAACCAATTCCGCAATTTTTTTTTTCCTTATGCATTCATTTTTTTCACGTTTTTGCACTCAAAACAACTTTCCTCCTTCGCGTACACACTGCTTTTAAGATTCCGAACCCATCTGACTCACAAAACTGTCTAAAAAGCCATTTAAACCAATACCGCCCTTTTGTTTCTTTTCCTTATGCATTCATTATTTTCACGTTTTTGCACTCAAAACAACTTTCCTCCTTCGCGTACACACTGCTTTTAAGATTCCGAACCTATCTGACTAACAAAACCGTCCAAAAGACCACTTAAACCAATTCCGCCCTTTTGTTTCTTTTCCTTATGCATTCATTTTTCTTACGTTTTTGCACTCAAGACAACTTTCCTCCTTCGCGTATACACTTTTTTTATGATTCGGAACCCATCTGACTCACAAAATCGTTAAAAAGGCCATTTAAACCAATACCACCCTTTTGTTTCTTTTCCTTATGCATTCATTTTTCTTACGTTTTTTCACTCAAGACAATTTTCCTCCTTCGCATACACACTGTTTTTAAGATTCCGAACCCATCTGACTCACAAAACTGTCTAAAAAGCCATTTAAACAAATACCGCCCTTTTGTTTCTTTTCCTTATGCATTCATTTTTCCCACGTTTTTGCACTCAAAACAACTTCCCTCCTTCGCGTACACACTGTTTTTATGATTCCGAATCCATCTGACTCACAAAATCGTTAAAAAGGCCATTTAAACCAATTCCGCCCTTTTGTTTCTTTTCCTTATGCATTCATTTTTCTTATGTTTTTGCACTCAAGACAACTTTCCTCCTTCGCGTACACACTTTTTTTATGATTCCGAACCCATCTGACACACAAAATAGTTAAAAAGGCCATTTAAACCAATACCGCCCTTTTGTTTCTTTTCCTTATACATTCATTTTTTTCACGTTTTTGCACTCAAGACAACTTTCCTCCTTCGCGTACACACTGATTTTAAGATTCCGAACCCACATGACTCACAAAACCCTCTAAAAGGCCATTTAAACCAATACCGCCCTTATGTTTCTTTTCCTTATACATTCATTTTTTCCACGTTTTTGCACTCAAGACAACTTTCCTCCTTCGCGTACACACTGTTTTTAAGATTCCGAACCCATCTGACTCACAAAATCGTCTATAAGACCATTTAAACCAATACCTCCTTTTTGTTTCTTTTCCTTATGCATTCATTTTTTTCACGTTTTTGCACTCAAAACAACTTTCCTCCTTCGCGTACACACTGCTTTTAAGATTCCGAACCCATCTGACTCACAAAACTGTCTAAAATGCCGTTTAAACCAATACCGCCCTTTTGTTTCTTTTCCTCATACATTCATTTTTTCCACGTTTTTCCAACTTCCCTCCTTCTGGTACACACTTTTTTTATTATTTCGAACCCACCTGACTCACAAAAGCGTGTACAAGGCCATTTAAACCAATTCCGCCCTTTTTTTTTTCCTTATGCTTTTTTTTCTTACGTTTTTGCAGTCAAGACAACTTTCCTCCTTCGCGTACACACTGTTTTTATGATTTCGAACCCATCTGACTCACAAAACTGTCTAAAAAGTCTGTCTACACCCATCTGACTCATTTAAACCAATACCTCCCTTTTGTATCTTTTCCTTATGCATTCATTTTTTTCACGTTTTTGCACTCAAAACAACTTTCCTCCTTCGCGTACACACTTTTTTTATGATTCCGAACCCATCTGACTCACAAAATAGTTAAAAAGGCCATTTAAACCAATACCGCCCTTTTGTTTCTTTTCCTTATACATTCATTTTTTTCACGTTTTTGCACTCAAGACAACTTTCCTCCTTCGCGTACACACTGTTTTTAAGATTCCGAACCCATCTGACTCACAAAACTGTCTAAAAAGCCAATTAAACCAATACCGCCCTTTTGTTTCTTTTCCTTATACATTCACTTTTTCCACGTTTTTCCAACTTTCCTCCTTTTCGTACACACTGTTTTTAAGATTCCGAACCCATCTGACTCACAAAACTGTCTAAAAAGCCGTTTAAACCAATACCGCCCTTTTGTTTCTTTTCCTCATACATTCATTTTTTCCACGTTTTTCCAACTTCCCTCCTTCTGGTACACACTTTTTTTATGATTTCGAACCCACCTGACTCACAAAAGCGTCTACAAGGCCATTTAAACCAATTCCGCAATTTTTTTTGTCCTTATGCATTCATTTTTTTCACGTTTTTGCACTCAAAACAACTTTCCTCCTTCGCGTACACACTGCTTTTAAGATTCCGAACCCATCTGACTCACAAAACTGTCTAAAAAGCCATTTAAACCAATACCGCCCTTTTGTTTCTTTTCCTTATGCATTCATTATTTTCACGTTTTTGCACTCAAAACAACTTTCCTCCTTCGCGTACACACTGCTTTTAAGATTCCGAACCTATCTGACTAACAAAACCGTCCAAAAGACCACTTAAACCAATTCCGCCCTTTTGTTTCTTTTCCTTATGCATTCATTTTTCTTACGTTTTTGCACTCAAGACAACTTTCCTCCTTCGCGTACACACTTTTTTTATGATTCGGAACCCATCTGACTCACAAAATCGTTAAAAAGGCCATTTAAACCAATACCACCCTTTTGTTTCTTTTCTTTATGCATTCATTTTTCTTACGTTTTTGCACTCAAGACAATTTTCCTCCTTCGCATACACACTGTTTTTAAGATTCCGAACCCATCTGACTCACAAAACTGTCTAAAAAGCCATTTAAACCAATACCGCCCTTTTGTTTCTTTTCCTTATGCATTCATTTTTCCCACGTTTTTGCACTCAAAACAACTTCCCTCCTTCGCGTACACACTGTTTTTATGATTCCGAATCCATCTGACTCACAAAATCGTTAAAAAGGCCATTTAAACCAATTCCGCCCTTTTGTTTCTTTTCCTTATGCATTCATTTTTCTTATGTTTTTGCACTCAAGACAACTTTCCTCCTTCGCGTACACACTTTTTTTATGATTCCGAACCCATCTGACTCACAAAATAGTTAAAAAGGCCATTTAAACCAATACCGCCCTTTTGTTTCTTTTCCTTATACATTCATTTTTTTCACGTTTTTGCACTCAAGACAACTTTCCTCCTTCGCGTACACACTGTTTTTAAGATTCCGAACCCATCTGACTCACAAAACTGTCTAAAAAGCCAATTAAACCAATACCGCCCTTATGTTTCTTTTCCTTATGCATTGATTTTTCCCACGTTTTTGCACTCAAAACAACTTTCCTCCTTCGCGTACACACTTTTTTTATGATTCCGAACCCATATGACTCACAAAATCGTTAAAAAAGCCATTTTAACCAATACCGCCCTTATGTTTCTTTTCCTTATACATTCATTTTTTCCACGTTTTTGCACTCAAAACAACTTTCCTCTTTCGCGTAAACACTGATTTTAAGATTCCGACCTCACCTGACTCACAAAACCGTCTAAAAGGCCATTTAAACCAATACCGCCCTTATGTTTCTTTTCCTTATACATTCATTTTTTCCACGTTTTTGCACTAAAAACAACTTTCCTCCTTCGCGTACACACTGATTTTAAGATTCCGAGCCCATCTGACTCACAAAACTATCTAAAAAGCCATTTAAACCAATACCGCCCTTTTGTTTCTTTTCCTTATGCATTGATTTTCCCACGTTTTTGCACTCAAAACAACTTTCCTCCTTTGCGTACACACTTTTTTTATGATTCCGAACCCATATGACTCACAAAATCGTTAAAAAGGCCATTTAAACCAATACCGCCCTTTTGTTTCTTTTCCTTATACATTCACTTTTTCCACGTTTTTCCAACTTTCCTCCTTTTCGTACACACTGTTTTTAAGATTCCGATCCCATCTGACTCACAAAACTGTCTAAAAAGCCGTTTAAACCAATACCGCCCTTTTGTTTCTTTTCCTCATACATTCATTTTTTCCACGTTTTTCCAACTTCCCTCCTTCTGGTACACACTTTTTTTATGATTTCGAACCCACCTGACTCACAAAAGCGTCTACAAGGCCATTTAAACCAATTCCGCAATTTTTTTTTTCCTTATGCATTCATTTTTTTCACGTTTTTGCACTCAAAACAACTTTCCTCCTTCGCGTACACACTGCTTTTAAGATTCCGAACCCATCTGACTCACAAAACTGTCTAAAAAGCCATTTAAACCAATACCGCCCTTTTGTTTCTTTTCCTTATGCATTCATTATTTTCACGTTTTTGCACTCAAAACAACTTTCCTCCTTCGCGTACACACTGCTTTTAAGATTCCGAACCTATCTGACTAACAAAACCGTCCAAAAGACCACTTAAACCAATTCCGCCCTTTTGTTTCTTTTCCTTATGCATTCATTTTTCTTACGTTTTTGCACTCAAGACAACTTTCCTCCTTCGCGTACACACTGCTTTTAAGATTCCGAACCCATCTGACTCACAAAACTGTCTAAAAAGCCATTTAAACCAATACCGCCCTTTTGTTTCTTTTCCTTATGCATTCATTATTTTCACGTTTTTGCACTCAAAACAACTTTCCTCCTTCGCGTACACACTGCTTTTAAGATTCCGAACCTATCTGACTAACAAAACCGTCCAAAAGACCACTTAAACCAATTCCACCCTTTTGTTTCTTTTCCTTATGCATTCATTTTTCTTACGTTTTTGCACTCTCCCTTTCTCTCTTTTGTTTGTTTAACAACTACTCTTTCTTTACTTTATCTACAAAACTGTTAATTACTCAATGTTCGGAAAGTCGAGTGGAGTAACTCCAGATTTTTTTATGAATCCGAACCCACCTGACTCACAAAACCGTCTAAAAGGCCATTTAAACCAATACCGCCCATTTGTTTCTTTTCCTTATACATTCATTTTTCTTACGTTTTTGCACTCAAGACAACTTTCGTCCTTCGCGTACACACTGTTTTTATGATTCCGAACCCATCTGTCTCACAAAATCGTCTAAAAGACCATTTAAACCAATACCTCCGTTTGTTAATGTACAGTCCCTTATACATTAATTTTTTCCACGGTTTTGCACTCAAGACAACTTTTCTCCTTCGAGTACACACTGTTTTTATGATTCCGAACCCATCTGACTCACAAAATCGTCTAAAAGACCATTTAAACCAATACCTCCCTTTTGTTTCTTTTCCTTATACATTAATTTTTTCCACGTTTTTGCGCTCAAGACAACTTTTCTCCTTCGCGTACACACTGTTTTTATGATTCCGAACCCATCTGACTCACAAAATCGTCTAAAAGACCATTTAAACCAATACCTCCCTTTTGTTTCTTTTCCTTATACATTCATTTTTTCCACGTTTTTGCACTCAAAACAACTTTTCTCCTTCGCGTACACACTGTTTTTAAGATTCCAAACCTATCTGACTCACAAAACTGTCTAAAAAGTCATTTAAACCAATACCGCCCTTTTGTTTCTTTTCCTTATACATTCATTTTTTCCACGTTTTAGCACTCAAAACAACTTTCCTCCTTCGCGTACACACTTTTTTTATGATTCCGAACACATCTGACTCACAAAATCGTTAAAAAGGCCATTTAAACCAATACCGCCGTTTTGTTTCTTTTCCTTATACATTCATTTTTTCCACGTTTTTCCAACTTTCTTCCTTCTCGTTTACACTTTTTTTATGAATCCGAACCCACCTGACTCACAAAATCGTCTAAAAGACCATTTAAACCCATACCACCCTTTTGTTTCTTTTCGTTATACATTAATTTTTTCCACGTTTCGGCACTCAAAACAACTTTTCTCCTTCGCGTACACACTTTTTTTATGATTCTGAAGCCATCTGTCTCACAAAATCGTCTAAAAGACCATTTAAACCAATACCTCCCTTTTGTTTCTTTTCCTTATACATTCATTGTTTTCCACGTTTTTGCACTCAAAACAACTTTCCTCCTTCGCGTACACACTGTTTGTAATATTCCAAACCCATCTGACTCACAAAACTGTCTAAAAAGCCATTTAAACCAATGCCGCCCTTTTGTTTTTTTTCGTTATACATTAATTTTTTCCACGTTTCGGCACTCAAAACAACTTTCTTCCTTCGCGTACACACTGTTTTTATAATTCCGAAGCCATCTGTCTCACAAAATCGTCTAAAAGACCATTTAAACCAATACCTCCCTTTTGTTAATATACAGTCCCTTATACATTAATTTTTTCCACGTTTTTGCACTCAAGACAACTTTTCTCCTTCGCGTACACACTGTTTTTATGATTCCGAACCCATCTGACTCACAAAATCGTCTAAAAGACCATTTAAACCAATACCTCCCTTTTGTTTCTTTTCCTTATAAATTCATTTTTTCCACGTTTTTGCACTCAAAACAACTTTCCTCCTTCGCGTACACACTGTTTTTATTATTCCGAACCCGTCTGACTAACAAAATCGCCTAAAAGACCATTTAAACCAATACCACCCTTTTGTTTCTTTTCCTTATACATTCATTTTTTCCACGTTTTTGCACTCAAAACAACTTTCCTCCTTCGCGTACACACTTTTTTTATGATTCCGAACCCATCTGACTCACAAAATCGTTAAAAAGGCCATTTAAACCAATACCGCCCTTTTGTTTCTTTTCCTTATACATTCATTTTTTCCACGTTTTTCCAACTTTCTTCCTTCTCGTACACACTTTTTTTATGAATCCGAACCCACCTGACTCACAAAACCGTCTAAAAGGCCATTTAAACCAATTCCGCCCATTTGTTTCTTTTCCTTATACATTCATTTTTCTTACGTTTTTGCACTCAAGACAACTTTCGTCCTTCGCGTACACACTGTTTTTATGATTCCGAACCCATCCGACTCACAAAATCGTCTAAAAGACCATTTAAACCCATACCACCCTTTTGTTTCTTTTCGTTATACATTAATTTTTTCCACGTTTTTGCAATCAAAACAACTTTCCTCCTTCGCGTACACACTGTTTTTAAGATTCCAAACCTATCTGACTCACAAAACTGTCTAAAAAGCCATTTAAACCAATACCGCCCTTTTGATTCTTTTCCTTATACATTCATTTTTTCCACGTTTTTCCAACTTTCCTCATTCGCGTACACACTGTTTTAAGATTCCAAACCTATCTGACTTACAAAACTGTCTAAAAAGCCATTTAAACCAATACCGCCCTTTTGTTTCTTTTCCTTATACTTTCATTTTTTCCACGTTTTTGCACTCAAAACAACTTTCCTCCTTCGCGTACACACTTTTTTTATGATTCCGAACCCATCTGACTCACAAAATCGTTAAAAAGGCCATTTAAACCAATACCGCCCTTTTGTTTCTTTTCCTTATACATTCATTTTTTCCACGTTTTTGCACTCAAAACAACTTTCCTCCTTCGCGTACACACTTTTTTTATGATTCCGAACCCATCTGACTCACAAAATCGTTAAAAAGGCCATTTAAACCAATACCGCCCTTTTGTTTCTTTTCCTTATACATTCATTTTTTCCACGTTTTTCCAACTTTCCTCCTTCTCGTACACAGTTTTTTTATGATTCCGAACCCACCTGACTCACAAAACCGTCTAAAAGACCATTTAAACCAATACCTCCCTTTTCTTTCTTTTCCTTATACATTCATTTTTTCCACGTTTTTGCACTCAAAACAACTTTCCTCCTTCGCGTACACACTTTTTTTATGATTCCGAACCCACCTGACTCACAAAACCGTCTAAAAGACCATTTAAACCAATACCTCCCTTTTCTTTCTTTTCCTTATACATTCATTTTTTCCACATTTTTGCACTCAAAACAACTTTCCGCCTTCGCGTACACACTTTTTTTATGATTCCGAACCCATCTGTCTCACAAAATCGTTTAAAAGACCATTTAAACCAATACCTCCCTTTTGTTTCTTTTCCTTATAAATTCATTTTTTCCACGTTTTTGCACTCAAAACAACTTTTCTCCTTCGCGTACACACTGTTTTTAAGATTCCAAACCCATCTGACTCACAAAACTATCTAAAAGCCATTTAAACCAATACCGCCCTTTTGTTTCTTTTCCTTATAGATTCATTTTTTCCACGTTTTTGCACTGAAAATACCCATCTGACTCACAAAATCGTTAAAAAGGCCATTTAAACCAATACCGCCCTTTTGTTTCTTTTCCTTATACATTCATTTTTTCCACGTTTTTCCAACTTTCCTCCTTCTAGTACACACTGTTTTTATAATTCCGAACCCATCTGACTTACAAAATCGCCTAAAAAACCATTTAAACCAATACATCCCTTTTGTTTTTTTTCCTTATACATTCATTTTTTCCACGTTTTTCCAACTTTCCTCCTTCTCGTACACACTTTTTTATGATTCCGAACCCATCTGTCTCACAAAATCGCCTAAAAAACCATTTAAACCAATACCTCCCTTTTGTTTCTTTTCCTTAGACATTCATTTTTTCCACGTTTTTGCACTCAAAACAACTTTCCTCCTTCGCGTACACACTTTTTTTATGATTCCGAACCCATCTGACTCACAAAATCGTTAAAAAGGCCATTTAAACCAATACCGCCCTTTTGTTTCTTTTCCTTATACATTCATTTTTTCCACGTTTTTCCAACTTTCCTCCTTCTCGTACACACTTTTTTTATGATTCCGAACCCATCTGTCTCACAAAACTGTCTAAAAGGCCATTTAAACAAATACCGCCCATTTGTTTCTTTTCCTTATACCTTCATTTTTCTTACGTTTTTGCACTCAGGACAACTTTCGTCCTTCGCGTAAACACTGTTTTTATGATTCCGAACCCATCCGACTCACAAAATCGTCTAAAAGACCATTTAAACCAATACCTCCCTTTTGTTAATATACAGTCCCTTATACAATAATTTTTTGCACTCAAGACAACTTTTCTCCTTCGCGTACACACTGTTTTTATGATTCCGAACCCATCTGACTCACAAAATCGTCTAAAAGACCATTTAAACCAATACCTCCCTTTTGTTTCTTTTCCTTATACATTCATTTTTTCCACGTTTTTGCACTCAAAACAACTTTCCTCCTTCGCGTACACACTCTTTTTATTATTCCGAACCCGTCTAAATAACAAAATCGTCTAAAAGACCATTTAAACCAATACCTCCCTTTTGTTAATATACAGTCCCTTATACAATAATTTTTTGCACTCAAGACAACTTTTCTCCTTCGCGTACACACTGTTTTTATGATTCCGAACCCATCTGACTCACAAAATCGTCTAAAAGACCATTTAAACCAATACCTCCCTTTTGTTTCTTTTCCTTATACATTCATTTTTTCCACATTTTTGCACTCAATACAACTTTCCTCCTTCGCGTACACACTGTTTTTAAGATTCCAAACCTATCTGACTCACAAAAGTGTCTAAAAAGTCATTTAAACCAATACCGCCCTTTTGTTTCTTTTCCTTATACATTCATTTTTTCCACGTTTTTCCAACTTCCTTCCTTCTCTACACACTTTTTTTATGAATCCGAACCCACTTGACTCACAAAATCGTTAAAAAGGCCATTTAAACCAATACCGCCCTTTTGTTTCTTTTCCTTATACATTCATTTTTTCCACGTTTTTGCACTCAAAACAACTTTCCTCCTTCGCGTACACACTTTTTTTATGATTCCGAACCCATCTGACTCACAAAATCGTTAAAAAGGCCATTTAAACCAATACCGCCCTTTTGTTTCTTTTCCTTATACATTCATTTTTTCCACGTTTTTGCACTCAAAACAACTTTCCTCCTTCGCGTACACACTTTTTTTATGATTCCGAACCCATCTGACTCACAAAATCATTAAAAAGGCCATTTAAACCAATACCGCCCTTTTGTTTCTTTTCCTTATACATTCATTTTTTCCACGTTTTTCCAACTTTCCTCCTTCTCGTACACAGTTTTTTTATCATTCCGAACCCATCTGTCTCACAAAACTGTCTAAAAGGCCATTTAAACAAATACCGCCCATTTGTTTCTTTTCCTTATACATTCATTTTTCTTACGTTTTTGCACTCAAGACAACTTTCGTCCTTCGCGTACACACTGTTTTTATGATTCCGAACCGATCCGACTCACAAAATCGTTAAAAAGGCCATTTAAACCAATACCGCCCTTTTGTTTCTTTTTCTTATACATTCATTTTTTCCACGTTTTTGCACTCAAAACAAGATTCCTCCTTCTTGTACACACTTTTCTGATAATTCTGAACCCACCTGACTCACAAAATCGCCTAAAAGACCATTTAAACCAATACCGCCCATTTGTTTCTTTTCCTTATACATTCATTTTTCTTACGTTTTTGCACTCAAGACAACTTTCGTCCTTCGCGTACACACTGTTTTTATGATTCTGAAGCCATCTGTCTCACAAAATCGTCTAAAAGACCATTTAAACCAATACCTCCCTTTTGTTTCTTTTCCTTATACATTAATTTTTTCCACGTTTTTGCACTCAAAACAACTTTCCTCCTTCGCGTACACACTTTTTTTATGATTCCGAACCCATCTGACTCACTAAATCGTTAAAAAGGCCATTTAAACCAATACCGCCCTTTTGTTTCTTTTCCTTATACATTCATTTTTTCCACGTTTTTCCAACTTTCTTCCTTCTCGTACACACTTTTTTTATGAATCCGAACCCACCTGACTCACAAAATCGTCTAAAAGACCATTTAAACCCATACCACCCTTTTGTTTCTTTTCGTTATACATTAATTTTTTCCACGTTTCGGCACTCAAAACAACTTTCTTCCTTCTCGTACACACTTTTTTTATTATTCCAAACCCGTCTGTCTCACGAAATCGCCTAAAAGACCACTTAAACCAATACCTCCCTTTTGTTTCTTTTCCTTATACATTCATTGTTTTCCACGTTTTTGCACTCAAAACAAGTTTCCTCCTTCGCGTACACACTGTTTGTAATATTCCAAACCCATCTGACTCACAAAACTGTCTAAAAAGCCATTTAAACCAATGCCGCCCTTTTGTTTTTTTTCGTTATACATTAATTTTTTCCACGTTTCGGCACTCAAAACAACTTTCCTCCTTCGCGTACACACTGTTTTTATAATTCCGAAGCCATCTGTCTCACAAAATCGTCTAAAAGACCATTTAAACCAATACCTCCCTTTTGTTAATATACAGTCCCTTATACATTAATTTTTTCCACGTTTTTGCACTCAAGACAACTTTTCTCCTTCGCGTACACACTGTTTTTATGATTCCGAACCCATCTGACTCACAAAATCGTCTAAAAGACCATTTAAACCAATACCTCCCTTTTGTTTCTTTTCCTTATAAATTCATTTTTTCCACGTTTTTGCACTCAAAACAACTTTCCTCCTTCGCGTACACACTGTTTTTATTATTCCGAACCCGTCTGACTAACAAAATCGCCTAAAAGACCATTTAAACCAATACCACCCTTTTGTTTCTTTTCCTTATACATTCATTTTTTCCACGTTTTTGCACTCAAAACAACTTTCCTCCTTCGCGTACACACTTTTTTTATGATTCCGAGCCCATCTGACTCACAAAATCGTTAAAAAGGCCATATAAACCAATACCGCCCTTTTGTTTCTTTTCCTTATACATTCATTTTTTCCACGTTTTTCCAACTTTCTTCCTTCTCGTACACACTTTTTTTATGAATCCGAACCCACCTGACTCACAAAACCGTCTAAAAGGCCATTTAAACCAATTCCGCCCATTTGTTTCTTTTCCTTATACATTCATTTTTCTTCCGTTTTTGCACTCAAGACAACTTTCGTCCTTCGCGTACACACTGTTTTTATGATTCCGAACCCATCCGACTCACAAAATCGTCTAAAAGACCATTTAAACCCATACCACCCTTTTGTTTCTTTTCGTTATACATTAATTTTTTCCACGTTTTTGCAATCAAAACAACTTTCCTCCTTCGCGTACACACTGTTTTTAAGATTCCAAACCTATCTGACTCACAAAACTGTCTAAAAAGCCATTTAAACCAATACCGCCCTTTTGATTCTTTTCCTTATACATTCATTTTTTCCACGTTTTTCCAACTTTCCTCATTCGCGTACACACTGTTTTAAGATTCCAAACCTATCTGACTCACAAAACTGTCTAAAAAGCCATTTAAACCAATACCGCCCTTTTGTTTCTTTTCCTTATACATTCATTTTTTCCACGTTTTTGCACTCAAAACAACTTTCCTCCTTAGCGTACACACTGTTTTTAAGATTCCAAACCTATCTGACTCACAAAACTGTCTAAAAAGCCATTTAAACCAATACCGCCCTTTTGTTTCTTTTCCTTATACATTCATTTTTTCCACGTTTTTGCACTCAAAACAACTTTCCTCCTTAGCGTACACACTGTTTTTAAGATTCCAAACCTATCTGACTCACAAAACTGTCTAAAAAGCCATTTAAACCAATACCGCCCTTTTGTTTCTTTTCCTTATACATTCCTTTTTTCCACGTTTTTGCACTCAAGACAACTTTTCTCCTTCGCGTACACACTTTTTTTATGATTCCGGACCCATCTGTCTCACAAAATCGTTTAAAAGACCATTTAAACCAATACCTCCCTTTTGTTTCTTTTCCTTATAAATTCATTTCTTCCACGTTTTTGCACTCAAAACAACTTTTCTCCTTCGCGTACACACTGTTTTTAAGATTCCAAACCCATCTGACTCACAAAACTGTCTAAAAGCCATTTAAACCAATACCGCCCTTTTGTTTCTTTTCCTTATACATTCATTTTTTCCACGTTTTTGCACTGAAAATACCCATCTGACTCACAAAATCGTTAAAAAGGCCATTTAAACCAATACCGCCCTTTTGTTTCTTTTCCTTATACATTCATTTTTTCCACGTTTTTCCAACTTTCCTCCTTCTCGTACACACTGTTTTTATAATTCCGAACCCATCTGACTTACAAAATCGCCTAAAAAACCATTTAAACCAATACATCCCTTTTGTTTTTTTTCCTTATACATTAATTTTTTCCACGTTTTTCCAACTTCCCTCCTTCTCGTACACACTTTTTTATGATTCCGAACCCATCTGACTCACAAAATCGCCTAAAAAACCATTTAAACCAATACCGCCCTTTTGTTTCTTTTCCTTATACATTCATTTTTTCCACGTTTTTCCAACTTTCCTCCTTCTCGTACACACTTTTTTTATGATTCCGAACCCACCTGTCTCACAAAATCGTCTAAAAGACCATTTAAACCAATACCTCCCTTTTGTTTCTTTTCCTTAGACATTCATTTTTTCCACGTTTTTGCACTCAAAACAACTTTCCTCCTTCGCGTACACACTTTTTTTATGATTCCGAACCCATCTGACTCACAAAATCGTTAAAAAGGCCATTTAAACCAATACCGCCCTTTTGTTTCTTTTCCTTATACATTCATTTTTTCCACGTTTTTCCAACTTTCCTCCTTCTCGTACACACTTTTTTTATGATTCCGAACCCATCTGTCTCACAAAACTGTCTAAAAGGCCATTTAAACAAATACCGCCCATTTGTTTCTTTTCCTTATACATTCATTTTTCTTACGTTTTTGCACTCAGGACAACTTTCGTCCATCGCGTAAACACTGTTTTTATGATTCCGAACCCATCCGACTCACAAAATCGTCTAAAAGACCATTTAAACCCATACCACCCTTTTGTTTCTTTTCGTTATACATTAATTTTTTCCACGTTTCGGCACTCAAAACAACTTTCCTCCTTCGCGTACACACTGTTTTTATAATTCCGAAGCCATCTGTCTCACAAAATCGTCTAAAAGACCATTTAAACCAATACCTCCCTTTTGTTAATATACAGTCCCTTATACATTAATTTTTTCCACGTTTTTGCACTCAAGACAACTTTTCTCCTTCGCGTACACACTGTTTTTATGATTCCGAACCCATCTGACTCACAAAATCGTCTAAAAGACCATTTAAACCAATACCTCCCTTTTGTTTCTTTTCCTTATACATTCATTTTTTCCACGTTTTTGCACTCAAAACAACTTTCCTCCTTCGCGTACACGCTGTTTCTATTATTCCGAACCCGTCTAAATAACAAAATCGCCTAAAAGACCATTTAAACCAATACCTCTTTTTTCTTTCTTTTCCTTATACATTCATTTTTCTTACGTTTTTGCACTCAGGACAACTTTCGTCCTTCGCGTAAACACTGTTTTTATGATTCCGAACCCATCCGACTCACAAAATCGTCTAAAAGACCATTTAAACCCATACCACCCTTTTGTTTCTTTTCGTTATACATTAATTTTTTCCACGTTTCGGCACTCAAAACAACTTTCCTCCTTCGCGTACACACTGTTTTTATAATTTCGAAGCCATCTGTCTCACAAAATCGTCTAAAAGACCATTTAAACCAATACCTCCCTTTTGTTAATATATAGTCCCTTATACATTAATTTTTTCCACGTTTTTGCACTCAAGACAACTTTTCTCCTTCGCGTACACACTGTTTTTATGATTCCGAACCCATCTGACTCACAAAATCGTCTAAAAGACCATTTAAACCCATACCACCCTTTTGTTTCTTTTCGTTACACATTAATTTTTTCCACGTTTCGGCACTCAAAACAACTTTCCTCCTTCGCGTACACACTGTTTGTATGATTCCGAACCCATCTGTCTCACAAAATCGTCTAAAAGACCATTTAAACCAATACCTCCCTTTTGTTTCTTTTCCTTATACATTCATTTTTTCCACGTTTTTGCACTCAAAACAACATACCTCCTTCGCGTACACACTTTTCTGATAATTCCGAACCCACCTGACTCACAAAACCGTCTAAAAGGCCATTTACACCAATACCACACTTTTGTTTCTTTTCCTTATACATTCATTTTTTCCACGTTTTTCCAACTTTCCTCCTTTTCGTTTACACTTTTTTTATGATTCCGAACCCACCTGACTCACAAAACCGTCTAAAAGACCATTTAAACCAATACCTCCCTTTTGTTTCTTTTCCTTATACATTCATTTTTTCCACGTTTTTGCACTCAAAACAACTTTCCTGCTACGCTTACACGCTGTTTTTATTATTCCGAACCCGTCTAAATAACAAAATCGCCTAAAAGACCATTTAAACCAATACCTCTTTTTTCTTTCTTTTCCTTATACATTCATTTTTCTTACGTTTTTGCACTCAGGACAACTTTCGTCTTTCGCGTACACACTGTTTTTATAATTCCGAACCCATCTGACTTACAAAATCGCCTAAAAAACCATTTAAACCAATACATCCCTTTTGTTTTTTTTCCTTATACATTCATTTTTTCCACGTTTTTCCAACTTTCTTCCTTCTCGTACACACTTTTTTTATGAATCCGAACCCACCTGACTCACAAAATCGTCTAAAAGACCATTTAAACCCATACCACCCTTTTGTTTCTTTTCGTTATACATTAATTTTTTCCACGTTTCGGCACTCAAAACAACTTTCTTCCTTCTCGTACACACTTTTTTTATTATTCCAAACCCGTCTGTCTCACGAAATCGCCTAAAAGACCATTTAAACCAATACCTCCCTTTTGTTTCTTTTCCTTATACATTCATTGTTTTCCACGTTTTTGCACTCAAAACAAGTTTCCTCCTTCGCGTACACACTGTTTGTAATATTCCAAACCCATCTGACTCACAAAATCGTCTAAAAGACCATTTAAACCAATACCTCCCTTTTGTTATTTTCCAGTCCCTTATACATTAATTTTTTCCACGTTTTTGCACTCAAGACAACTTTTCTCCTTCGCGTACACACTGTTTTTATGATTCCGAACCCATCTGACTCACAAAATCGTCTAAAAGACCATTTAAACCAATACCTCCCTTTTGTTTCTTTTCCTTATAAATTCATTTTTTCCACGTTTTTGCACTCAAAACAACTTTCCTCCTTCGCGTACACACTGTTTTTATTATTCCGAACCCGTCTGACTAACAAAATCGCCTAAAAGACCATTTAAACCAATACCACCCTTTTGTTTCTTTTCCTTATACATTCATTTTTTCCACGTTTTTGCACTCAAAACAACTTTCCTCCTTCGCGTACACACTTTTTTTATGATTCCGAGCCCATCTGACTCACAAAATCGTTAAAAAGGCCATATAAACCAATACCGCCCTTTTGTTTCTTTTCCTTATACATTCATTTTTTCCACGTTTTTCCAACTTTCTTCCTTCTCGTACACACTTTTTTTATGAATCCGAACCCACCTGACTCACAAAACCGTCTAAAAGGCCATTTAAACCAATTCCGCCCATTTGTTTCTTTTCCTTATACATTCATTTTTCTTCCGTTTTTGCACTCAAGACAACTTTCGTCCTTCGCGTACACACTGTTTTTATGATTCCGAACCCATCCGACTCACAAAATCGTCTAAAAGACCATTTAAACCCATACCACCCTTTTGTTTCTTTTCGTTATACATTAATTTTTTCCACGTTTTTGCAATCAAAACAACTTTCCTCCTTCGCGTACACACTGTTTTTAAGATTCCAAACCTATCTGACTCACAAAACTGTCTAAAAAGCCATTTAAACCAATACCGCCCTTTTGATTCTTTTCCTTATACATTCATTTTTTCCACGTTTTTCCAACTTTCCTCATTCGCGTACACACTGTTTTAAGATTCCAAACCTATCTGACTCACAAAACTGTCTAAAAAGCCATTTAAACCAATACCGCCCTTTTGTTTCTTTTCCTTATACATTCATTTTTTCCACGTTTTTGCACTCAAAACAACTTTCCTCCTTAGCGTACACACTGTTTTTAAAATTCCAAACCTATCTGACTCACAAAACTGTCTAAAAAGCCATTTAAACCAATACCGCCCTTTTGTTTCTTTTCCTTATACATTCATTTTTTCCACGTTTTTGCACTCAAAACAACTTTACTCCTTAGCGTACACACTGTTTTTAAGATTCCAAACCTATCTGACTCACAAAACTGTCTAAAAAGCCATTTAAACCAATACCGCCCTTTTGTTTCTTTTCCTTATACATTCCTTTTTTCCACGTTTTTGCACTCAAGACAACTTTTCTCCTTCGCGTACACACTTTTTTTATGATTCCGGACCCATCTGTCTCACAAAATCGTTTAAAAGACCATTTAAACCAATACCTCCCTTTTGTTTCTTTTCCTTATAAATTCATTTCTTCCACGTTTTTGCACTCAAAACAACTTTTCTCCTTCGCGTACACACTGTTTTTAAGATTCCAAACCCATCTGACTCACAAAACTGTCTAAAAGCCATTTAAACCAATACCGCCCTTTTGTTTCTTTTCCTTATACATTCATTTTTTCCACGTTTTTGCACTGAAAATACCCATCTGACTCACAAAATCGTTAAAAAGGCCATTTAAACCAATACCGCCCTTTTGTTTCTTTTCCTTATACATTCATTTTTTCCACGTTTTTCCAACTTTCCTCCTTCTCGTACACACTGTTTTTATAATTCCGAACCCATCTGACTTACAAAATCGCCTAAAAAACCATTTAAACCAATACATCCCTTTTGTTTTTTTTCCTTATACATTAATTTTTTCCACGTTTTTCCAACTTCCCTCCTTCTCGTACACACTTTTTTATGATTCCGAACCCATCTGACTCACAAAATCGCCTAAAAAACCATTTAAACCAATACCGCCCTTTTGTTTCTTTTCCTTATACATTCATTTTTTCCACGTTTTTCCAACTTTCCTCCTTCTCGTACACACTTTTTTTATGATTCCGAACCCATCTGTCTCACAAAACTGTCTAAAAGGCCATTTAAACCAATACCGCCCTTTTGTTTCTTTTCCTTATACATTCATTTTTTCCACGTTTTTGCACTCAAAACAACTTTACTCCTTAGCGTACACACTGTTTTTAAGATTCCAAACCTATCTGACTCACAAAACTGTCTAAAAAGCCATTTAAACCAATACCGCCCTTTTGATTCTTTTCCTTATACATTCATTTTTTCCACGTTTTTCCAACTTTCCTCATTCGCGTACACACTGTTTTAAGATTCCAAACCTATCTGACTCACAAAACTGTCTAAAAAGCCATTTAAACCAATACCGCCCTTTTGTTTCTTTTCCTTATACATTCATTTTTTCCACGTTTTTGCACTCAAAACAACTTTCCTCCTTAGCGTACACACTGTTTTTAAAATTCCAAACCTATCTGACTCACAAAACTGTCTAAAAAGCCATTTAAACCAATACCGCCCTTTTGTTTCTTTTCCTTATACATTCATTTTTTCCACGTTTTTGCACTCAAAACAACTTTACTCCTTAGCGTACACACTGTTTTTAAGATTCCAAACCTATCTGACTCACAAAACTGTCTAAAAAGCCATTTAAACCAATACCGCCCTTTTGTTTCTTTTCCTTATACATTCCTTTTTTCCACGTTTTTGCACTCAAGACAACTTTTCTCCTTCGCGTACACACTTTTTTTATGATTCCGGACCCATCTGTCTCACAAAATCGTTTAAAAGACCATTTAAACCAATACCTCCCTTTTGTTTCTTTTCCTTATAAATTCATTTCTTCCACGTTTTTGCACTCAAAACAACTTTTCTCCTTCGCGTACACACTGTTTTTAAGATTCCAAACCCATCTGACTCACAAAACTGTCTAAAAGCCATTTAAACCAATACCGCCCTTTTGTTTCTTTTCCTTATACATTCATTTTTTCCACGTTTTTGCACTGAAAATACCCATCTGACTCACAAAATCGTTAAAAAGGCCATTTAAACCAATACCGCCCTTTTGTTTCTTTTCCTTATACATTCATTTTTTCCACGTTTTTCCAACTTTCCTCCTTCTCGTACACACTGTTTTTATAATTCCGAACCCATCTGACTTACAAAATCGCCTAAAAAACCATTTAAACCAATACATCCCTTTTGTTTTTTTTCCTTATACATTAATTTTTTCCACGTTTTTCCAACTTCCCTCCTTCTCGTACACACTTTTTTATGATTCCGAACCCATCTGACTCACAAAATCGCCTAAAAAACCATTTAAACCAATACCGCCCTTTTGTTTCTTTTCCTTATACATTCATTTTTTCCACGTTTTTCCAACTTTCCTCCTTCTCGTACACACTTTTTTTATGATTCCGAACCCACCTGTCTCACAAAATCGTCTAAAAGACCATTTAAACCAATACCTCCCTTTTGTTTCTTTTCCTTAGACATTCATTTTTTCCACGTTTTTGCACTCAAAACAACTTTCCTCCTTCGCGTACACACTTTTTTTATGATTCCGAACCCATCTGACTCACAAAATCGTTAAAAAGGCCATTTAAACCAATACCGCCCTTTTGTTTCTTTTCCTTATACATTCATTTTTTCCACGTTTTTCCAACTTTCCTCCTTCTCGTACACACTTTTTTTATGATTCCGAACCCATCTGTCTCACAAAACTGTCTAAAAGGCCATTTAAACAAATACCGCCCATTTGTTTCTTTTCCTTATACATTCATTTTTCTTACGTTTTTGCACTCAGGACAACTTTCGTCCATCGCGTAAACACTGTTTTTATGATTCCGAACCCATCCGACTCACAAAATCGTCTAAAAGACCATTTAAACCCATACCACCCTTTTGTTTCTTTTCGTTATACATTAATTTTTTCCACGTTTCGGCACTCAAAACAACTTTCCTCCTTCGCGTACACACTGTTTTTATAATTCCGAAGCCATCTGTCTCACAAAATCGTCTAAAAGACCATTTAAACCAATACCTCCCTTTTGTTAATATACAGTCCCTTATACATTAATTTTTTCCACGTTTTTGCACTCAAGACAACTTTTCTCCTTCGCGTACACACTGTTTTTATGATTCCGAACCCATCTGACTCACAAAATCGTCTAAAAGACCATTTAAACCAATACCTCCCTTTTGTTTCTTTTCCTTATACATTCATTTTTTCCACGTTTTTGCACTCAAAACAACTTTCCTCCTTCGCGTACACGCTGTTTCTATTATTCCGAACCCGTCTAAATAACAAAATCGCCTAAAAGACCATTTAAACCAATACCTCTTTTTTCTTTCTTTTCCTTATACATTCATTTTTCTTACGTTTTTGCACTCAGGACAACTTTCGTCCTTCGCGTAAACACTGTTTTTATGATTCCGAACCCATCCGACTCACAAAATCGTCTAAAAGACCATTTAAACCCATACCACCCTTTTGTTTCTTTTCGTTATACATTAATTTTTTCCACGTTTCGGCACTCAAAACAACTTTCCTCCTTCGCGTACACACTGTTTTTATAATTTCGAAGCCATCTGTCTCACAAAATCGTCTAAAAGACCATTTAAACCAATACCTCCCTTTTGTTAATATATAGTCCCTTATACATTAATTTTTTCCACGTTTTTGCACTCAAGACAACTTTTCTCCTTCGCGTACACACTGTTTTTATGATTCCGAACCCATCTGACTCACAAAATCGTCTAAAAGACCATTTAAACCCATACCACCCTTTTGTTTCTTTTCGTTACACATTAATTTTTTCCACGTTTCGGCACTCAAAACAACTTTCCTCCTTCGCGTACACACTGTTTGTATGATTCCGAACCCATCTGTCTCACAAAATCGTCTAAAAGACCATTTAAACCAATACCTCCCTTTTGTTTCTTTTCTTTATACATTCATTTTTTCCACGTTTTTGCACTCAAAACAACATACCTCCTTCGCGTACACACTTTTCTGATAATTCCGAACCCACCTGACTCACAAAACCGTCTAAAAGGCCATTTACACCAATACCACACTTTTGTTTCTTTTCCTTATACATTCATTTTTTCCACGTTTTTCCAACTTTCCTCCTTTTCGTTTACACTTTTTTTATGATTCCGAACCCACCTGACTCACAAAACCATCTAAAAGACCATTTAAACCAATACCTCCCTTTTGTTTCTTTTCCTTATACATTCATTTTTTCCACGTTTTTGCACTCAAAACAACTTTCCTGCTACGCTTACACGCTGTTTTTATTATTCCGAACCCGTCTAAATAACAAAATCGCCTAAAAGACCATTTAAACCAATACCTCTTTTTTCTTTCTTTTCCTTATACATTCATTTTTCTTACGTTTTTGCACTCAGGACAACTTTCGTCCTTCGCGTACACACTGTTTTTATAATTCCGAACCCATCTGACTTACAAAATCGCCTAAAAAACCATTTAAACCAATACATCCCTTTTGTTTTTTTTCCTTATACATTCATTTTTTCCACGTTTTTCCAACTTTCCTCCTTCTCGTACACACTTTTTTTATGATTCCGAACCCATCTGTCTCACAAAATCGTCTAAAAGACCATTTAAACCAATACCTCCCTTTTGTTTCTTTTCCTTAGACATTCATTTTTTCCACGTTTTTGCACTCAAAACAACTTTCCTCCTTCGCGTACACACTTTTTTTATGATTCCGAACCCATCTCACAAAATCGTTAAAAAGGCCATTTAAACCAATACCGCCCTTTTGTTTCTTTTCCTTATACATTCATTTTTTCCACGTTTTTCCAACTTTCCTCCTTCTCGTACACACTTTTTTTATGATTCCGAACCCATCTGTCTCACAAAACTGTCTAAAAGGCCATTTAAACAAATACCGCCCATTTGTTTCTTTTCCTTATACATTCATTTTTCTTACGTTTTTGCACTCAGGACAACTTTCGTCCTTCGCGTAAACACTGTTTTTATGATTCCGAACCCATCCGACTCACAAAATCGTCTAAAAGACCATTTAAACCCATACCACCCTTTTGTTTCTTTTCGTTATACATTAATTTTTTCCACGTTTCGGCACTCAAAACAACTTTCCTCCTTCGCGTACACACTGTTTTTATAATTCCGAACCCACCTGACTCACAAAACCGTCTAAAAGACCATTTAAACCAATACCTTTTTGTTTCTTTTCCTTATACATTCATTTTTTCCACGTTTTTGCACTCAAAACAACTTTCCTCCTTCGCGTACACGCTGTTTTTATTATTCCGAACCCGTCTAAATAACAAAATCGCCTAAAAGACCATTTAAACCAATACCTCTTTTTTCTTTCTTTTCCTTATACATTCATTTTTCTTACGTTTTTGCACTCAGGACAACTTTCGTCCTTCGCGTAAACACTGTTTTTATGATTCCGAACCCATCCGACTCACAAAATCGTCTAAAAGACCATTTAAACCCATACCACCCTTTTGTTTCTTTTCGTTATACATTAATTTTTTCCACGTTTCGGCACTCAAAACAACTTTCCTCCTTCGCGTACACACTGTTTGTATGATTCCGAACCCATCTGTCTCACAAAATCGTCTAAAAGACCATTTAAACCAATACCTCCCTTTTGTTTCTTTTCCTTATACATTCATTTTTTCCACGTTTTTCCAACTTTCCTCCTTCTCGTACACACTTTTTTTATGATTCCGAACCCACCTGTCTCACAAAATCGTCTAAAAGACCATTTAAACCAATACCTCCCTTTTGTTTCTTTTCCTTAGACATTCATTTTTTCCACGTTTTTGCACTCAAAACAACTTTCCTCCTTCGCGTACACACTTTTTTTATGATTCCGAACCCATCTGACTCACAAAATCGTTAAAAAGGCCATTTAAACCAATACCGCCCTTTTGTTTCTTTTCCTTATACATTCATTTTTTCCACGTTTTTCCAACTTTCCTCCTTCTCGTACACACTTTTTTTATGATTCCGAACCCATCTGTCTCACAAAACTGTCTAAAAGGCCATTTAAACAAATACCGCCCATTTGTTTCTTTTCCTTATACATTCATTTTTCTTACGTTTTTGCACTCAGGACAACTTTCGTCCATCGCGTAAACACTGTTTTTATGATTCCGAACCCATCCGACTCACAAAATCGTCTAAAAGACCATTTAAACCCATACCACCCTTTTGTTTCTTTTCGTTATACATTAATTTTTTCCACGTTTCGGCACTCAAAACAACTTTCCTCCTTCGCGTACACACTGTTTTTATAATTCCGAAGCCATCTGTCTCACAAAATCGTCTAAAAGACCATTTAAACCAATACCTCCCTTTTGTTAATATACAGTCCCTTATACATTAATTTTTTCCACGTTTTTGCACTCAAGACAACTTTTCTCCTTCGCGTACACACTGTTTTTATGATTCCGAACCCATCTGACTCACAAAATCGTCTAAAAGACCATTTAAACCAATACCTTTTTGTTTCTTTTCCTTATACATTCATTTTTTCCACGTTTTTGCACTCAAAACAACTTTCCTCCTTCGCGTACACGCTGTTTTTATTATTCCGAACCCGTCTAAATAACAAAATCGCCTAAAAGACCATTTAAACCAATACCTCTTTTTTCTTTCTTTTCCTTATACATTCATTTTTCTTACGTTTTTGCACTCAGGACAACTTTCGTCCTTCGCGTAAACACTGTTTTTATGATTCCGAACCCATCCGACTCACAAAATCGTCTAAAAGACCATTTAAACCCATACCACCCTTTTGTTTCTTTTCGTTATACATTAATTTTTTCCACGTTTCGGCACTCAAAACAACTTTCCTCCTTCGCGTACACACTGTTTGTATGATTCCGAACCCATCTGTCTCACAAAATCGTCTAAAAGACCATTTAAACCAATACCTCCCTTTTGTTTCTTTTCCTTATACATTCATTTTTTCCACGTTTTTGCACTCAAAACAACATACATCCTTCGCGTACACACTTTTCTGATAATTCCGAACCCACCTGACTCACAAAACCGTCTAAAAGGCCATTTAAACCAATACCACCCTTTTGTTTCTTTTCCTTATACATTCATTTTTTCCACGTTTTTCCAACTTTCCTCCTTTTCGTTTACACTTTTTTTATGATTCCGAACCCACCTGACTCACAAAACCGTCTAAAAGACCATTTAAACCAATACCTCCCTTTTCTTTCTTTTCCTTATACATTCATTTTTTCCACATTTTTGCACTCAAAACAACTTTCCGCCTTCGCGTACACACTTTTTTTATGATTCCGAACCCATCTGTCTCACAAAATCGTTTAAAAGACCATTTAAACCAATACCTCCCTTTTGTTTCTTTTCCTTATAAATTCATTTTTTCCACGTTTTTGCACTCAAAACAACTTTTCTCCTTCGCGTACACACTGTTTTTAAGATTCCAAACCCATCTGACTCACAAAACTGTCTAAAAGCCATTTAAACCAATACCGCCCTTTTGTTTCTTTTCCTTATACATTCATTTTTTCCACGTTTTTGCACTGAAAATACCCATCTGACTCACAAAATCGTTAAAAAGGCCATTTAAACCAATACCGCCCTTTTGTTTCTTTTCCTTATACATTCATTTTTTCCACGTTTTTCCAACTTTCCTCCTTCTCGTACACACTGTTTTTATAATTCCGAACCCATCTGACTCACAAAATCGCCTAAAAAACCATTTAAACCAATACATCCCTTTTGTTTTTTTTCCTTATACATTCATTTTTTCCACGTTTTTCCAACTTTCCTCCTTCTCGTACACACTTTTTTTATGATTCCGAACCCATCTGTCTCACAAAATCGTCTAAAAGACCATTTAAACCAATACCTCCCTTTTGTTTCTTTTCCTTAGACATTCATTTTTTCCACGTTTTTGCACTCAAAACAACTTTTCTCCTTCGCGTACACACTTTTTTTATGATTCCGAACCCATCTGACTCACAAAATCGTTAAAAAGGCCATTTAAACCAATACCGCCCTTTTGTTTCTTTTCCTTATACATTCATTTTTTCCACGTTTTTCCAACTTTCTTCCCTCTCGTACACACTTTTTTTATGAATCCGAACCCACCTGACTCACAAAATCGTCTAAAAGACCATTTAAACCCATACCACCCTTTTGTTTCTTTTCGTTATACATTAATTTTTTCCACGTTTCGGCACTCAAAACAACTTTCTTCCTTCTCGTACACACTTTTTTTATTATTCCAAACCCGTCTGTCTCACGAAATCGCCTAAAAGACCATTTAAACCAATACCTCCCTTTCGTTTCTTTTCCTTATACATTCATTGTTTTCCACGTTTTTGCACTCAAAACAACTTTCCTCCTTCGCGTACACACTGTTTGTAATATTCCAAACCCATCTGACTCACAAAACTGTCTAAAAAGCCATTTAAACCAATGCCGCCCTTTTGTTTTTTTTCGTTATACATTAATTTTTTCCACGTTTCGGCACTCAAAACAACTTTCTTCCTTCGCGTACACACTGTTTTTATAATTCCGAAGCCATCTGTCTCACAAAATCGTCTAAAAGACCATTTAAACCAATACCTCCCTTTTGTTAATATACAGTCCCTTATACATTAATTTTTTCCACGTTTTTGCACTCAAGACAACTTTTCTCCTTCGCGTACACACTGTTTTTATGATTCCGAACCCATCTGACTCACAAAATCGTCTAAAAGACCATTTAAACCAATACCTCCCTTTTGTTTCTTTTCCTTATAAATTCATTTTTTCCACGTTTTTGCACTCAAAACAACTTTCCTCCTTCGCGTACACACTGTTTTTATTATTCCGAACCCGTCTGACTAACAAAATCGCCTAAAAGACCATTTAAACCAATACCACCCTTTTGTTTCTTTTACTTATACATTCATTTTTTCCACGTTTTTGCACTCAAAACAACTTTCCTCCTTCGCGTACACACTTTTTTTATGATTCCGAACCCATCTGACGCACAAAATCGTTAAAAAGGCCATTTAAACCAATACCGCCCTTTTGTTTCTTTTCCTTATACATTCATTTTTTCCACGTTTTTCCAACTTTCTTCCTTCTCGTACACACTTTTTTTATGAATCCGAACCCACCTGACTCACAAAACCGTCTAAAAGGCCATTTAAACCAATTCCGCCCATTTGTTTCTTTTCCTTATACATACGCTTTTCCTTATATATACGCTGTTTCTATTATTCCGAACCCGTCTAAATAACAAAATCGCCTAAAAGACCATTTAAACCAATACCTCTTTTTTCTTTCTTTTCCTTATACATTCATTTTTCTTACGTTTTTGCACTCAGGACAACTTTCGTCCTTCGCGTAAACACTGTTTTTATGATTCCGAACCCATCCGACTCACAAAATCGTCTAAAAGACCATTTAAACCAATACCTCCCTTTTGTTAATATACAGTCCCTTATACATTAATTTTTTCCACGTTTTTGCACTCAAGACAACTTTTCTCCTTCGCGTACACACTGTTTTTATGATTCCGAACCCATCTGACTCACAAAATCGTCTAAAAGACCATTTAAACCAATACCTTTTTGTTTCTTTTCCTTATACATTCATTTTTTCCACGTTTTTGCACTCAAAACAACTTTCCTCCTTCGCGTACACGCTGTTTTTATTATTCCGAACCCGTCTAAATAACAAAATCGCCTAAAAGACCATTTAAACCAATAACCTCTTTTTTCTTTCTTTTCCTTATACATTCATTTTTCTTACGTTTTTGCACTCAGGACAACTTTCGTCCTTCGCGTAAACACTGTTTTTATGATTCCGAACCCATCCGACTCACAAAATCGTCTAAAAGACCATTTAAACCCATACCACCCTTTTGTTTCTTTTCGTTATACATTAATTTTTTCCACGTTTCGGCACTCAAAACAACTTTCCTCCTTCGCGTACACACTGTTTGTATGATTCCGAACCCATCTGTCTCACAAAATCGTCTAAAAGACCATTTAAACCAATACCTCCCTTTTGTTTCTTTTCCTTATATATTCATTTTTTCCACGTTTTTGCACTCAAAACAACATACATCCTTCGCGTACACACTTTTCTGATAATTCCGAACCCACCTGACTCACAAAACCGTCTAAAAGGCCATTTAAACCAATACCACCCTTTTGTTTCTTTTCCTTATACATTCATTTTTTCCACGTTTTTCCAACTTTCCTCCTTTTCGTTTACACTTTTTTTATGATTCCGAACCCACCTGACTCACAAAACCGTCTAAAAGACCATTTAAACCAATACCTCCCTTTTCTTTCTTTTCCTTATACATTCATTTTTTCCACATTTTTGCACTCAAAACAACTTTCCGCCTTCGCGTACACACTTTTTTTATGATTCCGAACCCATCTGTCTCACAAAATCGTTTAAAAGACCATTTAAACCAATACCTCCCTTTTGTTTCTTTTCCTTATAAATTCATTTTTTCCACGTTTTTGCACTCAAAACAACTTTTCTCCTTCGCGTACACACTGTTTTTATGATTCCGAACCCATCTGACTCACAAAACTGTCTAAAAGCCATTTAAACCAATACCGCCCTTTTGTTTCTTTTCCTTATACATTCATTTTTTCCACGTTTTTGCACTGAAAATACCCATCTGACTCACAAAATCGTTAAAAAGGCCATTTAAACCAATACCGCCCTTTTGTTTCTTTTCCTTATACATTCATTTTTTCCACGTTTTTCCAACTTTCCTCCTTCTCGTACACACTGTTTTTATAATTCCGAACCCATCTGACTCACAAAATCGCCTAAAAAACCATTTAAACCAATACATCCCTTTTGTTTTTTTTCCTTATACATTCATTTTTTCCACGTTTTTCCAACTTTCCTCCTTCTCGTACACACTTTTTTTATGATTCCGAACCCATCTGTCTCACAAAATCGTCTAAAAGACCATTTAAACCAATACCTCCCTTTTGTTTCTTTTCCTTAGACATTCATTTTTTCCACGTTTTTGCACTCAAAACAACTTTCCTCCTTCGCGTACACACTTTTTTTATGATTCCGAACCCATCTGACTCACAAAATCGTTAAAAAGGCCATTTAAATCAATACCGCCCTTTTGTTTCTTTTCCTTATACATTCATTTTTTCCACGTTTTTCCAACTTTCTTCCCTCTCGTACACACTTTTTTTATGAATCCGACCCCACCTGACTCACAAAATCGTCTAAAAGACCATTTAAACCCATACCACCCTTTTGTTTCTTTTCGTTATACATTAATTTTTTCCACGTTTCGGCACTCAAAACAACTTTCTTCCTTCTCGTACACACTTTTTTTATTATTCCAAACCCGTCTGTCTCACGAAATCGCCTAAAAGACCATTTAAACCAATACCTCCCTTTCGTTTCTTTTCCTTATACATTCATTGTTTTCCACGTTTTTGCACTCAAAACAACTTTCCTCCTTCGCGTACACACTGTTTGTAATATTCCAAACCCATCTGACTCACAAAACTGTCTAAAAAGCCATTTAAACCAATGCCGCCCTTTTGTTTTTTTTCGTTATACATTAATTTTTTCCACGTTTCGGCACTCAAAACAACTTTCTTCCTTCGCGTACACACTGTTTTTATAATTCCGAAGCCATCTGTCTCACAAAATCGTCTAAAAGACCATTTAAACCAATACCTCCCTTTTGTTAATATACAGTCCCTTATACATTAATTTTTTCCACGTTTTTGCACTCAAGACAACTTTTCTCCTTCGCGTACACACTGTTTTTATGATTCCGAACCCATCTGACTCACAAAATCGTCTAAAAGACCATTTAAACCAATACCTCCCTTTTGTTTCTTTTCCTTATAAATTCATTTTTTCCACGTTTTTGCACTCAAAACAACTTTCCTCCTTCGCGTACACACTGTTTTTATTATTCCGAACCCGTCTGACTAACAAAATCGCCTAAAAGACCATTTAAACCAATACCACCCTTTTGTTTCTTTTACTTATACATTCATTTTTTCCACGTTTTTGCACTCAAAACAACTTTCCTCCTTCGCGTACACACTTTTTTTATGATTCCGAACCCATCTGACTCACAAAATCGTTAAAAAGGCCATTTAAACCAATACCGCCCTTTTGTTTCTTTTCCTTATACATTCATTTTTTCAACGTTTTTCCAACTTTCTTCCTTCTCGTACACACTTTTTTTATGAATCCGAACCCACCTGACTCACAAAACCGTCTAAAAGGCCATTTAAACCAATTCCGCCCATTTGTTTCTTTTCCTTATACATTCATTTTTCTTACGTTTTTGCACTCAAGACAACTTTCGTCCTTCGCGTACACACTGTTTTTATGATTCCGAACCCATCCGACTCACAAAATCGTCTAAAAGACCATTTAAACCCATACCACCCTTTTGTTTCTTTTCGTTATACATTAATTTTTTCCACGTTTTTGCAATCAAAACAACTTTCCTCCTTCGCGTACACACTGTTTTTAAGATTCCAAACCTATCTGACTCACAAAACTGTCTAAAAAGCCATTTAAACCAATACCGCCTTTTTGATTCTTTTCCTTATACATTCATTTTTTCCACGTTTTTCCAACTTTCCTCATTCGCGTACACACTGTTTTAAGATTCCAAACCTATCTGACTTACAAAACTGTCTAAAAAGCCATTTAAACCAATACCGCCCTTTTGTTTCTTTTCCTTATACATTCATTTTTTCCACGTTTTTGCACTCAAAACAACTTTCCTCCTTCGCGTACACACTTTTTTTATGATTCCGAACCCATCTGACTCACAAAATCGTTAAAAAGGCTATTTAAACCAATACCGCCCTTTTGTTTCTTTTCCTTATACATTCATTTTTTCCACGTTTTTGCACTCAAAACAACTTTCCTCCTTCGCGTACACACTTTTTTTATGATTCCGAACCCATCTGACTCACAAAATCGTTAAAAAGGCCATTTAAACCAATACCGCCCTTTTGTTTCTTTTCCTTATACATTCATTTTTTCCACGTTTTTCCAACTTTCCTCCTTCTCGTACACAGTTTTTTTATCATTCCGAACCCATCTGTCTCACAAAACTGTCTAAAAGGCCATTTAAACAAATACCGCCCATTTGTTTCTTTTCCTTATACATACATTTTTCTTACGTTTTTGCACTCAAGACAACTTTCGTCCTTCGCGTACACACTGTTTTTATGATTCCGAACCGATCCGACTCACAAAATCGTTAAAAACGCCATTTAAACCAATACCGCCCTTTTGTTTCTTTTCCTTATACATTCATTTTTTCCACGTTTTTCCAACTTTCTTCCTTCTCGTACACACTTTTTTTATGAATCCGAACCCACCTGACTCACAAAACCGTCTAAAAGGCCATTTAAACCAATTCCGCCCATTTGTTTCTTTTCCTTATACATTCATTTTTCTTACGTTTTTGCACTCAAGACAACTTTCGTCCTTCGCGTACACACTGTTTTTATGATTCCGAACCCATCCGACTCACAAAATCGTCTAAAAGACCATTTAAACCCATACCACCCTTTTGTTTCTTTTCGTTATACATTAATTTTTTCCACGTTTTTGCAATCAAAACAACTTTCCTCCTTCGCGTACACACTGTTTTTAAGATTCCAAACTTATCTGACTCACAAAACTGTCTAAAAAGCCATTTAAACCAATACCGCCCTTTTGATTCTTTTCCTTATACATTCATTTTTTCCACGTTTTTCCAACTTTCCTCATTCGCGTACACACTGTTTTAAGATTCCAAACCTATCTGACTCACAAAACTGTCTAAAAAGCCATTTAAACCAATACCGCCCTTTTGTTTCTTTTCCTTATACATTCATTTTTTCCACGTTTTTGAACTCAAAACAACTTTCCTCCTTAGCGTACACACTGTTTTTAAGATTCCAAACCTATCTGACTCACAAAACTGTCTAAAAAGCCATTTAAACCAATACCGCCCTTTTGTTTCTTTTCCTTATACATTCCTTTTTTCCACGTTTTTGCACTCAAGACAACTTTTCTCCTTCGCGTACACACTGTTTTTATTATTCCGAACCCGTCTGACTAACAAAATCGCCTAAAAGACCATTTAAACCAATACCACCCTTTTGTTTCTTTTCCTTATACATTCATTTTTCTTACGTTTTTGCACTCAAGACAACTTTCGTCCTTCGCGTACACATTGTTTTTATGATTCCGAACCCATCCGACTCACAAAATCGTCTAAAAGACCATTTAAACCAATACCTCCCTTTTGTTTCTTTTCCTTAGACATTCATTTTTTCCACGTTTTTGTACTCAAAACAACTTTCCTCCTTCGCGTACACACTTTTTTTATGATTCCGAACCCATCTCACAAAATCGTTAAAAAGGCCATTTAAACCAATACCGCCCTTTTGTTTCTTTTCCTTATACATTCATTTTTTCCACGTTTTTCCAACTTTCCTCCTTCTCGTACACACTTTTTTTATGATTCCGAACCCATCTGTCTCACAAAACTGTCTAAAAGGCCATTTAAACAAATACCGCCCATTTGTTTCTTTTCCTTATACATTCATTTTTCTTACGTTTTTGCACTCAAAACAACTTTCCTCCTTCGCGTACACACTGTTTTTAAGATTCCAAACCCATCTGAATCACAAAATCGTCTAAAAGACCATTTAAACCCATACCACCCTTTTGTTTCTTTTCGTTATACATTAATTTTTTCCACGTTTCGGCACTCAAAACAACTTTCCTCCTTCGCGTACACACTGTTTTTATAATTCCGAACCCACCTGACTCACAAAACCGTCTAAAAGGCCATTTAAACCCATACCACCCTTTTGTTTCTTTTCGTTACACATTAATTTTTTCCACGTTTCGGCACTCAAAACAACTTTCCTCCTTCGCGTACACACTTTTTTTATGATTCCGAACCCATCTGACTCACAAAATCGTTAAAAAGGCCATTTAAACCAATACCGCCCTTTTGTTTCTTTTCCTTATACATTCATTCTTTCCACGTTTTTCCAACTTTCCTCCTTCTCGTACACACTTTTTTTATGATTCCGAACCCATCTGTCTCACAAAACTGTCTAAAAGGCCATTTAAACAAATACCGCCCATTTGTTTCTTTTCCTTATACATACGCTTTTCCTTATATATACGCTGTTTCTATTATTCCGAACCCGTCTAAATAACAAAATCGCCTAAAAGACCATTTAAACCAATACCTCTTTTTTCTTTCTTTTCCTTATACATTCATTTTTCTTACGTTTTTGCACTCAGGACAACTTTCGTCCTTCGCGTAAACACTGTTTTTATGATTCCGAACCCATCCGACTCACAAAATCGTCTAAAAGACCATTTAAACCAATACCTCCCTTTTGTTAATATACAGTCCCTTATACATTAATTTTTTCCACGTTTTTGCACTCAAGACAACTTTTCTCCTTCGCGTACACACTGTTTTTATGATTCCGAACCCATCTGACTCACAAAATCGTCTAAAAGACCATTTAAACCAATACCTTTTTGTTTCTTTTCCTTATACATTCATTTTTTCCACGTTTTTGCACTCAAAACAACTTTCCTCCTTCGCGTACACGCTGTTTTTATTATTCCGAACCCGTCTAAATAACAAAATCGCCTAAAAGACCATTTAAACCAATACCTCTTTTTTCTTTCTTTTCCTTATACATTCATTTTTCTTACGTTTTTGCACTCAGGACAACTTTCGTCCTTCGCGTAAACACTGTTTTTATGATTCCGAACCCATCCGACTCACAAAATCGTCTAAAAGACCATTTAAACCCATACCACCCTTTTGTTTCTTTTCGTTATACATTAATTTTTTCCACGTTTCGGCACTCAAAACAACTTTCCTCCTTCGCGTACACACTGTTTGTATGATTCCGAACCCATCTGTCTCACAAAATCGTCTAAAAGACCATTTAAACCAATACCTCCCTTTTGTTTCTTTTCCTTATACATTCATTTTTTCCACGTTTTTGCACTCAAAACAACATACCTCCTTCGCGTACACACTTTTCTGATAATTCCGAACCCACCTGACTCACAAAACCGTCTAAAAGGCCATTTAAACCAATACCACATTTTTGTTTCTTTTCCTTATACATTCATTTTTTCCACGTTTTTCCAACTTTCCTCCTTTTCGTTTACACTTTTTTTATGATTCCGAACCCACCTGACTCACAAAACCGTCTAAAAGACCATTTAAACCAATACCTCCCTTTTCTTTCTTTTCCTTATACATTCATTTTTTCCACATTTTTGCACTCAAAACAACTTTCCGCCTTCGCGTACACACTTTTTTTATGATTCCGAACCCATCTGTCTCACAAAATCGTTTAAAAGACCATTTAAACCAATACCTCCCTTTTGTTTCTTTTCCTTATAAATTCATTTTTTCCACGTTTTTGCACTCAAAACAACTTTTCTCCTTCGCGTACACACTGTTTTTAAGATTCCAAACCCATCTGACTCACAAAACTGTCTAAAAGCCATTTAAACCAATACCGCCCTTTTGTTTCTTTTCCTTATACATTCATTTTTTCCACGTTTTTGCACTGAAAATACCCATCTGACTCACAAAATCGTTAAAAAGGCCATTTAAACCAATACCGCCCTTTTGTTTCTTTTCCTTATACATTAATTTTTTCCACGTTTTTCCAACTTCCCTCCTTCTCGTACACACTTTTTTATGATTCCGAACCCATCTGACTCACAAAATCGCCTAAAAAACCATTTAAACCAATACATCCCTTTTGTTTTTTTTCCTTATACATTCATTTTTTCCACGTTTTTCCAACTTTCCTCCTTCTCGTACACACTTTTTTTATGATTCCGAACCCATCTGTCTCACAAAATCGTCTAAAAGACCATTTAAACCAATACCTCCCTTTTGTTTCTTTTCCTTAGACATTCATTTTTTCCACGTTTTTGCACTCAAAACAACTTTCCTCCTTCGCGTACACACTTTTTTTATGATTCCGAACCCATCTGACTCACAAAATCGTTAAAAAGGCCATTTAAACCAATACCGCCCTTTTGTTTCTTTTCCTTATACATTCATTTTTTCCACGTTTTTCCAACTTTCCTCCTTCTCGTACACACTTTTTTTATGATTCCGAACCCATCTGTCTCACAAAACTGTCTAAAAGGCCATTTAAACAAATACCGCCCATTTGTTTCTTTTCCTTATACCTTCATTTTTCTTACGTTTTTGCACTCAGGACAACTTTCGTCCTTCGCGTAAACACTGTTTTTATGATTCCGAACCCATCCGACTCACAAAATCGTCTAAAAGACCATTTAAACCAATACCTCCCTTTTGTTAATATACAGTCCCTTATACATTAATTTTTTCCACGTTTTTGCACTCAAGACAACTTTTCTCCTTCGCGTACACACTGTTTTTATGATTCCGAACCCATCTGACTCACAAAATCGTCTAAAAGACCATTTAAACCAATACCTCCCTTTTGTTTCTTTTCCTTATACATTCATTTTTTCCACGTTTTTGCACTCAAAACAACTTTCCTCCTTCGCGTACACACTCTTTTTATTATTCCGAACCCGTCTAAATAACAAAATCGCCTAAAAGACCATTTAAACCAATACCTCTTTTTTCTTTCTTTTCCTTATACATTCATTTTTCTTACGTTTTTGCACTCAAGACAACTTTCGTCCTTCGCGTACACACTGTTTTTAAGATTCCAAACCTATCTGACTCACAAAACTGTCTAAAAAGCCATTTAAACCAATACCGCCCTTTTGTTTCTTTTCCTTATACATTCATTTTTTCCACATTTTTGCACTCAATACAACTTTCCTCCTTCGCGTACACACTGTTTTTAAGATTCCAAACCTATCTGACTCACAAAAGTGTCTAAAAAGTCATTTAAACCAATACCGCCCTTTTGTTTCTTTTCCTTATACATTCATTTTTTCCACGTTTTTCCAACTTCCTTCCTTCTCTACACACTTTTTACTTTCCGAACACTATAGTGAGGAAAGTATTGTAATCATGTCAAAAATCCGAATTCGAGATTTTGATGTTTCTATACGTTTTGAGGTCCCCTGAGTCCGTTTTCACTATTTTTACGATGATGTATGTATGTGTGTGTGTATGTGTGTATGTGTGTATGTGTGTATGTGTGTATGTCTGTGGGTGAACACGCTAGCGTCTAAACGCTTCGTTCGATTAACCTGAAAGTTGGTACGCATATTGTAAGTCACCATAGTACGAACCCTATAGATTTTGGTGAATCTAGCACTTATAGTTTTTTTACAGGGACACAAAGAAAAATTCTTTATCATTATGGCCTATGGGAGCAAAATCTTAAAAGTGCGATAGCATCTAAACGCCTTATTCAATTGAGCAAAAATTTTATACACATATTATAGATCACAAATACTCAATCTGTATAGATTTTGGAGAATCTAGCACTTATAGTTTTTTTACAGGGACACAAAGAAAAATTCTTTATCATTATGCCTATGGGGCCAAATTTTTAAAAATGTGATAGTGTCTAAACGCCTTATTAATCCGAGCAAAAAAATTGTACACATGTTATAGATCACAGTTGAACTAACTGTATAGATTTTGGTGAATCTAGCACTTACAGTTTTTTTACAGGGACACAAAGAAAAATTCTTTATCATTATGGCCTATGGGACTAAATTTTTAAAAGTACGATAGCATCTAAACGCCTTATTGAATTCAGCTGAAAATTTATATGAGTATTATAAATCACTGTTGCACTAACTATAAGCATTTTGGTGAATCTAACATTTATAGGTTTTTACAGGGACACAACGAAAATTTCTTTGTCATTATGATCTATGGGCTCAAAGTTCAGTAGCGTTCAATAAAACAACGTGTAATAGATGGAGAAAAATACTCAAACACTCTATTATGGTTTTCTCTCTTTTGTTTGTTTAACAACTACTCTTTCTTTACTTTATCTACAAAACTGTTAATTACTCAATGTTCGGAAAGTCGAGTGGAGTAACTCCAGATTTTTTTATGAATCCGAACCCACCTGACTCACAAAACCGTCTAAAAGGCCATTTAAACCAATACCGCCCATTTGTTTCTTTTCCTTATACATTCATTTTTCTTACGTTTTTGCACTCAAGACAACTTTCGTCCTTCGCGTACACACTGTTTTTATGATTCCGAACCCATCTGTCTCACAAAATCGTCTAAAAGACCATTTAAACCAATACCTCCGTTTGTTAATGTACAGTCCCTTATACATTAATTTTTTCCACGGTTTTGCACTCAAGACAACTTTTCTCCTTCGAGTACACACTGTTTTTATGATTCCGAACCCATCTGACTCACAAAATCGTCTAAAAGACCATTTAAACCAATACCTCCCTTTTGTTTCTTTTCCTTATACATTCATTTTTTCCACGTTTTTGCACTCAAAACAACATACCTCCTTCGCGTACACACTTTTCTGATAATTCCGAACCCACCTGACTCACAAAACCGTCTAAAAGGCCATTTAAACCAATACCACCCTTTTGTTTCTTTTCCTTATACATTCATTTTTTCCACGTTTTTCCAACTTTCCTCCTTTTCGTTTACACTTTTTTTATGATTCCGAACCCACCTGACTCACAAAACCGTCTAAAAGACCATTTAAACCAATACCTCCCTTTTCTTTCTTTTCCTTATACATTCATTTTTTCCACATTTTTGCACTCAAAACAACTTTCCGCCTTCGCGTACACACTTTTTTTATGATTCCGAACCCATCTGTCTCACAAAATCGTTTAAAAGACCATTTAAACCAATACCTCCCTTTTGTTTCTTTTCCTTATAAATTCATTTTTTCCACGTTTTTGCACTCAAAACAACTTTTCTCCTTCGCGTACACACTGTTTTTAAGATTCCAAACCCATCTGACTCACAAAACTGTCTAAAAGCCATTTAAACCAATACCGCCCTTTTGTTTCTTTTCCTTATACATTCATTTTTTCCACGTTTTTGCACTGAAAATACCCATCTGACTCACAAAATCGTTAAAAAGGCCATTTAAACCAATACCGCCCTTTTGTTTCTTTTCCTTATACATTCATTTTTTCCACGTTTTTCCAACTTTCCTCCTTCTCGTACACACTGTTTTTATAATTCCGAACCCATCTGACTTACAAAATCGCCTAAAAAACCATTTAAACCAATACATCCCTTTTGTTTTTTTTCCTTATACATTAATTTTTTCCACGTTTTTCCAACTTCCCTCCTTCTCGTACACACTTTTTTATGATTCCGAACCCATCTGACTCACAAAATCGCCTAAAAAACCATTTAAACCAATACATCCCTTTTGTTTTTTTTCCTTATACATTCATTTTTTCCACGTTTTTCCAACTTTCCTCCTTCTCGTACACACTTTTTTTATGATTCCGAACCCATCTGTCTCACAAAATCGTCTAAAAGACCATTTAAACCAATACCTCCCTTTTGTTTCTTTTCCTTAGACATTCATTTTTTCCACGTTTTTGCACTCAAAACAACTTTCCTCCTTCGCGTACACACTTTTTTTATGATTCCGAACCCATCTGACTCACAAAATCGTTAAAAAGGCCATTTAAACCAATACCGCCCTTTTGTTTCTTTTCCTTATACATTCATTTTTTCCACGTTTTTCCAACTTTCCTCCTTCTCGTACACACTTTTTTTATGATTCCGAACCCATCTGTCTCACAAAACTGTCTAAAAGGCCATTTAAACAAATACCGCCCATTTGTTTCTTTTCCTTATACCTTCATTTTTCTTACGTTTTTGCACTCAGGACAACTTTCGTCCTTCGCGTAAACACTGTTTTTATGATTCCGAACCCATCCGACTCACAAAATCGTCTAAAAGACCATTTAAACCAATACCTCCCTTTTGTTAATATACAGTCCCTTATACATTAATTTTTTCCACGTTTTTGCACTCAAGACAACTTTTCTCCTTCGCGTACACACTGTTTTTATGATTCCGAACCCATCTGACTCACAAAATCGTCTAAAAGACCATTTAAACCAATACCTCCCTTTTGTTTCTTTTCCTTATACATTCATTT
The DNA here is from genome assembly GCA_963930645.1 of Salticus scenicus. Taxonomy (NCBI): domain Eukaryota; kingdom Metazoa; phylum Arthropoda; class Arachnida; order Araneae; family Salticidae; genus Salticus; species Salticus scenicus. The sequence goes on from CAWVNO010002049.1 coordinate 399,893, forward strand.
TTTCCACGTTTTTGCACTCAAAACAACTTTCCTCCTTCGCGTACACACTCTTTTTATTATTCCGAACCCGTCTAAATAACAAAATCGCCTAAAAGACCATTTAAACCAATACCTCTTTTTTCTTTCTTTTCCTTATACATTCATTTTTCTTACGTTTTTGCACTCAAGACAACTTTCGTCCTTCGCGTACACACTGTTTTTAAGATTCCAAACCTATCTGACTCACAAAACTGTCTAAAAAGCCATTTAAACCAATACCGCCCTTTTGTTTCTTTTCCTTATACATTCATTTTTTCCACATTTTTGCACTCAATACAACTTTCCTCCTTCGCGTACACACTGTTTTTAAGATTCCAAACCTATCTGACTCACAAAAGTGTCTAAAAAGTCATTTAAACCAATACCGCCCTTTTGTTTCTTTTCCTTATACATTCATTTTTTCCACGTTTTTCCAACTTCCTTCCTTCTCTACACACTTTTTACTTTCCGAACACTATAGTGAGGAAAGTATTGTAATCATGTCAAAAATCCGAATTCGAGATTTTGATGTTTCTATACGTTTTGAGGTCCCCTGAGTCCGTTTTCACTATTTTTACGATGATGTATGTATGTGTGTGTGTATGTGTGTATGTGTGTATGTGTGTATGTGTGTATGTCTGTGGGTGAACACGCTAGCGTCTAAACGCTTCGTTCGATTAACCTGAAAGTTGGTACGCATATTGTAAGTCACCATAGTACGAACCCTATAGATTTTGGTGAATCTAGCACTTATAGTTTTTTTACAGGGACACAAAGAAAAATTCTTTATCATTATGGCCTATGGGAGCAAAATCTTAAAAGTGCGATAGCATCTAAACGCCTTATTCAATTGAGCAAAAATTTTATACACATATTATAGATCACAAATACTCAATCTGTATAGATTTTGGAGAATCTAGCACTTATAGTTTTTTTACAGGGACACAAAGAAAAATTCTTTATCATTATGCCTATGGGGCCAAATTTTTAAAAATGTGATAGTGTCTAAACGCCTTATTAATCCGAGCAAAAAAATTGTACACATGTTATAGATCACAGTTGAACTAACTGTATAGATTTTGGTGAATCTAGCACTTACAGTTTTTTTACAGGGACACAAAGAAAAATTCTTTATCATTATGGCCTATGGGACTAAATTTTTAAAAGTACGATAGCATCTAAACGCCTTATTGAATTCAGCTGAAAATTTATATGAGTATTATAAATCACTGTTGCACTAACTATAAGCATTTTGGTGAATCTAACATTTATAGGTTTTTACAGGGACACAACGAAAATTTCTTTGTCATTATGATCTATGGGCTCAAAGTTCAGTAGCGTTCAATAAAACAACGTGTAATAGATGGAGAAAAATACTCAAACACTCTATTATGGTTTTCTCTCTTTTGTTTGTTTAACAACTACTCTTTCTTTACTTTATCTACAAAACTGTTAATTACTCAATGTTCGGAAAGTCGAGTGGAGTAACTCCAGATTTTTTTATGAATCCGAACCCACCTGACTCACAAAACCGTCTAAAAGGCCATTTAAACCAATACCGCCCATTTGTTTCTTTTCCTTATACATTCATTTTTCTTACGTTTTTGCACTCAAGACAACTTTCGTCCTTCGCGTACACACTGTTTTTATGATTCCGAACCCATCTGTCTCACAAAATCGTCTAAAAGACCATTTAAACCAATACCTCCGTTTGTTAATGTACAGTCCCTTATACATTAATTTTTTCCACGGTTTTGCACTCAAGACAACTTTTCTCCTTCGAGTACACACTGTTTTTATGATTCCGAACCCATCTGACTCACAAAATCGTCTAAAAGACCATTTAAACCAATACCTCCCTTTTGTTTATTTTCCTTATACATTCATTTTTTCCACGTTTTTGCACTCAAAACAACTTTCCTCCTTCGCGTACACACTGTTTTTATTATTCCGAACCCGTCTGACTAACAAAATCGCCTAAAAGACCATTTAAACCAATACCACCCTTTTGTTTCTTTTCCTTATACATTCATTTTTCTTACGTTTTTGCACTCAAGACAACTTTCGTCCTTCGCGTACACATTGTTTTTAAGATTCCAAACCTATCTGACTCACAAAACTGTCTAAAAAGCCATTTAAACCAATACCGCCCATTCGTTTCTTTTCCTTATACATTCATTTTTCTTACGTTTCGGCACTCAAAAGAACTTTCCTCCTTCGCGTACACACTGTTTTTATAATTCCGAAGCCATCTGTCTCACAAAATCGTCTAAAAGACCATTTAAACCAATACCTCCCTTTTGTTTCTTTTCCTTATACATTAATTTTTTCCACGTTTTTGCGCTCAAGACAACTTTTCTCCTTCGCGTACACACTGTTTTTATGATTCCGAACCCATCTGACTCACAAAATCGTCTAAAAGACCATTTAAACCAATACCTCCCTTTTGTTTCTTTTCCTTATACATTCATTTTTTCCACGTTTTTGCACTCAAAACAACTTTTCTCCTTCGCGTACACACTGTTTTTAAGATTCCAAACCTATCTGACTCACAAAACTGTCTAAAAAGTCATTTAAACCAATACCGCCCTTTTGTTTCTTTTCCTTATACATTCATTTTTTCCACGTTTTAGCACTCAAAACAACTTTCCTCCTTCGCGTACACACTTTTGTTATGATTCCGAACACATCTGACTCACAAAATCGTTAAAAAGGCCATTTAAACCAATACCGCCCTTTTGTTTCTTTTCCTTATACATTCATTTTTTCCACGTTTTTCCAACTTTCTTCCTTCTCGTTTACACTTTTTTTATGAATCCGAACCCACCTGACTCACAAAATCGTCTAAAAGACCATTTAAACCCATACCACCCTTTTGTTTCTTTTCGTTATACATTAATTTTTTCCACGTTTCGGCACTCAAAACAACTTTTCTCCTTCGCGTACACACTTTTTTTATGATTCTGAAGCCATCTGTCTCACAAAATCGTCTAAAAGACCATTTAAACCAATACCTCCCTTTTGTTTCTTTTCCTTATACATTCATTTTTTCCACGTTTTTGCACTCAAAACAACTTTCCTCCTTCGCGTACACACTGTTTTTATTATTCCGAACCCGTCTGACTAACAAAATCGCCTAAAAGACCATTTAAACCAATACCACCCTTTTGTTTCTTTTCCTTATACATTAATTTTTTCCACGTTTTTGCACTCAAGACAACTTTTCTCCTTCGCGTACACACTGTTTTTATGATTCCGTACCCATCTGACTCACAAAATCGTCTAAAAGACCATTTAAACCAATACCTCCCTTTTGTCTCTTTTCCTTATACATTCATTTTTTCCACGTTTTTGCACTCAAAACAACTTTCCTCCTTCGCGTACACACTTTTTTTATGATTCCGAACCCATCTGACTCACTAAATCGTTAAAAAGGCCATTTAAACCAATACCGCCCTTCTGTTTCTTTTCCTTATACATTCATTTTTTCCACGTTTTTCCAACTTTCTTCCTTCTCGTACACACTTTTTTTATGAATCCGAACCCACCTGACTCACAAAATCGTCTAAAAGACCATTTAAACCCATACCACCCTTTTGTTTCTTTTCGTTATACATTAATTTTTTCCACGTTTCGGCACTCAAAACAACTTTCTTCCTTCTCGTACACACTTTTTTTATTATTCCAAACCCGTCTGTCTCACGAAATCGCCTAAAAGACCATTTAAACCAATACCTCCCTTTTGTTTCTTTTCCTTATACATTCATTGTTTTCCACGTTTTTGCACTCAAAACAACTTTCCTCCTTCGCGTACACACTGTTTGTAATATTCCAAACCCATCTGACTCACAAAACTGTCTAAAAAGCCATTTAAACCAATGCCGCCCTTTTGTTTTTTTTCGTTATACATTAATTTTTTCCACGTTTCGGCACTCAAAACAACTTTCTTCCTTCGCGTACACACTGTTTTTATAATTCCGAAGCCATCTGTCTCACAAAATCGTCTAAAAGACCATTTAAACCAATACCTCCCTTTTGTTAATATACAGTCCCTTATACATTAATTTTTTCCACGTTTTTGCACTCAAGACAACTTTTCTCCTTCGCGTACACACTGTTTTTATGATTCCGAACCCATCTGACTCACAAAATCGTCTAAAAGACCATTTAAACCAATACCTCCCTTTTGTTTCTTTTCCTTATAAATTCATTTTTTCCACGTTTTTGCACTCAAAACAACTTTCCTCCTTCGCGTACACACTGTTTTTATTATTCCGAACCCGTCTGACTAACAAAATCGCCTAAAAGACCATTTAAACCAATACCACCCTTTTGTTTCTTTTCCTTATACATTCATTTTTTCCACGTTTTTGCACTCAAAACAACTTTCCTCCTTCGCGTACACACTTTTTTTATGATTCCGAACCCATCTGACTCACAAAATCGTTAAAAAGGCCATTTAAACCAATACCGCCCTTTTGTTTCTTTTCCTTATACATTCATTTTTTCCACGTTTTTCCAACTTTCTTCCTTCTCGTACACACTTTTTTTATGAATCCGAACCCACCTGACTCACAAAACCGTCTAAAAGGCCATTTAAACCAATTCCGCCCATTTGTTTCTTTTCCTTATACATTCATTTTTCTTACGTTTTTGCACTCAAGACAACTTTCGTCCTTCGCGTACACACTGTTTTTATGATTCCGAACCCATCCGACTCACAAAATCGTCTAAAAGACCATTTAAACCCATACCACCCTTTTGTTTCTTTTCGTTATACATTAATTTTTTCCACGTTTTTGCAATCAAAACAACTTTCCTCCTTCGCGTACACACTGTTTTTAAGATTCCAAACCTATCTGACTCACAAAACTGTCTAAAAAGCCATTTAAACCAATACCGCCTTTTTGATTCTTTTCCTTATACATTCATTTTTTCCACGTTTTTCCAACTTTCCTCATTCGCGTACACACTGTTTTAAGATTCCAAACCTATCTGACTTACAAAACTGTCTAAAAAGCCATTTAAACCAATACCGCCCTTTTGTTTCTTTTCCTTATACATTCATTTTTTCCACGTTTTTGCACTCAAAACAACTTTCCTCCTTCGCGTACACACTTTTTTTATGATTCCGAACCCATCTGACTCACAAAATCGTTAAAAAGGCTATTTAAACCAATACCGCCCTTTTGTTTCTTTTCCTTATACATTCATTTTTTCCACGTTTTTGCACTCAAAACAACTTTCCTCCTTCGCGTACACACTTTTTTTATGATTCCGAACCCATCTGACTCACAAAATCGTTAAAAAGGCCATTTAAACCAATACCGCCCTTTTGTTTCTTTTCCTTATACATTCATTTTTTCCACGTTTTTCCAACTTTCCTCCTTCTCGTACACAGTTTTTTTATCATTCCGAACCCATCTGTCTCACAAAACTGTCTAAAAGGCCATTTAAACAAATACCGCCCATTTGTTTCTTTTCCTTATACATACATTTTTCTTACGTTTTTGCACTCAAGACAACTTTCGTCCTTCGCGTACACACTGTTTTTATGATTCCGAACCGATCCGACTCACAAAATCGTTAAAAACGCCATTTAAACCAATACCGCCCTTTTGTTTCTTTTCCTTATACATTCATTTTTTCCACGTTTTCCAACTTTCTTCCTTCTCGTACACACTTTTTTTATGAATCCGAACCCACCTGACTCACAAAACCGTCTAAAAGGCCATTTAAACCAATTCCGCCCATTTGTTTCTTTTCCTTATACATTCATTTTTCTTACGTTTTTGCACTCAAGACAACTTTCGTCCTTCGCGTACACACTGTTTTTATGATTCCGAACCCATCCGACTCACAAAATCGTCTAAAAGACCATTTAAACCCATACCACCCTTTTGTTTCTTTTCGTTATACATTAATTTTTTCCACGTTTTTGCAATCAAAACAACTTTCCTCCTTCGCGTACACACTGTTTTTAAGATTCCAAACTTATCTGACTCACAAAACTGTCTAAAAAGCCATTTAAACCAATACCGCCCTTTTGATTCTTTTCCTTATACATTCATTTTTTCCACGTTTTTCCAACTTTCCTCATTCGCGTACACACTGTTTTAAGATTCCAAACCTATCTGACTCACAAAACTGTCTAAAAAGCCATTTAAACCAATACCGCCCTTTTGTTTCTTTTCCTTATACATTCATTTTTTCCACGTTTTTGAACTCAAAACAACTTTCCTCCTTAGCGTACACACTGTTTTTAAGATTCCAAACCTATCTGACTCACAAAACTGTCTAAAAAGCCATTTAAACCAATACCGCCCTTTTGTTTCTTTTCCTTATACATTCCTTTTTTCCACGTTTTTGCACTCAAGACAACTTTTCTCCTTCGCGTACACACTGTTATTATTATTCCAAACCCGTCTGACTCACAAAATCGCCTAAAAGACCATTTAAACCAATACCTCCCTTTTGTTTCTTTTCCTTATACATTCATTTTTTCCACGTTTTTGCACTCAAAACAACTTTCCTCCTTCGCGTACACACTGTTTTTATTATTCCGAACCCGTCTGACTAACAAAATCGCATAAAAGACCATTTAAACCAATACCACCCTTTTGTTTCTTTTCCTTATACATTCATTTTTCTTACGTTTTTGCACTCAAGACAACTTTCGTCCTTCGCGTACACATTGTTTTTATGATTCCGAACCCATCCGACTCACAAAATCGTCTAAAAGACCATTTAAACCAATACCTCCCTTTTGTTTCTTTTCCTTAGACATTCATTTTTTCCACGTTTTTGTACTCAAAACAACTTTCCTCCTTCGCGTACACACTTTTTTTATGATTCCGAACCCATCTCACAAAATCGTTAAAAAGGCCATTTAAACCAATACCGCCCTTTTGTTTCTTTTCCTTATACATTCATTTTTTCCACGTTTTTCCAACTTTCCTCCTTCTCGTACACACTTTTTTTATGATTCCGAACCCATCTGTCTCACAAAACTGTCTAAAAGGCCATTTAAACAAATACCGCCCATTTGTTTCTTTTCCTTATACATTCATTTTTCTTACGTTTTTGCACTCAGGACAACTTTCGTCCTTCGCGTAAACACTGTTTTTATGATTCCGAACCCATCCGACTCACAAAATCGTCTAAAAGACCATTTAAACCCATACCACCCTTTTGTTTCTTTTCGTTATACATTAATTTTTTCCACGTTTCGGCACTCAAAACAACTTTCCTCCTTCGCGTACACACTGTTTTTATAATTCCGAACCCACCTGACTCACAAAACCGTCTAAAAGGCCATTTAAACCCATACCACCCTTTTGTTTCTTTTCGTTACACATTAATTTTTTCCACGTTTCGGCACTCAAAACAACTTTCCTCCTTCGCGTACACACTTTTTTTATGATTCCGAACCCATCTGACTCACAAAATCGTTAAAAAGGCCATTTAAACCAATACCGCCCTTTTGTTTCTTTTCCTTATACATTCATTCTTTCCACGTTTTTCCAACTTTCCTCCTTCTCGTACACACTTTTTTTATGATTCCGAACCCATCTGTCTCACAAAACTGTCTAAAAGGCCATTTAAACAAATACCGCCCATTTGTTTCTTTTCCTTATACATACGCTTTTCCTTATATATACGCTGTTTCTATTATTCCGAACCCGTCTAAATAACAAAATCGCCTAAAAGACCATTTAAACCAATACCTCTTTTTTCTTTCTTTTCCTTATACATTCATTTTTCTTACGTTTTTGCACTCAGGACAACTTTCGTCCTTCGCGTAAACACTGTTTTTATGATTCCGAACCCATCTGACTCACAAAATCGTCTAAAAGACCATTTAAACCAATACCTCCCTTTTGTTTCTTTTCCTTATACATTCATTTTTTCCACGTTTTTGCACTCAAAACAACATACCTCCTTCGCGTACACACTTTTCTGATAATTCCGAACCCACCTGACTCACAAAACCGTCTAAAAGGCCATTTAAACCAATACCACCCTTTTGTTTCTTTTCCTTATACATTCATTTTTTCCACGTTTTTCCAACTTTCCTCCTTTTCGTTTACACTTTTTTTATGATTCCGAACCCACCTGACTCACAAAACCGTCTAAAAGACCATTTAAACCAATACCTCCCTTTTCTTTCTTTTCCTTATACATTCATTTTTTCCACATTTTTGCACTCAAAACAACTTTCCGCCTTCGCGTACACACTTTTTTTATGATTCCGAACCCATCTGTCTCACAAAATCGTTTAAAAGACCATTTAAACCAATACCTCCCTTTTGTTTCTTTTCCTTATAAATTCATTTTTTCCACGTTTTTGCACTCAAAACAACTTTTCTCCTTCGCGTACACACTGTTTTTAAGATTCCAAACCCATCTGACTCACAAAACTGTCTAAAAGCCATTTAAACCAATACCGCCCTTTTGTTTCTTTTCCTTATACATTCATTTTTTCCACGTTTTTGCACTGAAAATACCCATCTGACTCACAAAATCGTTAAAAAGGCCATTTAAACCAATACCGCCCTTTTGTTTCTTTTCCTTATACATTCATTTTTTCCACGTTTTTCCAACTTTCCTCCTTCTCGTACACACTGTTTTTATAATTCCGAACCCATCTGACTTACAAAATCGCCTAAAAAACCATTTAAACCAATACATCCCTTTTGTTTTTTTTCCTTATACATTAATTTTTTCCACGTTTTTCCAACTTCCCTCCTTCTCGTACACACTTTTTTATGATTCCGAACCCATCTGACTCACAAAATCGCCTAAAAAACCATTTAAACCAATACATCCCTTTTGTTTTTTTTCCTTATACATTCATTTTTTCCACGTTTTTCCAACTTTCCTCCTTCTCGTACACACTTTTTTTATGATTCCGAACCCATCTGTCTCACAAAATCGTCTAAAAGACCATTTAAACCAATACCTCCCTTTTGTTTCTTTTCCTTAGACATTCATTTTTTCCACGTTTTTGCACTCAAAACAACTTTCCTCCTTCGCGTACACACTTTTTTTATGATTCCGAACCCATCTGACTCACAAAATCGTTAAAAAGGCCATTTAAACCAATACCGCCCTTTTGTTTCTTTTCCTTATACATTCATTTTTTCCACGTTTTTCCAACTTTCCTCCTTCTCGTACACACTTTTTTTATGATTCCGAACCCATCTGTCTCACAAAACTGTCTAAAAGGCCATTTAAACAAATACCGCCCATTTGTTTCTTTTCCTTATACCTTCATTTTTCTTACGTTTTTGCACTCAGGACAACTTTCGTCCTTCGCGTAAACACTGTTTTTATGATTCCGAACCCATCCGATTCACAAAATCGTCTAAAAGACCATTTAAACCAATACCTCCCTTTTGTTAATATACAGTCCCTTATACATTAATTTTTTCCACGTTTTTGCACTCAAGACAACTTTTCTCCTTCGCGTACACACTGTTTTTATGATTCCGAACCCATCTGACTCACAAAATCGTCTAAAAGACCATTTAAACCAATACCTCCCTTTTGTTTCTTTTCCTTATACATTCATTTTTTCCACGTTTTTGCACTCAAAACAACTTTCCTCCTTCGCGTACACACTCTTTTTATTATTCCGAACCCGTCTAAATAACAAAATCGCCTAAAAGACCATTTAAACCAATACCTCTTTTTTCTTTCTTTTCCTTATACATTCATTTTTCTTACGTTTTTGCACTCAAGACAACTTTCGTCCTTCGCGTACACACTGTTTTTAAGATTCCAAACCTATCTGACTCACAAAACTGTCTAAAAAGCCATTTAAACCAATACCGCCCTTTTGTTTCTTTTCCTTATACATTCATTTTTTCCACATTTTTGCACTCAATACAACTTTCCTCCTTCGCGTACACACTGTTTTTAAGATTCCAAACCTATCTGACTCACAAAAGTGTCTAAAAAGTCATTTAAACCAATACCGCCCTTTTGTTTCTTTTCCTTATACATTCATTTTTTCCACGTTTTTCCAACTTCCTTCCTTCTCTACACACTTTTTACTTTCCGAACACTATAGTGAGGAAAGTATTGTAATCATGTCAAAAATCCGAATTCGAGATTTTGATGTTTCTATACGTTTTGAGGTCCCCTGAGTCCGTTTTCACTATTTTTACGATGATGTATGTATGTGTGTGTGTATGTGTGTATGTGTGTATGTGTGTATGTGTGTATGTCTGTGGGTGAACACGCTAGCGTCTAAACGCTTCGTTCGATTAACCTGAAAGTTGGTACGCATATTGTAAGTCACCATAGTACGAACCCTATAGATTTTGGTGAATCTAGCACTTATAGTTTTTTTACAGGGACACAAAGAAAAATTCTTTATCATTATGGCCTATGGGAGCAAAATCTTAAAAGTGCGATAGCATCTAAACGCCTTATTCAATTGAGCAAAAATTTTATACACATATTATAGATCACAAATACTCAATCTGTATAGATTTTGGAGAATCTAGCACTTATAGTTTTTTTACAGGGACACAAAGAAAAATTCTTTATCATTATGCCTATGGGGCCAAATTTTTAAAAATGTGATAGTGTCTAAACGCCTTATTAATCCGAGCAAAAAAATTGTACACATGTTATAGATCACAGTTGAACTAACTGTATAGATTTTGGTGAATCTAGCACTTACAGTTTTTTTACAGGGACACAAAGAAAAATTCTTTATCATTATGGCCTATGGGACTAAATTTTTAAAAGTACGATAGCATCTAAACGCCTTATTGAATTCAGCTGAAAATTTATATGAGTATTATAAATCACTGTTGCACTAACTATAAGCATTTTGGTGAATCTAACATTTATAGGTTTTTACAGGGACACAACGAAAATTTCTTTGTCATTATGATCTATGGGCTCAAAGTTCAGTAGCGTTCAATAAAACAACGTGTAATAGATGGAGAAAAATACTCAAACACTCTATTATGGTTTTCTCTCTTTTGTTTGTTTAACAACTACTCTTTCTTTACTTTATCTACAAAACTGTTAATTACTCAATGTTCGGAAAGTCGAGTGGAGTAACTCCAGATTTTTTTATGAATCCGAACCCACCTGACTCACAAAACCGTCTAAAAGGCCATTTAAACCAATACCGCCCATTTGTTTCTTTTCCTTATACATTCATTTTTCTTACGTTTTTGCACTCAAGACAACTTTCGTCCTTCGCGTACACACTGTTTTTATGATTCCGAACCCATCTGTCTCACAAAATCGTCTAAAAGACCATTTAAACCAATACCTCCGTTTGTTAATGTACAGTCCCTTATACATTAATTTTTTCCACGGTTTTGCACTCAAGACAACTTTTCTCCTTCGAGTACACACTGTTTTTATGATTCCGAACCCATCTGACTCACAAAATCGTCTAAAAGACCATTTAAACCAATACCTCCCTTTTGTTTATTTTCCTTATACATTCATTTTTTCCACGTTTTTGCACTCAAAACAACTTTCCTCCTTCGCGTACACACTGTTTTTATTATTCCGAACCCGTCTGACTAACAAAATCGCCTAAAAGACCATTTAAACCAATACCACCCTTTTGTTTCTTTTCCTTATACATTCATTTTTCTTACGTTTTTGCACTCAAGACAACTTTCGTCCTTCGCGTACACATTGTTTTTAAGATTCCAAACCTATCTGACTCACAAAACTGTCTAAAAAGCCATTTAAACCAATACCGCCCATTCGTTTCTTTTCCTTATACATTCATTTTTCTTACGTTTCGGCACTCAAAAGAACTTTCCTCCTTCGCGTACACACTGTTTTTATAATTCCGAAGCCATCTGTCTCACAAAATCGTCTAAAAGACCATTTAAACCAATACCTCCCTTTTGTTTCTTTTCCTTATACATTAATTTTTTCCACGTTTTTGCGCTCAAGACAACTTTTCTCCTTCGCGTACACACTGTTTTTATGATTCCGAACCCATCTGACTCACAAAATCGTCTAAAAGACCATTTAAACCAATACCTCCCTTTTGTTTCTTTTCCTTATACATTCATTTTTTCCACGTTTTTGCACTCAAAACAACTTTTCTCCTTCGCGTACACACTGTTTTTAAGATTCCAAACCTATCTGACTCACAAAACTGTCTAAAAAGTCATTTAAACCAATACCGCCCTTTTGTTTCTTTTCCTTATACATTCATTTTTTCCACGTTTTAGCACTCAAAACAACTTTCCTCCTTCGCGTACACACTTTTGTTATGATTCCGAACACATCTGACTCACAAAATCGTTAAAAAGGCCATTTAAACCAATACCGCCCTTTTGTTTCTTTTCCTTATACATTCATTTTTTCCACGTTTTTCCAACTTTCTTCCTTCTCGTTTACACTTTTTTTATGAATCCGAACCCACCTGACTCACAAAATCGTCTAAAAGACCATTTAAACCCATACCACCCTTTTGTTTCTTTTCGTTATACATTAATTTTTTCCACGTTTCGGCACTCAAAACAACTTTTCTCCTTCGCGTACACACTTTTTTTATGATTCTGAAGCCATCTGTCTCACAAAATCGTCTAAAAGACCATTTAAACCAATACCTCCCTTTTGTTTCTTTTCCTTATACATTCATTTTTTCCACGTTTTTGCACTCAAAACAACTTTCCTCCTTCGCGTACACACTGTTTTTATTATTCCGAACCCGTCTGACTAACAAAATCGCCTAAAAGACCATTTAAACCAATACCACCCTTTTGTTTCTTTTCCTTATACATTAATTTTTTCCACGTTTTTGCACTCAAGACAACTTTTCTCCTTCGCGTACACACTGTTTTTATGATTCCGTACCCATCTGACTCACAAAATCGTCTAAAAGACCATTTAAACCAATACCTCCCTTTTGTCTCTTTTCCTTATACATTCATTTTTTCCACGTTTTTGCACTCAAAACAACTTTCCTCCTTCGCGTACACACTTTTTTTATGATTCCGAACCCATCTGACTCACTAAATCGTTAAAAAGGCCATTTAAACCAATACCGCCCTTCTGTTTCTTTTCCTTATACATTCATTTTTTCCACGTTTTTCCAACTTTCTTCCTTCTCGTACACACTTTTTTTATGAATCCGAACCCACCTGACTCACAAAATCGTCTAAAAGACCATTTAAACCCATACCACCCTTTTGTTTCTTTTCGTTATACATTAATTTTTTCCACGTTTCGGCACTCAAAACAACTTTCTTCCTTCTCGTACACACTTTTTTTATTATTCCAAACCCGTCTGTCTCACGAAATCGCCTAAAAGACCATTTAAACCAATACCTCCCTTTTGTTTCTTTTCCTTATACATTCATTGTTTTCCACGTTTTTGCACTCAAAACAACTTTCCTCCTTCGCGTACACACTGTTTGTAATATTCCAAACCCATCTGACTCACAAAACTGTCTAAAAAGCCATTTAAACCAATGCCGCCCTTTTGTTTTTTTTCGTTATACATTAATTTTTTCCACGTTTCGGCACTCAAAACAACTTTCTTCCTTCGCGTACACACTGTTTTTATAATTCCGAAGCCATCTGTCTCACAAAATCGTCTAAAAGACCATTTAAACCAATACCTCCCTTTTGTTAATATACAGTCCCTTATACATTAATTTTTTCCACGTTTTTGCACTCAAGACAACTTTTCTCCTTCGCGTACACACTGTTTTTATGATTCCGAACCCATCTGACTCACAAAATCGTCTAAAAGACCATTTAAACCAATACCTCCCTTTTGTTTCTTTTCCTTATAAATTCATTTTTTCCACGTTTTTGCACTCAAAACAACTTTCCTCCTTCGCGTACACACTGTTTTTATTATTCCGAACCCGTCTGACTAACAAAATCGCCTAAAAGACCATTTAAACCAATACCACCCTTTTGTTTCTTTTCCTTATACATTCATTTTTTCCACGTTTTTGCACTCAAAACAACTTTCCTCCTTCGCGTACACACTTTTTTTATGATTCCGAACCCATCTGACTCACAAAATCGTTAAAAAGGCCATTTAAACCAATACCGCCCTTTTGTTTCTTTTCCTTATACATTCATTTTTTCCACGTTTTTCCAACTTTCTTCCTTCTCGTACACACTTTTTTTATGAATCCGAACCCACCTGACTCACAAAACCGTCTAAAAGGCCATTTAAACCAATTCCGCCCATTTGTTTCTTTTCCTTATACATTCATTTTTCTTACGTTTTTGCACTCAAGACAACTTTCGTCCTTCGCGTACACACTGTTTTTATGATTCCGAACCCATCCGACTCACAAAATCGTCTAAAAGACCATTTAAACCCATACCACCCTTTTGTTTCTTTTCGTTATACATTAATTTTTTCCACGTTTTTGCAATCAAAACAACTTTCCTCCTTCGCGTACACACTGTTTTTAAGATTCCAAACCTATCTGACTCACAAAACTGTCTAAAAAGCCATTTAAACCAATACCGCCTTTTTGATTCTTTTCCTTATACATTCATTTTTTCCACGTTTTTCCAACTTTCCTCATTCGCGTACACACTGTTTTAAGATTCCAAACCTATCTGACTTACAAAACTGTCTAAAAAGCCATTTAAACCAATACCGCCCTTTTGTTTCTTTTCCTTATACATTCATTTTTTCCACGTTTTTGCACTCAAAACAACTTTCCTCCTTCGCGTACACACTTTTTTTATGATTCCGAACCCATCTGACTCACAAAATCGTTAAAAAGGCTATTTAAACCAATACCGCCCTTTTGTTTCTTTTCCTTATACATTCATTTTTTCCACGTTTTTGCACTCAAAACAACTTTCCTCCTTCGCGTACACACTTTTTTTATGATTCCGAACCCATCTGACTCACAAAATCGTTAAAAAGGCCATTTAAACCAATACCGCCCTTTTGTTTCTTTTCCTTATACATTCATTTTTTCCACGTTTTTCCAACTTTCCTCCTTCTCGTACACAGTTTTTTTATCATTCCGAACCCATCTGTCTCACAAAACTGTCTAAAAGGCCATTTAAACAAATACCGCCCATTTGTTTCTTTTCCTTATACATACATTTTTCTTACGTTTTTGCACTCAAGACAACTTTCGTCCTTCGCGTACACACTGTTTTTATGATTCCGAACCGATCCGACTCACAAAATCGTTAAAAACGCCATTTAAACCAATACCGCCCTTTTGTTTCTTTTCCTTATACATTCATTTTTTCCACGTTTTCCAACTTTCTTCCTTCTCGTACACACTTTTTTTATGAATCCGAACCCACCTGACTCACAAAACCGTCTAAAAGGCCATTTAAACCAATTCCGCCCATTTGTTTCTTTTCCTTATACATTCATTTTTCTTACGTTTTTGCACTCAAGACAACTTTCGTCCTTCGCGTACACACTGTTTTTATGATTCCGAACCCATCCGACTCACAAAATCGTCTAAAAGACCATTTAAACCCATACCACCCTTTTGTTTCTTTTCGTTATACATTAATTTTTTCCACGTTTTTGCAATCAAAACAACTTTCCTCCTTCGCGTACACACTGTTTTTAAGATTCCAAACTTATCTGACTCACAAAACTGTCTAAAAAGCCATTTAAACCAATACCGCCCTTTTGATTCTTTTCCTTATACATTCATTTTTTCCACGTTTTTCCAACTTTCCTCATTCGCGTACACACTGTTTTAAGATTCCAAACCTATCTGACTCACAAAACTGTCTAAAAAGCCATTTAAACCAATACCGCCCTTTTGTTTCTTTTCCTTATACATTCATTTTTTCCACGTTTTTGAACTCAAAACAACTTTCCTCCTTAGCGTACACACTGTTTTTAAGATTCCAAACCTATCTGACTCACAAAACTGTCTAAAAAGCCATTTAAACCAATACCGCCCTTTTGTTTCTTTTCCTTATACATTCCTTTTTTCCACGTTTTTGCACTCAAGACAACTTTTCTCCTTCGCGTACACACTGTTATTATTATTCCAAACCCGTCTGACTCACAAAATCGCCTAAAAGACCATTTAAACCAATACCTCCCTTTTGTTTCTTTTCCTTATACATTCATTTTTTCCACGTTTTTGCACTCAAAACAACTTTCCTCCTTCGCGTACACACTGTTTTTATTATTCCGAACCCGTCTGACTAACAAAATCGCCTAAAAGACCATTTAAACCAATACCACCCTTTTGTTTCTTTTCCTTATACATTCATTTTTCTTACGTTTTTGCACTCAAGACAACTTTCGTCCTTCGCGTACACATTGTTTTTATGATTCCGAACCCATCCGACTCACAAAATCGTCTAAAAGACCATTTAAACCAATACCTCCCTTTTGTTTCTTTTCCTTAGACATTCATTTTTTCCACGTTTTTGTACTCAAAACAACTTTCCTCCTTCGCGTACACACTTTTTTTATGATTCCGAACCCATCTCACAAAATCGTTAAAAAGGCCATTTAAACCAATACCGCCCTTTTGTTTCTTTTCCTTATACATTCATTTTTTCCACGTTTTTCCAACTTTCCTCCTTCTCGTACACACTTTTTTTATGATTCCGAACCCATCTGTCTCACAAAACTGTCTAAAAGGCCATTTAAACAAATACCGCCCATTTGTTTCTTTTCCTTATACATTCATTTTTCTTACGTTTTTGCACTCAGGACAACTTTCGTCCTTCGCGTAAACACTGTTTTTATGATTCCGAACCCATCCGACTCACAAAATCGTCTAAAAGACCATTTAAACCCATACCACCCTTTTGTTTCTTTTCGTTATACATTAATTTTTTCCACGTTTCGGCACTCAAAACAACTTTCCTCCTTCGCGTACACACTGTTTTTATAATTCCGAACCCACCTGACTCACAAAACCGTCTAAAAGGCCATTTAAACCCATACCACCCTTTTGTTTCTTTTCGTTACACATTAATTTTTTCCACGTTTCGGCACTCAAAACAACTTTCCTCCTTCGCGTACACACTTTTTTTATGATTCCGAACCCATCTGACTCACAAAATCGTTAAAAAGGCCATTTAAACCAATACCGCCCTTTTGTTTCTTTTCCTTATACATTCATTCTTTCCACGTTTTTCCAACTTTCCTCCTTCGCGTACACACAGTTTTTATGATTCCGAACCCATCCGACTCACAAAAACGTCTAAAAGACCATTTAAACCAATACCTCTGTTTTGTTTCTTTTCCTTATACATTCATTTTTTCCACGTTTTTGCACTCAAAACAACTTTCCTCCTTCGCGTAGACACTGTTTTTATGATTCCGAACCCATCTGACTCACAAAATCGCCTAAAAGACCATTTAAACCAATACCTCCCTTTTTTTTCTTTTCTTTATACATTCATTTTTTCCACGTTTTTGCACTCAAAACAACTTTCCTCCTTCGCGTACACACTGTTTTTAAGATTCCAAACCCATCTGAATCACAAAACTGTCTAAAAAGCCATTTAAACCAATACCGCCCTTATGTTTTTTTTTGTTATACATTAATTTTTTCCACTTTTTTCCAACTTTCCTCCTTCTCGTACACTTTTTATGATTCCGAACCCACCTGACTCACAAAATCGTCTAAAAGACCATTTAAACCAATACCTCCCTTTTGTTTTTTTTCCTTATACATTCATTTTTTCCACGTTTTTGCACTCAAAACAACTTTCCTCCTTCGCGTACACACAGTTTTTATGATTCCGAACCCATCTGACTCACAAAACGTCTGAAAGACCATTTAAACCAATACCGCCCTTTTTTTTCTTTTCCTTATACATTCATTTTTTCCACGTTTTTGCACTCTAAACAACTTTCCTCCTTCGCGTACACACAGTTTTTATGATTCCGAACCCATCTGACTCACAAAAACGTCTGAAAGACCATTTAAACCAATACCTACCTTTTGTTTCTTTTCCTTATACATTCATTTTTTCCACGTTTTTGCACTCAAAACAACTTTCCTCCTTCGCGTAAACACTGTTTTTAAGATTCCAAACCCATCTGACTCACAAAACTGTCTAAAAATCCATTTAAACCAATACCGCCCTTTTGTTTCTTTTCCTTATACATTCATTTTTTTCACGTTTTTGCACTCAAAATAACTTTCCTCCTTCGCGTACACACTTTTTTTATGATTCCGAACCCATCTCACTCACAAAATCGCCTAAAAGACCATTTAATCCAATACCCCCTTTTGTTTCTTTTCCTTATACATTCATTTTTTCCACTTTTTTGCACTCAAAACAACTTTACTCCTTCGCGTACACACTGTTTTTTAGATTCCAAACCCATCTGAATCAAAAACTGTCTAAAAAGTCATTTAAACCAATACCTCCCTTTTGTTTCTTTTTCTTATACATTCATTTTTTCCACGTTTTTCCAACTTTCCTCCTTCTCGTACACACTTCTTTTATGATTCCGAACCCATGTGTCTCACAAAATCGTCTAAAAGACCATTTAAACCAATACCTCCCTTTTGTTTCTTTTCCTTATACATTCATTTTTACCACGTTTTTGCAATCAAGACAACTTTCCTCCTTCGCGTACACACTGTTTTTATGATTCCGAACCCATCTGACTCACAAAATCGTCTAAAAGACCATTTAAGCCAATACCTCCCTTTTGCTTCTTTTTTTTACATTCATTTTTTCCACGTTTTTGCACTCAAAACAACTTTCCTCCTTCGCGTACACACTGTTTTTAAGATTCCAAACCTGTCAGACTCACAAAACTGTCTAAAAAGCCATTTAAACTAATACCGCCTTTTGATTCTTTTCCTTATACATTCATTTTTTCCACGTTTTTCGAACTTTCCTCCTTCGCGTACACACTGTTTTTAAGATTCCAAACCTATCTGACTCACAAAACTGTCTAAAAAGCCATTTAAGCCAATACCGCCCTTTTGTTTCTTTTCCTTATACATTCATTTTTTCCACGTTTTTGCACTCAAAACAACTTTCCTCCTTCGCGTACACACTTTTTTTATGATTCCGAACCCATCTGACTCACAAAATAGTTAAAAAGGCCATTTAAACCAATACCGCCCTTTTGTATTTTTTCCTTATACATTCATTTTTTCCACGTTTTTCCAACTTTCCTCCTTCTCGTACACACTTTTTTTATGATTCCGAACCCATCTGTCACACAAAACTGTCTAAAAGGCCATTTAAACAAATACCGCCATTGTTTCTTTTTCTTATACATTCATTTTTCTTACGTTTTTGCACTCAAGACAACTTTCGTCCTTCGCGTACACACTGTTTTTATGATTCCGAACCCATCCGACTCACAAAATCGTCTAAAAGACCATTTAAACCCATACCACCCTTTTGTTTCTTTTCCTTATACATTCATTTTTTCCACGTTTCGGCACTCAAAACAACTTTCCTCCTTCGCGTACACACTGATTGTATGATTCCGAACCCATCTGTCTCACAAAATCGTCTAAAAGTCCATTCAAACCAATACCTCCCTTTTGTTTCTTTTCCTTATACATTCATTTTTTCCACGTTTTTGCACTCAAAACAACTTTCTTCCTTCGCGTAAACACTGTTTTTAAGATTCCAAACCCATCTGACTCACAAAACTGTCTAAAAATCCATTTAAACCAATACCGCCCTTTTGTTTCTTTTCCTTATACATTTATTTTTTCCACGTTTTTGCACTCAAAATAACTTTCCTCCTTCGCGTACACACTTTTTTTATGATTTCGAACCCATCTCACTCACAAAATCGCCTAAAAGACCATTTAAACCAATACCCCCTTTTGTTTCTTTTCCTTATACATTCATTTTTTCCACTTTTTTGCACTCAAAACAACTTTACTCCTTCGCGTACACACTGTTTTTTAGATTCCAAACCCATCTGAATCAAAAACTGTCTAAAAAGTCATTTAAACCAATACCTCCCTTTTGTTTCTTTTTCTTATACATTCATTTTTTCCACGTTTTTCCAACTTTCCTCCTTCTCGTACACACTTCTTTTATGATTCCGAACCCATCTGTCTCACAAAATCGTCTAAAAGACCATTTAAACCAATACCTCCCTTTTGTTTCTTTTCCTTATACATTCATTTTTACCACTTTTTTGCACTCAAGACAACTTTCCTCCTTCGCGTACACACTGTTTTTATGATTCCGAACCCATCTGACTCACAAAATCGTCTAAAACACCATTTAAACCAATACCTCCCTTTTGCTTCTTTTTCTTATACATTCATTTTTTCCACGTTTTTGCACTCAAAACAACTTTCCTCCTTCGCGTACACACTGTTTTTAAGATTCCAAACCTATCTGACTCACAAAACTGTCTAAAAAGCCATTTAAACTAATACCGCCTTTTGATTCTTTTCCTTATACATTCATTTTTTCCACGTTTTTCGAACTTTCCTCCTTCGCGTACACACTGTTTTTAAGATTCCAAACCTATCTGACTCACAAAACTGTCTAAAAAGCTATTTAAACTAATACCGCCTTTTGATTCTTTTCCTTATACATTCATTTTTTCCACGTTTTTGCACTCAAAACAACTTTCCTCCTTCGCGTACACACTTTTTTTATGATTCCGAACCCATCTGACTCACAAAATAGTTAAAAAGGCCATTTAAACCAATACCGCCCTTTTGTATTTTTTCCTTATACATTCATTTTTTCCACGTTTTTCCAACTTTCCTCCTTCTCGTACACACTTTTTTTATGATTCCGAACCCATCTGTCTCACAAAACTGTCTAAAAGGCCATTTAAACAAATACCGCCCATTTGTTTCTTTTCCTTATACATTCACTAGCAGGCAACGCCCGCTTCGCTGGTCCCTATTTTTAAATGAATCACTATAATTACTGAATTCTCAAAATTGCATTAATTTTTATCGCGTGAAAAAAAAAAAGAGAAACAAAATCTGATAAGGAAAAATGTCGCACCGGGTTCTCACTGCCTTCGGAAAAAATTCCGAAAATGCTCTAACTCTTATTTCTATTATTTTCCCCCTTCCCCCCCCCCTCCCGTCTATCCTAATAATTTTACAAATTCGAAAATAACCGCAATCGATTTGTATCAAAAACCTCTATGCACCAGTTTTGAACGATCTATCTCTATTTTTATTTTTTTGCCCCTCCGCTCCCCCCCTTCCCGCCCCTCCCAATAATTTTAAAAATTCGAAAATATCCGCAATCGATTTGTAGGTATCGAAAACCTCTATGTACCAGTTTTGAATGATCTAACTCTATTTTTTATTTGGCCCTCCGCCCCCCTTCCCGGCCCTCCTAATAACTTTACACTTTCGAAAATATCCCCATTCGACTTGCAGACCTCTAAAACTTATCTGTACCAATTTTGAACGGCCTAACTGTATTTCTATTTGTTTTTGACCATAGCCCCCCCCCCCTTAACCCCCCCCCTTCCCGCTCCACCTAATAATTTTAAAAATTCGAAAATATCCGCAATCGATTTGTAAGTATCGAAAACATCTATATAAAAATTTTGAACGATCTAACTCTATTTTTATTTTTTTTGCCCCCCCTCTCCCCTCCCCCTTTCCCGGCCCTCCTAATAACTTTGCACTTTCGAAAATATCCCAATTCGACTTACAGGCATCTAAAACCTATCTGTACCAATTTTGAACGGCCTAACTGTATTTCTATTTGTTTTTGCCCCATAGCCCCCCCCCTTGCCGCCCCACCCCCCTTGCCGCTGCTCCTAATAATTTTACAAATTCGAAAATATCCGAAATCGATTTGTAGGTATCGAAAACCTCTATATACCAATTTTGAACGATCTAACTCTATTTTTATTTTTTGCCCCCCTCTCCCCTCCCCCCCTTTCTGCCCCTCCTAATAACTTTACACAATCGAAAATATCCTCATTCGACTTGCAGGCCTCTAAAACCTATCTGTATCAATTTTGAACGCCTTAACTGTATTTCTATTTGTTTTTGCCCCTTAGCCCCTCCCCCCCCCCTGCTGCCCCACCTGGGGGCTGAATTTCTAAAATTCCAGAAATTGGTTTTTAGATATTTGCATTAGCTATATTTTAGAGCAAAAATTTCACGCATATCTATTTTTTTGTTTGAGATACATAGGATTATGCGAAATCACGTTTTACGCATGTGAAATCACGTTTTGCCCCCCCGCCCCCCTTGGGGACCGAATTTTAAAAATTCCAGAAATTGTTTTTTTGACATTTGTATTAGCTATATTTTAAAGCAAAAATTTTACGGATATCTGTTTTTTTGTTTGAGATATGAAGGATTTTGTGAAATTATGTTTTGCCCCCCCTCCTCCCCTTGGGGGGCGAATTTTGTAAAATCGCTTCTTAGTGGATGCCTACGTCATAGAAAGAACATTGTCACAAAATTTCATGCTTCTAGGTCCAGGGGTTTGGTCTGAGCGTTGATAGATCACCCCCTCACTCACTCAGGAAGTGTTCTTTTATATATATAGATTTTTCTTACGTTTTTGCACTCAGGACAACTTTCGTCCTTCGCGTAAACACTGTTTTTATGATTCCGAACCCATCCGACTCACAAAATCGTCTAAAAGACCATTTAAACCCATACCACCCTTTTGTTTCTTTTCGTTATATATTTTTTTCCACGTTTTTGCACTCAAAACAACTTTCCTCCTTCGCGTACACACTGTTTTTATTATTCCGAACCCGTCTGACTAACAAAATCGCCTAAAAGACCATTTAAACCAATACCTCCCTTTTCTTTCTTTTCCTTATACATTCATTTTTCTTACGTTTTTGCACTCAAGACAACTTTCGTCCTTCGCGTTCACACTGTTTTTATCATTCCGAACCCATCCGACTCACAAAATCGTTAAAAAGGCCATTTAAACCAATACCGCCCTTTTGTTTCTTTTTCTTATACATTCATTTTTTCCACGTTTTTGCACTCAAAACAACTTTCCTCCTTCGCGTAAACACTGTTTTTAAGATTCCAAACCCATCTCACTCACAAAACTGTCTAAAAATCCATTTAAACCAATACCGCCCTTTTGTTTCTTTTCCTTATACATTCATTTTTTTCACGTTTTTGCACTCAAAATAACTTTCCTCCTTCGCGTACACACTTTTTTTATGATTCCGAACCCATCTCACTCACAAAATCGCCTAAAAGACCATTTAATCCAATACCCCCTTTTGTTTCTTTTCCTTATACATTCATTTTTTCCACTTTTTTGCACTCAAAACAACTTTACTCCTTCGCGTACACACTGTTTTTTAGATTCCAAACCCATCTGAATCAAAAACTGTCTAAAAAGTCATTTAAACCAATACCTCCCTTTTGTTTCTTTTTCTTATACATTCATTTTTTCCACGTTTTTCCAACTTTCCTCCTTCTCGTACACACTTCTTTTATGATTCCGAACCCATGTGTCTCACAAAATCGTCTAAAAGACCATTTAAACCAATACCTCCCTTTTGTTTCTTTTCCTTTTACATTCATTTTTACCACGTTTTTGCAATCAAGACAACTTTCCTCCTTCGCGTACACACTGTTTTTATGATTCCGAACCCATCTGACTCACAAAATCGTCTAAAAGACCATTTAAGCCAATACCTCCCTTTTGCTTCTTTTTTTTTACATTCATTTTTTCCACGTTTTTGCACTCAAAACAACTTTCCTCCTTCGCGTACACACTGTTTTTAAGATTCCAAACCTATCAGACTCACAAAACTGTCTAAAAAGCCATTTAAACTAATACCGCCTTTTGATTCTTTTCCTTATACATTCATTTTTTCCACGTTTTTCGAACTTTCCTCCTTCGCGTACACACTGTTTTTAAGATTCCAAACCTATCTGACTCACAAAACTGTCTAAAAAGCCATTTAAGCCAATACCGCCCTTTTGTTTCTTTTCCTTATACATTCATTTTTTCCACGTTTTTGCACTCAAAACAACTTTCCTCCTTCGCGTACACACTTTTTTTATGATTCCGAACCCATCTGACTCACAAAATAGTTAAAAAGGCCATTTAAACCAATACCGCCCTTTTGTATTTTTTCCTTATACATTCATTTTTTCCACGTTTTTCCAACTTTCCTCCTTCTCGTACACACTTTTTTTATGATTCCGAACCCATCTGTCACACAAAACTGTCTAAAAGGCCATTTAAACAAATACCGCCCATTTGTTTCTTTTCCTTATACATTCATTTTTCTTACGTATTTGCACTCAGGACAACTTTCGTCCTTCGCGTAAACACTGTTTTTATAATTCCGAACCCATCCGACTCACAAAATCGTCTAAAAGACCATTTAAACCCATACCGCCCATTTGTTTCTTTTTCTTATACATTCATTTTTCTTACGTTTTTGCACTCAAGACAACTTTCGTCCTTCGCGTACACACTGTTTTTATGATTCCGAACCCATCCGACTCACAAAATCGTCTAAAAGACCATTTAAACCCATACCACCCTTTTGTTTCTTTTCCTTATACATTCATTTTTTCCACGTTTCGGCACTCAAAACAACTTTCCTCCTTCGCGTACACACTGTTTGTATGATTCCGAACCCATCTGTCTCACAAAATCGTCTAAAAGTCCATTCAAACCAATACCTCCCTTTTGTTTCTTTTCCTTATACATTCATTTTTTCCACGTTTTTGCACTCAAAACAACTTTCTTCCTTCGCGTAAACACTGTTTTTAAGATTCCAAACCCATCTGACTCACAAAACTGTCTAAAAATCCATTTAAACCAATACCGCCCTTTTGTTTCTTTTCCTTATACATTTATTTTTTCCACGTTTTTGCACTCAAAATAACTTTCCTCCTTCGCGTACACACTTTTTTTATGATTTCGAACCCATCTCACTCACAAAATCGCCTAAAAGACCATTTAAACCAATACCCCCTTTTGTTTCTTTTCCTTATACATTCATTTTTTCCACTTTTTTGCACTCAAAACAACTTTACTCCTTCGCGTACACACTGTTTTTTAGATTCCAAACCCATCTGAATCAAAAACTGTCTAAAAAGTCATTTAAACCAATACCTCCCTTTTGTTTCTTTTTCTTATACATTCATTTTTTCCACGTTTTTCCAACTTTCCTCCTTCTCGTACACACTTCTTTTATGATTCCGAACCCATCTGTCTCACAAAATCGTCTAAAAGACCATTTAAACCAATACCTCCCTTTTGTTTCTTTTCCTTATACATTCATTTTTACCACTTTTTTGCACTCAAGACAACTTTCCTCCTTCGCGTACACACTGTTTTTATGATTCCGAACCCATCTGACTCACAAAATCGTCTAAAACACCATTTAAACCAATACCTCCCTTTTGCTTCTTTTTCTTATACATTCATTTTTTCCACGTTTTTGCACTCAAAACAACTTTCCTCCTTCGCGTACACACTGTTTTTAAGATTCCAAACCTATCTGACTCACAAAACTGTCTAAAAAGCCATTTAAACTAATACCGCCTTTTGATTCTTTTCCTTATACATTCATTTTTTCCACGTTTTTCGAACTTTCCTCCTTCGCGTACACACTGTTTTTAAGATTCCAAACCTATCTGACTCACAAAACTGTCTAAAAAGCTATTTAAACTAATACCGCCTTTTGATTCTTTTCCTTATACATTCATTTTTTCCACGTTTTTGCACTCAAAACAACTTTCCTCCTTCGCGTACACACTTTTTTTATGATTCCGAACCCATCTGACTCACAAAATAGTTAAAAAGGCCATTTAAACCAATACCGCCCTTTTGTATTTTTTCCTTATACATTCATTTTTTCCACGTTTTTCCAACTTTCCTCCTTCTCGTACACACTTTTTTTATGATTCCGAACCCATCTGTCTCACAAAACTGTCTAAAAGGCCATTTAAACAAATACCGCCCATTTGTTTCTTTTCCTTATACATTCATTTTTCTTACGTTTTTGCACTCAGGACAACTTTCGTCCTTCGCGTAAACACTGTTTTTATGATTCCGAACCCATCCGACTCACAAAATCGTCTAAAAGACCATTTAAACCCATACCACCCTTTTGTTTCTTTTCGTTATATATTTTTTTCCACGTTTTTGCACTCAAAACAACTTTCCTCCTTCGCGTACACACTGTTTTTATTATTCCGAACCCGTCTGACTAACAAAATCGCCTAAAAGACCATTTAAACCAATACCTCCCTTTTCTTTCTTTTCCTTATACATTCATTTTTCTTACGTTTTTGCACTCAAGACAACTTTCGTCCTTCGCGTTCACACTGTTTTTATCATTCCGAACCCATCCGACTCACAAAATCGTTAAAAAGGCCATTTAAACCAATACCGCCCTTTTGTTTCTTTTTCTTATACATTCATTTTTTCCACGTTTTTGCACTCAAAACAACTTTCCTCCTTCGCGTAAACACTGTTTTTAAGATTCCAAACCCATCTCACTCACAAAACTGTCTAAAAATCCATTTAAACCAATACCGCCCTTTTGTTTCTTTTCCTTATACATTCATTTTTCCCACGTTTTTCCAACTTTCCTCCTTCTCGTACACACTGTTTTTATGATTCCGAACCCATATGACTTACAAAATCGCCTAAAAAACCATTTAAACCAATACCTCCCTTTTGTTTTTTTTCCTTATACATTCATTTTTTCCACGTTTTTCCAACTTTCCTCCTTTTCGTTTACACTTTTTTTATTATTCCGAACCCACCTGACTCACAAAACCGTCTAAAAGACCATTTAAACCAATACCTCCATTTTGTTTCTTTTCCTTATACATTCATTTTTTCCACGTTTTTGCACTCAAAACAACTTTCCTCCTTCGCGTACACACTGTTTTTTAGATTCCAAACCCATCTGAATCAAAAACTGTCTAAAAAGTCATTTAAACTAATACCGCCTTTTGATTCTTTTCCTTATACATTCATTTTTTCAACGTTTTTCGAACTTTCCTCCTTCGCGTACACACTGTTTTTAACATTCCAAACCTATCTGACTCACAAAACTGTCTAAAAAGCTATTTAAACCAATACCGCCCTTTTGTTTCTTTTCTTTATACATTCATTTTTTCCACGTTTTTGCACTCAAAACAACTTTCCTCCTTCGCGTACACACTTTTTTTATGATTCCGAACCCACCTGACTCACAAAATAGTTAAAAAGGCCATTTAAACCAATACCGCCCTTTTGTTTCTTTTCCTTATACATTCATTTTTTCCACGTTTTTCCAACTTTCCTCCTTCTAGTACACACTTTTTTTATGATTCCGAACACATCTGTCTCACAAAACTGTCTAAAAGGCCATTTAAACAAATACCGCCCATTTGTTTCTTTTCCTTATACATTCATTTTTCTTACGTTTTTGCACTCAGGACAACTTTCGTCCTTCGCGTAAACACTGTTTTTATGATTCCGAACCCATCCGACTCACAAAATCGTCTAAAAGACCATTTAAACCCATACCACCCTTTTGTTTCTTTTCGTTATACATTAATTTTTTCCACGTTTTTGCACTCAAAACAACTTTCCTCCTTCGCGTACACACTGTTTTTATTATTCCGAACCCGTCTGACTAACAAAATCGCCTAAAAGACCATTTAAACCAATACCTCCCTTTTCTTTCTTTTCCTTATACATTCATTTTTCTTACGTTTTTGCACTCAAGACAACTTTCGTCCTTCGCGTACACACTGTTTTTATGATTCCGAACCCATCTGACTCACAAAACTGTCTAAAAGACCATTTAAACCAATACCTCCCTTTTGTTAATATACAGTCCCTTATACATTAATTTTTTCCACGTTTTTGCACTCAAGACAACTTTTCTCCTTCGCGTACACACTGTTTTTATGATTTCGAACCCATCTCACTCACAAAATCGCCTAAAAGACCATTTAAACCAATACCCCCTTTTGTTTCTTTTCCTTATACATTCATTTTTTCCACTTTTTTGCACTCAAAACAACTTTACTCCTTCGCGTACACACTGTTTTTTAGATTCCAAACCCATCTGAATCAAAAACTGTCTAAAAAGTCATTTAAACCAATACCTCCCTTTTGTTTCTTTTTCTTATACATTCATCTTTTCCACGTTTTTCCAACTTTCCTCCTTCTCGTACACACTTCTTTTATGATTCCGAACCCATCTGTCTCACAAAATCGTCTAAAAGACCATTTAAACCAATACCTCCCTTTTGTTTCTTTTCCTTATACATTCATTTTTACCACTTTTTTGCACTCAAGACAACTTTCCTCCTTCGCGTACACACTGTTTTTATGATTCCGAACCCATCTGACTCACAAAATCGTCTAAAACACCATTTAAACCAATACCTCCCTTTTGCTTCTTTTTCTTATACATTCATTTTTTCCACGTTTTTGCACTCAAAACAACTTTCCTCCTTCGCGTACACACTGTTTTTAAGATTCCAAACCTATCTGACTCACAAAACTGTCTAAAAAGCCATTTAAACTAATACCGCCTTTTGATTCTTTTCCTTATACATTCATTTTTTCCACGTTTTTCGAACTTTCCTCCTTCGCGTACACACTGTTTTTAAGATTCCAAACCTATCTGACTCACAAAACTGTCTAAAAAGCTATTTAAACTAATACCGCCTTTTGATTCTTTTCCTTATACATTCATTTTTTCCACGTTTTTGCACTCAAAACAACTTTCCTCCTTCGCGTACACACTTTTTTTATGATTCCGAACCCATCTGACTCACAAAATAGTTAAAAAGGCCATTTAAACCAATACCGCCCTTTTGTATTTTTTCCTTATACATTCATTTTTTCCACGTTTTTCCAACTTTCCTCCTTCTCGTACACACTTTTTTTATGATTCCGAACCCATCTGTCTCACAAAACTGTCTAAAAGGCCATTTAAACAAATACCGCCCATTTGTTTCTTTTCCTTATACATTCATTTTTCTTACGTTTTTGCACTCAGGACAACTTTCGTCCTTCGCGTAAACACTGTTTTTATGATTCCGAACCCATCCGACTCACAAAATCGTCTAAAAGACCATTTAAACCCATACCACCCTTTTGTTTCTTTTCGTTATATATTTTTTTCCACGTTTTTGAACTCAAAACAACTTTCCTCCTTCGCGTACACACTGTTTTTATTATTCCGAACCCGTCTGACTAACAAAATCGCCTAAAAGACCATTTAAACCAATACCTCCCTTTTCTTTCTTTTCCTTATACATTCATTTTTCTTACGTTTTTGCACTCAAGACAACTTTCGTCCTTCGCGTTCACACTGTTTTTATCATTCCGAACCCATCCGACTCACAAAATCGTTAAAAAGGCCATTTAAACCAATACCGCCCTTTTGTTTCTTTTTCTTATACATTCATTTTTTCCACGTTTTTGCACTCAAAACAACTTTCCTCCTTCGCGTAAACACTGTTTTTAAGATTCCAAACCCATCTGACTCACAAAACTGTCTAAAAATCCATTTAAACCAATACCGCCCTTTTGTTTCTTTTCCTTATACATTCATTTTTCCCACGTTTTTCCAACTTTCCTCCTTCTCGTACACACTGTTTTTATGATTCCGAACCCATATGACTTACAAAATCGTCTAAAAAACCATTTAAACCAATACCTCCCTTTTGTTTTTTTTCCTTATACATTCATTTTTTCCACGTTTTTCCAACTTTCCTCCTTTTCGTTTACACTTTTTTTATTATTCCGAACCCACCTGACTCACAAAACCGTCTAAAAGACCATTTAAACCAATACCTCCATTTTGTTTCTTTTCCTTATACATTCATTTTTTCCACGTTTTTGCACTCAAAACAACTTTCCTCCTTCGCGTACACACTGTTTTTTAGATTCCAAACCCATCTGAATCAAAAACTGTCTAAAAAGTCATTTAAACTAATACCGCCTTTTGATTCTTTCATTCATTTTTTCAACGTTTTTCGAACTTTCCTCCTTCGCGTACACACTGTTTTTAACATTCCAAACCTATCTGACTCACAAAACTGTCTAAAAAGCTATTTAAACCAATACCGCCCTTTTGTTTCTTTTCTTTATACATTCATTTTTTCCACGTTTTTGCACTCAAAACAACTTTCCTCCTTCGCGTACACACTTTTTTTTATGATTCCGAACCCACCTGACTCACAAAATAGTTAAAAAGGCCATTTAAACCAATACCGCCCTTTTGTTTCTTTTCCTTATACATTCATTTTTTCCACGTTTTTCCAACTTTCCTCCTTCTAGTACACACTTTTTTTATGATTCCGAACACATCTGTCTCACAAAACTGTCTAAAAGGCCATTTAAACAAATACCGCCCATTTGTTTCTTTTCCTTATACATTCATTTTTCTTACGTTTTTGCACTCAGGACAACTTTCGTCCTTCGCGTAAACACTGTTTTTATGATTCCGAACCCATCCGACTCACAAAATCGTCTAAAAGACCATTTAAACCCATACCACCCTTTTGTTTCTTTTCGTTATACATTAATTTTTTCCACTTTTTTGCACTCAAAACAACTTTCCTCCTTCGCGTACACACTGTTTTTATTATTCCGAACCCGTCTGACTAACAAAATCGCCTAAAAGACCATTTAAACCAATACCTCCCTTTTCTTTCTTTTCCTTATACATTCATTTTTCTTACGTTTTTGCACTCAAGACAACTTTCGTCCTTCGCGTACACACTGTTTTTATGATTCCGAACCCATCCGACTCACAAAATCGTTAAAAAGGCCATTTAAACCAATACCGCCCTTTTGTTTCTTTTTCTTATACATTCATTTTTTCCACGTTTTTGCACTCAAAACAACTTTCCTCCTTCGCGTACACACTGTTTTTATTTTTCCGAACCCGTCTGACTAACAAAATCGCCTAAAAGACCATTTAAACCAATACCTCCCTTTTCTTTCTTTTCCTTATACATTCATTTTTCTTACGTTTTTGCACTCAAGACAACTTTCGTCCTTCGCGTACACACTGTTTTTATGATTCCGAACCCATCCGACTCACAAAATCGTTAAAAAGGCCATTTAAACCAATACCGCCCTTTTGTTTCTTTTTCTTATACATTCATTTTTTACACGTTTTTGCACTCAAAACAACATTCCTCCTTCTTGTACACACTTTTCTGATAATTCTGAACCCACCTGACTCCCAAAATCGCCTAAAAGACCATTTAAACCAATACCTCCCTTTTCTTTCTTATCGTTATACATTAATTTTTTCCACGTTTCGGCACTCAAAACAACTTTCCTCCTTCGCGTACACACTGTTTTTATAATTCCGAAGCCATCTGTCTCACAAAATCGTCTAAAAGACCATTTAAACCAATACCTCCCTTTTGTTAATATACAGTCCCTTATACATTAATTTTTTCCACGTTTTTGCACTCAAGACAACTTTTTTCCTTCGCGTACACACTGTTTTTAAGATTCCAAACCTATCTGACTCACAAAACTGTCTAAAAAGGCATTTAAACCAATACCGCCCTTTTGTTTCTTTTCCTTATACATTCATTTTTTCCACGTTTTTCCAACTTCCTTCCTTCTCGTACACACTTTTTTTATGAATCCGAACACACCTGACTCACAAAACCGTCTAAAAGGCCATTTAAACCAATACCGCCCATTTGTTTCTTTTCCTTATACATTCATTTTTCTTACGTTTTTGCACACAAGATAACTTTCGTCCTTCGCGTACACACTGTTTTTATTATTCCGAACCCATCCGACTCACAAAATCGTCTAAAAGACCATTTAAACCCATACCACCCTTTTGTTTCTTTTCGTTATACATTAATTTTTTCCACGTTTCGGCACTCAAAACAACTTTCCTCCTTCGCGTACACACTGTTTGTATGATTCCGAACCCATCTGTCTCACAAAATCGTCTAAAAGACCATTTAAACCAATACCTTCCTTTTGTTTCTTTTCCTTATACATTCATTTTTTCCACGTTTTTGCACTCAAAACAACTTTCCGCCTTCGCGTACACACTTTTTTTATGATTCCGAACCCATCTGTCTCAGAAAATCGTCTAAAAGACCATTTAAACCAATACCTCCCTTTTGTTTCTTTTCCTTATACATTCATTTTTTCCACGTTTTTGCACTCAAAACAACTTTCCTCCTTCGCGTAAACACTGTTTTTAAGATTCCAAACCCATCTGACTCACAAAACTGTCTAAAAAGCCATTTAAACCAATACCGCCCTTTTGTTTCTTTTCCTTATACAATTATTTTTTCCACGTTTTTGCACTCAAAATAACTTTCCTCCTTCGCGTACACACTTTTTTTATGATTCCGAACCCATCTGACTCACAAAATCGTTAAAAAGGCCATTTAAACCAATACCGCCCTTTTGTTTCTTTTCCTTATACATTCATTTTTCCCACGTTTTTCCAACTTTCCTCCTTCTCGTACACACTGTTTTTATGATTCCGAACCCATATGACTTACAAAATCGCCTAAAAAACCATTTAAACCAATACCTCCCTTTTGTTTTTTTTCCTTATACATTGATTTTTTCCACATTTTTCCAACTTTCCTCCTTTTCGTTTACACTTTTTTTATTATTCCGAACCCACCTGACTCACAAAACCGTCTAAAAGACCATTTAAACCAATACCTCCATTTTGTTTCTTTTCCTTATACATTCATTTTTTCCACGTTTTTGCACTCAAAACAACTTTCCGCCTTCGCGTACACACTTTTTTTATGATTCCGAACCCATCTGTCTCACCAAATCGTCTAAAAGACCATTTAAACCAATACCTCCCTTTTGTTTCTTTTCCTTATAAATTCATTTTTTGCACGTTTTTGCACTCAAGACAACTTTCGTCCTTCGCGTACACATGTTTTTATGATTCCGAACCCATCCGACTCACAAAATCGTTAAAAAGGCCATTTAAACCAATACCGCCCTTTTGTTTCTTTTCGTTATATATTTTTTTCCACGTTTTTGCACTCAAAACAACTTTCCTCCTTCGCGTACACACTGTTTTTATTATTCCGAACCCGTCTGACTAACAAAATCGCCTAAAAGACCATTTAAACCAATACCTCCCTTTTCTTTCTTTTCCTTATACATTCATTTTTCTTACGTTTTTGCACTCAAGACAACTTTCGTCCTTCGCGTTCACACTGTTTTTATCATTCCGAACCCATCCGACTCACAAAATCGTTAAAAAGGCCATTTAAACCAATACCGCCCTTTTGTTTCTTTTTCTTATACATTCATTTTTTCCACGTTTTTGCACTCAAAACAACTTTCCTCCTTCGCGTAAACACTGTTTTTAAGATTCCAAACCCATCTGACTCACAAAACTGTCTAAAAATCCATTTAAACCAATACCGCCCTTTTGTTTCTTTTCCTTATATATTCATTTTTTCCACGTTTTTGCACTCAAAACAACTTTCCTCCTTCGCGTAAACACTGTTTTTAAAATTCCAAACCCATCTGACTCACAAAACTGTCTAAAAATCCATTTAAACTAATACCGCCCTTTTGTTTCTTTTCCTTATATATTCATTTTTTCCACGTTTTTGCACTCAAAATAACTTTCCTCCTTCGCGTACACACTTTTTTTATGATTCCGAACCCATCTCACTCACAAAATCGCCTAAAAGACCATTTAAACCAATACCCCCTTTTGTTTCTTTTCCTTATACATTCATTTTTTCCACTTTTTTGCACTCAAAACAACTTTCCTCCTTCGCGTACACACTGTTTTTTAGATTCCAAACCCATCTGAATCAAAAACTGTCTAAAAAGTCATTTAAACTAATACCGCCTTTTGATT
Source organism: Salticus scenicus (assembly GCA_963930645.1). NCBI lineage: Eukaryota > Metazoa > Arthropoda > Arachnida > Araneae > Salticidae > Salticus > Salticus scenicus. Next base: position 433,683 of record CAWVNO010002049.1, read on the forward strand.
CTTTTCCTTATACATTCATTTTTTCAACGTTTTTCGAACTTTCCTCCTTCGCGTACACACTGTTTTTAACATTCCAAACCTATCTGACTCACAAAACTGTCTAAAAAGCTATTTAAACCAATACCGCCCTTTTGTTTCTTTTCTTTATACATTCATTTTTTCCACGTTTTTGCACTCAAAACAACTTTCCTCCTTCGCGTACACACTTTTTTTATGATTCCGAACCCACCTGACTCACAAAATAGTTAAAAAGGCCATTTAAACCAATACCGCCCTTTTGTTTCTTTTCCTTATACATTCATTTTTTCCACGTTTTTCCAACTTTCCTCCTTCTAGTACACACTTTTTTTATGATTCCGAACACATCTGTCTCACAAAACTGTCTAAAAGGCCATTTAAACAAATACCGCCCATTTGTTTCTTTTCCTTATACATTCATTTTTCTTACGTTTTTGCACTCAGGACAACTTTCGTCCTTCGCGTAAACACTGTTTTTATGATTCCGAACCCATCCGACTCACAAAATCGTCTAAAAGACCATTTAAACCCATACCACCCTTTTGTTTCTTTTCGTTATACATTAATTTTTTCCACGTTTTTGCACTCAAAACAACTTTCCTCCTTCGCGTACACACTGTTTTTATTATTCCGAACCCGTCTAACAAAATCGCCTAAAAGACCATTTAAACCAATACCTCCCTTTTCTTTCTTTTCCTTATACATTCATTTTTCTTACGTTTTTGCACTCAAGACAACTTTCGTCCTTCGCGTACACACTGTTTTTATGATTCCGAACCCATCCGACTCACAAAATCGTTAAAAAGGCCATTTAAACCAATACCGCCCTTTTGTTTCTTTTTCTTATACATTCATTTTTTCCACGTTTTTGCACTCAAAACAACTTTCCTCCTTCGCGTACACACTGTTTTTATTTTTCCGAACCCGTCTGACTAACAAAATCGCCTAAAAGACCATTTAAACCAATACCTCCCTTTTCTTTCTTTTCCTTATACATTCATTTTTCTTACGTTTTTGCACTCAAGACAACTTTCGTCCTTCGCGTACACACTGTTTTTATGATTCCGAACCCATCCGATTCACAAAATCGTTAAAAAGGCCATTTAAACCAATACCGCCCTTTTGTTTCTTTTTCTTATACATTCATTTTTTACACGTTTTTGCACTCAAAACAACATTCCTCCTTCTTGTACACACTTTTCTGATAATTCTGAACCCACCTGACTCCCAAAATCGCCTAAAAGACCATTTAAACCAATACCTCCCTTTTCTTTCTTATCGTTATACATTAATTTTTTCCACGTTTCGGCACTCAAAACAACTTTCCTCCTTCGCGTACACACTGTTTTTATAATTCCGAAGCCATCTGTCTCACAAAATCGTCTAAAAGACCATTTAAACCAATACCTCCCTTTTGTTAATATACAGTCCCTTATACATTAATTTTTTCCACGTTTTTGCACTCAAGACAACTTTTTTCCTTCGCGTACACACTGTTTTTAAGATTCCAAACCTATCTGACTCACAAAACTGTCTAAAAAGGCATTTAAACCAATACCGCCCTTTTGTTTCTTTTCCTTATACATTCATTTTTTCCACGTTTTTCCAACTTCCTTCCTTCTCGTACACACTTTTTTTATGAATCCGAACACACCTGACTCACAAAACCGTCTAAAAGGCCATTTAAACCAATACCGCCCATTTGTTTCTTTTCCTTATACATTCATTTTTCTTACGTTTTTGCACTCAAGACAACTTTCGTCCTTCGCGTACACACTGTTTTTATTATTCCGAACCCATCCGACTCACAAAATCGTCTAAAAGACCATTTAAACCCATACCACCCTTTTGTTTCTTTTCGTTATACATTAATTTTTTCCACGTTTCGGCACTCAAAACAACTTTCCTCCTTCGCGTACACACTGTTTGTATGATTCCGAACCCATCTGTCTCACAAAATCGTCTAAAAGACCATTTAAACCAATACCTTCCTTTTGTTTCTTTTCCTTATACATTCATTTTTTCCACGTTTTTGCACTCAAAACAACTTTCCGCCTTCGCGTACACACTTTTTTTATGATTCCGAACCCATCTGTCTCAGAAAATCGTCTAAAAGACCATTTAAACCAATACCTCCCTTTTGTTTCTTTTCCTTATACATTCATTTTTTCCACGTTTTTGCACTCAAAACAACTTTCCTCCTTCGCGTAAACACTGTTTTTAAGATTCCAAACCCATCTGACTCACAAAACTGTCTAAAAAGCCATTTAAACCAATACCGCCCTTTTGTTTCTTTTCCTTATACAATTATTTTTTCCACGTTTTTGCACTCAAAATAACTTTCCTCCTTCGCGTACACACTTTTTTTATGATTCCGAACCCATCTGACTCACAAAATCGTTAAAAAGGCCATTTAAACCAATACCGCCCTTTTGTTTCTTTTCCTTATACATTCATTTTTCCCACGTTTTTCCAACTTTCCTCCTTCTCGTACACACTGTTTTTATGATTCCGAACCCATATGACTTACAAAATCGCCTAAAAAACCATTTAAACCAATACCTCCCTTTTGTTTTTTTTCCTTATACATTCATTTTTTCCACATTTTTCCAACTTTCCTCCTTTTCGTTTACACTTTTTTTATTATTCCGAACCCACCTGACTCACAAAACCGTCTAAAAGACCATTTAAACCAATACCTCCATTTTGTTTCTTTTCCTTATACATTCATTTTTTCCACGTTTTTGCACTCAAAACAACTTTCCGCCTTCGCGTACACACTTTTTTTATGATTCCGAACCCATCTGTCTCACAAAATCGTCTAAAAGACCATTTAAACCAATACCTCCCTTTTGTTTCTTTTCCTTATAAATTCATTTTTTGCACGTTTTTGCACTCAAGACAACTTTCGTCCTTCGCGTACACATGTTTTTATGATTCCGAACCCATCCGACTCACAAAATCGTTAAAAAGGCCATTTAAACCAATACCGCCCTTTTGTTTCTTTTCGTTATATATTTTTTTCCACGTTTTTGCACTCAAAACAACTTTCCTCCTTCGCGTACACACTGTTTTTATTATTCCGAACCCGTCTGACTAACAAAATCGCCTAAAAGACCATTTAAACCAATACCTCCCTTTTCTTTCTTTTCCTTATACATTCATTTTTCTTACGTTTTTGCACTCAAGACAACTTTCGTCCTTCGCGTTCACACTGTTTTTATCATTCCGAACCCATCCGACTCACAAAATCGTTAAAAAGGCCATTTAAACCAATACCGCCCTTTTGTTTCTTTTTCTTATACATTCATTTTTTCCACGTTTTTGCACTCAAAACAACTTTCCTCCTTCGCGTAAACACTGTTTTTAAGATTCCAAACCCATCTGACTCACAAAACTGTCTAAAAATCCATTTAAACCAATACCGCCCTTTTGTTTCTTTTCCTTATATATTCATTTTTTCCACGTTTTTGCACTCAAAACAACTTTCCTCCTTCGCGTAAACACTGTTTTTAAAATTCCAAACCCATCTGACTCACAAAACTGTCTAAAAATCCATTTAAACTAATACCGCCCTTTTGTTTCTTTTCCTTATATATTCATTTTTTCCACGTTTTTGCACTCAAAATAACTTTCCTCCTTCGCGTACACACTTTTTTTATGATTCCGAACCCATCTCACTCACAAAATCGCCTAAAAGACCATTTAAACCAATACCCCCTTTTGTTTCTTTTCCTTATACATTCATTTTTTCCACTTTTTTGCACTCAAAACAACTTTCCTCCTTCGCGTACACACTGTTTTTTAGATTCCAAACCCATCTGAATCAAAAACTGTCTAAAAAGTCATTTAAACTAATACCGCCTTTTGATTCTTTTCCTTATACATTCATTTTTTCAACGTTTTTCGAACTTTCCTCCTTCGCGTACACACTGTTTTTAACATTCCAAACCTATCTGACTCACAAAACTGTCTAAAAAGCTATTTAAACCAATACCGCCCTTTTGTTTCTTTTCTTTATACATTCATTTTTTCCACGTTTTTGCACTCAAAACAACTTTCCTCCTTCGCGTACACACTTTTTTTATGATTCCGAACCCACCTGACTCACAAAATAGTTAAAAAGGCCATTTAAACCAATACCGCCCTTTTGTTTCTTTTCCTTATACATTCATTTTTTCCACGTTTTTCCAACTTTCCTCCTTCTAGTACACACTTTTTTTATGATTCCGAACACATCTGTCTCACAAAACTGTCTAAAAGGCCATTTAAACAAATACCGCCCATTTGTTTCTTTTCCTTATACATTCATTTTTCTTACGTTTTTGCACTCAGGACAACTTTCGTCCTTCGCGTAAACACTGTTTTTATGATTCCGAACCCATCCGACTCACAAAATCGTCTAAAAGACCATTTAAACCCATACCACCCTTTTGTTTCTTTTCGTTATACATTAATTTTTTCCACGTTTTTGCACTCAAAACAACTTTCCTCCTTCGCGTACACACTGTTTTTATTATTCCGAACCCGTCTAACAAAATCGCCTAAAAGACCATTTAAACCAATACCTCCCTTTTCTTTCTTTTCCTTATACATTCATTTTTCTTACGTTTTTGCACTCAAGACAACTTTCGTCCTTCGCGTACACACTGTTTTTATGATTCCGAACCCATCCGACTCACAAAATCGTTAAAAAGGCCATTTAAACCAATACCGCCCTTTTGTTTCTTTTTCTTATACATTCATTTTTTCCACGTTTTTGCACTCAAAACAACTTTCCTCCTTCGCGTACACACTGTTTTTATTTTTCCGAACCCGTCTGACTAACAAAATCGCCTAAAAGACCATTTAAACCAATACCTCCCTTTTCTTTCTTTTCCTTATACATTCATTTTTCTTACGTTTTTGCACTCAAGACAACTTTCGTCCTTCGCGTACACACTGTTTTTATGATTCCGAACCCATCCGACTCACAAAATCGTTAAAAAGGCCATTTAAACCAATACCGCCCTTTTGTTTCTTTTTCTTATACATTCATTTTTTACACGTTTTTGCACTCAAAACAACATTCCTCCTTCTTGTACACACTTTTCTGATAATTCTGAACCCACCTGACTCCCAAAATCGCCTAAAAGACCATTTAAACCAATACCTCCCTTTTCTTTCTTATCGTTATACATTAATTTTTTCCACGTTTCGGCACTCAAAACAACTTTCCTCCTTCGCGTACACACTGTTTTTATAATTCCGAAGCCATCTGTCTCACAAAATCGTCTAAAAGACCATTTAAACCAATACCTCCCTTTTGTTAATATACAGTCCCTTATACATTAATTTTTTCCACGTTTTTGCACTCAAGACAACTTTTTTCCTTCGCGTACACACTGTTTTTAAGATTCCAAACCTATCTGACTCACAAAACTGTCTAAAAAGGCATTTAAACCAATACCGCCCTTTTGTTTCTTTTCCTTATACATTCATTTTTTCCACGTTTTTCCAACTTCCTTCCTTCTCGTACACACTTTTTTTATGAATCCGAACACACCTGACTCACAAAACCGTCTAAAAGGCCATTTAAACCAATACCGCCCATTTGTTTCTTTTCCTTATACATTCATTTTTCTTACGTTTTTGCACTCAAGACAACTTTCGTCCTTCGCGTACACACTGTTTTTATTATTCCGAACCCATCCGACTCACAAAATCGTCTAAAAGACCATTTAAACCCATACCACCCTTTTGTTTCTTTTCGTTATACATTAATTTTTTCCACGTTTCGGCACTCAAAACAACTTTCCTCCTTCGCGTACACACTGTTTGTATGATTCCGAACCCATCTGTCTCACAAAATCGTCTAAAAGACCATTTAAACCAATACCTTCCTTTTGTTTCTTTTCCTTATACATTCATTTTTTCCACGTTTTTGCACTCAAAACAACTTTCCGCCTTCGCGTACACACTTTTTTTATGATTCCGAACCCATCTGTCTCAGAAAATCGTCTAAAAGACCATTTAAACCAATACCTCCCTTTTGTTTCTTTTCCTTATACATTCATTTTTTCCACGTTTTTGCACTCAAAACAACTTTCCTCCTTCGCGTAAACACTGTTTTTAAGATTCCAAACCCATCTGACTCACAAAACTGTCTAAAAAGCCATTTAAACCAATACCGCCCTTTTGTTTCTTTTCCTTATACATTCATTTTTTCCACGTTTTTGCACTCAAAATAACTTTCCTCCTTCGCGTACACACTTTTTTTATGATTCCGAACCCATCTGACTCACAAAATCGTTAAAAAGGCCATTTAAACCAATACCGCCCTTTTGTTTCTTTTCCTTATACATTCATTTTTCCCACGTTTTTCCAACTTTCCTCCTTCTCGTACACACTGTTTTTATGATTCCGAACCCATATGACTTACAAAATCGCCTAAAAAACCATTTAAACCAATACCTCCCTTTTGTTTTTTTTCCTTATACATTCATTTTTTCCACGTTTTTCCAACTTTCCTCCTTTTCGTTTACACTTTTTTTATTATTCCGAACCCACCTGACTCACAAAACCGTCTAAAAGACCATTTAAACCAATACCTCCATTTTGTTTCTTTTCCTTATACATTCATTTTTTCCACGTTTCGGCACTCAAAATAACTTTCCTCCTTCGCGTACACACTTTTTTTATGATTCCGAACCCATCTGACTTACAAAATCGTTAAAAAGGCCATTTAAACCAATACCGCCCTTTTGTTTCTTTTCCTTATACATTCATTTTTCCCACGTTTTTCCAACTTTCCTCCTTCTCGTACACACTGTTTTTATGATTCCGAACCCATATGACTTACAAAATCGCCTAAAAAACCATTTAAACCAATACCTCCCTTTTGTTTTTTTTCCTTATACATTCATTTTTTCCACGTTTTTCCAACTTTCCTCCTTTTCGTTTACACTTTTTTTATTATTCCGAACCCACCTGACTCACAAAACCGTCTAAAAGACCATTTAAACCAATACCTCCATTTTGTTTCTTTTCCTTATACATTCATTTTTTCCACGTTTTTGCACTCAAAACAACTTTCCTCCTTCGCGTACACACTGTTTTTTAGATTCCAAACCCATCTGAATCAAAAACTGTCTAAAAAGTCATTTAAACTAATACCGCCTTTTGATTCTTTCATTCATTTTTTCAACGTTTTTCGAACTTTCCTCCTTCGCGTACACACTGTTTTTAACATTCCAAACCTATCTGACTCACAAAACTGTCTAAAAAGCTATTTAAACCAATACCGCCCTTTTGTTTCTTTTCTTTATACATTCATTTTTTCCACGTTTTTGCACTCAAAACAACTTTCCTCCTTCGCGTACACACTTTTTTTATGATTCCGAACCCACCTGACTCACAAAATAGTTAAAAAGGCCATTTAAACCAATACCGCCCTTTTGTTTCTTTTCCTTATACATTCATTTTTTCCACGTTTTTCCAACTTTCCTCCTTCTAGTACACACTTTTTTTATGATTCCGAACACATCTGTCTCACAAAACTGTCTAAAAGGCCATTTAAACAAATACCGCCGATTTGTTTCTTTTCCTTATACATTCATTTTTCTTACGTTTTTGCACTCAGGACAACTTTCGTCCTTCGCGTAAACACTGTTTTTATGATTCCGAACCCATCCGACTCACAAAATCGTCTAAAAGACCATTTAAACCCATACCACCCTTTTGTTTCTTTTCGTTATACATTAATTTTTTCCACGTTTTTGCACTCAAAACAACTTTCCTCCTTCGCGTACACACTGTTTTTATTATTCCGAACCCGTCTGACTAACAAAATCGCCTAAAAGACCATTTAAACCAATACCTCCCTTTTCTTTCTTTTCCTTATACATTCATTTTTCTTACGTTTTTGCACTCAAGACAACTTTCGTCCTTCGCGTACACACTGTTTTTATGATTCCGAACCCATCCGACTCACAAAATCGTTAAAAAGGCCATTTAAACCAATACCGCCCTTTTGTTTCTTTTTCTTATACATTCATTTTTTCCACGTTTTTGCACTCAAAACAACTTTCCTCCTTCGCGTACACACTGTTTTTATTTTTCCGAACCCGTCTGACTAACAAAATCGCCTAAAAGACCATTTAAACCAATACCTCCCTTTTCTTTCTTTTCCTTATACATTCATTTTTCTTACGTTTTTGCACTCAAGACAACTTTCGTCCTTCGCGTACACACTGTTTTTATGATTCCGAACCCATCCGACTCACAAAATCGTTAAAAAGGCCATTTAAACCAATACCGCCCTTTTGTTTCTTTTTCTTATACATTCATTTTTTACACGTTTTTGCACTCAAAACAACATTCCTCCTTCTTGTACACACTTTTCTGATAATTCTGAACCCACCTGACTCCCAAAATCGCCTAAAAGACCATTTAAACCAATACCTCCCTTTTCTTTCTTATCGTTATACATTAATTTTTTCCACGTTTCGGCACTCAAAACAACTTTCCTCCTTCGCGTACACACTGTTTTTATAATTCCGAAGCCATCTGTCTCACAAAATCGTCTAAAAGACCATTTAAACCAATACCTCCCTTTTGTTAATATACAGTCCCTTATACATTAATTTTTTCCACGTTTTTGCACTCAAGACAACTTTTTTCCTTCGCGTACACACTGTTTTTAAGATTCCAAACCTATCTGACTCACAAAACTGTCTAAAAAGGCATTTAAACCAATACCGCCCTTTTGTTTCTTTTCCTTATACATTCATTTTTTCCACGTTTTTCCAACTTCCTTCCTTCTCGTACCTTCCTTCCTTCTGACTCACAAAACCGTCTAAAAGGCCATTTAAACCAATACCGCCCATTTGTTTCTTTTCCTTATACATTCATTTTTCTTACGTTTTTGCACACAAGATAACTTTCGTCCTTCGCGTACACACTGTTTTTATTATTCCGAACCCATCCGACTCACAAAATCGTCTAAAAGACCATTTAAACCCATACCACCCTTTTGTTTCTTTTCGTTATACATTAATTTTTTCCACGTTTCGGCACTCAAAACAACTTTCCTCCTTCGCGTACACACTGTTTGTATGATTCCGAACCCATCTGTCTCACAAAATCGTCTAAAAGACCATTTAAACCAATACCTTCCTTTTGTTTCTTTTCCTTATACATTCATTTTTTCCACGTTTTTGCACTCAAAACAACTTTCCGCCTTCGCGTACACACTTTTTTTATGATTCCGAACCCATCTGTCTCAGAAAATCGTCTAAAAGACCATTTAAACCAATACCTCCCTTTTGTTTCTTTTCCTTATACATTCATTTTTTCCACGTTTTTGCACTCAAAACAACTTTCCTCCTTCGCGTAAACACTGTTTTTAAGATTCCAAACCCATCTGACTCACAAAACTGTCTAAAAAGCCATTTAAACCAATACCGCCCTTTTGTTTCTTTTCCTTATACAATTATTTTTTCCACGTTTTTGCACTCAAAATAACTTTCCTCCTTCGCGTACACACTTTTTTTATGATTCCGAACCCATCTGACTCACAAAATCGTTAAAAAGGCCATTTAAACCAATACCGCCCTTTTGTTTCTTTTCCTTATACATTCATTTTTCCCACGTTTTTCCAACTTTCCTCCTTCTCGTACACACTGTTTTTATGATTCCGAACCCATATGACTTACAAAATCGCCTAAAAAACCATTTAAACCAATACCTCCCTTTTGTTTTTTTTCCTTATACATTCATTTTTTCCACATTTTTCCAACTTTCCTCCTTTTCGTTTACACTTTTTTTATTATTCCGAACCCACCTGACTCACAAAACCGTCTAAAAGACCATTTAAACCAATACCTCCATTTTGTTTCTTTTCCTTATACATTCATTTTTTCCACGTTTTTGCACTCAAAACAACTTTCCGCCTTCGCGTACACACTTTTTTTATGATTCCGAACCCATCTGTCTCACAAAATCGTCTAAAAGACCATTTAAACCAATACCTCCCTTTTGTTTCTTTTCCTTATAAATTCATTTTTTGCACGTTTTTGCACTCAAGACAACTTTCGTCCTTCGCGTACACATGTTTTTATGATTCCGAACCCATCCGACTCACAAAATCGTTAAAAAGGCCATTTAAACCAATACCGCCCTTTTGTTTCTTTTCGTTATATATTTTTTTCCACGTTTTTGCACTCAAAACAACTTTCCTCCTTCGCGTACACACTGTTTTTATTATTCCGAACCCGTCTGACTAACAAAATCGCCTAAAAGACCATTTAAACCAATACCTCCCTTTTCTTTCTTTTCCTTATACATTCATTTTTCTTACGTTTTTGCACTCAAGACAACTTTCGTCCTTCGCGTTCACACTGTTTTTATCATTCCGAACCCATCCGACTCACAAAATCGTTAAAAAGGCCATTTAAACCAATACCGCCCTTTTGTTTCTTTTTCTTATACATTCATTTTTTCCACGTTTTTGCACTCAAAACAACTTTCCTCCTTCGCGTAAACACTGTTTTTAAGATTCCAAACCCATCTGACTCACAAAACTGTCTAAAAATCCATTTAAACCAATACCGCCCTTTTGTTTCTTTTCCTTATATATTCATTTTTTCCACGTTTTTGCACTCAAAACAACTTTCCTCCTTCGCGTAAACACTGTTTTTAAAATTCCAAACCCATCTGACTCACAAAACTGTCTAAAAATCCATTTAAACTAATACCGCCCTTTTGTTTCTTTTCCTTATATATTCATTTTTTCCACGTTTTTGCACTCAAAATAACTTTCCTCCTTCGCGTACACACTTTTTTTATGATTCCGAACCCATCTCACTCACAAAATCGCCTAAAAGACCATTTAAACCAATACCCCCTTTTGTTTCTTTTCCTTATACATTCATTTTTTCCACTTTTTTGCACTCAAAACAACTTTCCTCCTTCGCGTACACACTGTTTTTTAGATTCCAAACCCATCTGAATCAAAAACTGTCTAAAAAGTCATTTAAACTAATACCGCCTTTTGATTCTTTTCCTTATACATTCATTTTTTCAACGTTTTTCGAACTTTCCTCCTTCGCGTACACACTGTTTTTAACATTCCAAACCTATCTGACTCACAAAACTGTCTAAAAAGCTATTTAAACCAATACCGCCCTTTTGTTTCTTTTCTTTATACATTCATTTTTTCCACGTTTTTGCACTCAAAACAACTTTCCTCCTTCGCGTACACACTTTTTTTATGATTCCGAACCCACCTGACTCACAAAATAGTTAAAAAGGCCATTTAAACCAATACCGCCCTTTTGTTTCTTTTCCTTATACATTCATTTTTTCCACGTTTTTCCAACTTTCCTCCTTCTAGTACACACTTTTTTTATGATTCCGAACACATCTGTCTCACAAAACTGTCTAAAAGGCCATTTAAACAAATACCGCCCATTTGTTTCTTTTCCTTATACATTCATTTTTCTTACGTTTTTGCACTCAGGACAACTTTCGTCCTTCGCGTAAACACTGTTTTTATGATTCCGAACCCATCCGACTCACAAAATCGTCTAAAAGACCATTTAAACCCATACCACCCTTTTGTTTCTTTTCGTTATACATTAATTTTTTCCACGTTTTTGCACTCAAAACAACTTTCCTCCTTCGCGTACACACTGTTTTTATTATTCCGAACCCGTCTAACAAAATCGCCTAAAAGACCATTTAAACCAATACCTCCCTTTTCTTTCTTTTCCTTATACATTCATTTTTCTTACGTTTTTGCACTCAAGACAACTTTCGTCCTTCGCGTACACACTGTTTTTATGATTCCGAACCCATCCGACTCACAAAATCGTTAAAAAGGCCATTTAAACCAATACCGCCCTTTTGTTTCTTTTTCTTATACATTCATTTTTTCCACGTTTTTGCACTCAAAACAACTTTCCTCCTTCGCGTACACACTGTTTTTATTTTTCCGAACCCGTCTGACTAACAAAATCGCCTAAAAGACCATTTAAACCAATACCTCCCTTTTCTTTCTTTTCCTTATACATTCATTTTTCTTACGTTTTTGCACTCAAGACAACTTTCGTCCTTCGCGTACACACTGTTTTTATGATTCCGAACCCATCCGACTCACAAAATCGTTAAAAAGGCCATTTAAACCAATACCGCCCTTTTGTTTCTTTTTCTTATACATTCATTTTTTACACGTTTTTGCACTCAAAACAACATTCCTCCTTCTTGTACACACTTTTCTGATAATTCTGAACCCACCTGACTCCCAAAATCGCCTAAAAGACCATTTAAACCAATACCTCCCTTTTCTTTCTTATCGTTATACATTAATTTTTTCCACGTTTCGGCACTCAAAATAACTTTCCTCCTTCGCGTACACACTTTTATTATGATTCCGAACCCATCTGACTTACAAAATCGTTAAAAAGGCCATTTAAACCAATACCGCCCTTTTGTTTCTTTTCCTTATACATTCATTTTTCCCACGTTTTTCCAACTTTCCTCCTTCTCGTACACACTGTTTTTATGATTCCGAACCCATATGACTTACAAAATCGCCTAAAAAACCATTTAAACCAATACCTCCCTTTTGTTTTTTTTCCTTATACATTCATTTTTTCCACGTTTTTCCAACTTTCCTCCTTTTCGTTTACACTTTTTTTATTATTCCGAACCCACCTGACTCACAAAACCGTCTAAAAGACCATTTAAACCAATACCTCCATTTTGTTTCTTTTCCTTATACATTCATTTTTTCCACGTTTTTGCACTCAAAACAACTTTCCGCCTTCGCGTACACACTTTTTTTATGATTCCGAACCCATCTGTCTCACAAAATCGTCTAAAAGACCATTTAAACCAATACCTCCCTTTTGTTTCTTTTCCTTATAAATTCATTTTTTGCACGTTTTTGCACTCAAGACAACTTTCGTCCTTCGCGTACACATGTTTTTATGATTCCGAACCCATCCGACTCACAAAATCGTTAAAAAGGCCATTTAAACCAATACCGCCCTTTTGTTTCTTTTCGTTATATATTTTTTTCCACGTTTTTGCACTCAAAACAACTTTCCTCCTTCGCGTACACACTGTTTTTATTATTCCGAACCCGTCTGACTAACAAAATCGCCTAAAAGACCATTTAAACCAATACCTCCCTTTTCTTTCTTTTCCTTATACATTCATTTTTCTTACGTTTTTGCACTCAAGACAACTTTCGTCCTTCGCGTTCACACTGTTTTTATCATTCCGAACCCATCCGACTCACAAAATCGTTAAAAAGGCCATTTAAACCAATACCGCCCTTTTGTTTCTTTTTCTTATACATTCATTTTTTCCACGTTTTTGCACTCAAAACAACTTTCCTCCTTCGCGTAAACACTGTTTTTAAGATTCCAAACCCATCTGACTCACAAAACTGTCTAAAAATCCATTTAAACCAATACCGCCCTTTTGTTTCTTTTCCTTATATATTCATTTTTTCCACGTTTTTGCACTCAAAACAACTTTCCTCCTTCGCGTAAACACTGTTTTTAAAATTCCAAACCCATCTGACTCACAAAACTGTCTAAAAATCCATTTAAACTAATACCGCCTTTTTGTTTCTTTTCCTTATATATTCATTTTTTCCACGTTTTTGCACTCAAAATAACTTTCCTCCTTCGCGTACACACTTTTTTTATGATTCCGAACCCATCTCACTCACAAAATCGCCTAAAAGACCATTTAAACCAATACCCCCTTTTGTTTCTTTTCCTTATACATTCATTTTTTCCACTTTTTTGCACTCAAAACAACTTTCCTCCTTCGCGTACACACTGTTTTTTAGATTCCAAACCCATCTGAATCAAAAACTGTCTAAAAAGTCATTTAAACTAATACCGCCTTTTGATTCTTTTCCTTATACATTCATTTTTTCAACGTTTTTCGAACTTTCCTCCTTCGCGTACACACTGTTTTTAACATTCCAAACCTATCTGACTCACAAAACTGTCTAAAAAGCTATTTAAACCAATACCGCCCTTTTGTTTCTTTTCTTTATACATTTATTTTTTCCACGTTTTTGCACTCAAAACAACTTTCCTCCTTCGCGTACACACTTTTTTTATGATTCCGAACCCACCTGACTCACAAAATAGTTAAAAAGGCCATTTAAACCAATACCGCCCTTTTGTTTCTTTTCCTTATACATTCATTTTTTCCACGTTTTTCCAACTTTCCTCCTTCTAGTACACACTTTTTTTATGATTCCGAACACATCTGTCTCACAAAACTGTCTAAAAGGCCATTTAAACAAATACCGCCCATTTGTTTCTTTTCCTTATACATTCATTTTTCTTACGTTTTTGCACTCAGGACAACTTTCGTCCTTCGCGTAAACACTGTTTTTATGATTCCGAACCCATCCGACTCACAAAATCGTCTAAAAGACCATTTAAACCCATACCACCCTTTTGTTTCTTTTCGTTATACATTAATTTTTTCCACGTTTTTGCACTCAAAACAACTTTCCTCCTTCGCGTACACACTGTTTTTATTATTCCGAACCCGTCTGACTAACAAAATCGCCTAAAAGACCATTTAAACCAATACCTCCCTTTTCTTTCTTTTCCTTATACATTCATTTTTCTTACGTTTTTGCACTCAAGACAACTTTCGTCCTTCGCGTACACACTGTTTTTATGATTCCGAACCCATCCGACTCACAAAATCGTTAAAAAGGCCATTTAAACCAATACCGCCCTTTTGTTTCTTTTTCTTATACATTCATTTTTTCCACGTTTTTGCACTCAAAACAACTTTCCTCCTTCGCGTACACACTGTTTTTATTATTCCGAACCCGTCTAACAAAATCGCCTAAAAGACCATTTAAACCAATACCTCCCTTTTCTTTCTTTTCCTTATACATTCATTTTTCTTACGTTTTTGCACTCAAGACAACTTTCGTCCTTCGCGTACACACTGTTTTTATGATTCCGAACCCATCCGACTCACAAAATCGTTAAAAAGGCCATTTAAACCAATACCGCCCTTTTGTTTCTTTTTCTTATACATTCATTTTTTCCACGTTTTTGCACTCAAAACAACTTTCCTCCTTCGCGTACACACTGTTTTTATTTTTCCGAACCCGTCTGACTAACAAAATCGCCTAAAAGACCATTTAAACCAATACCTCCCTTTTCTTTCTTTTCCTTATACATTCATTTTTCTTACGTTTTTGCACTCAAGACAACTTTCGTCCTTCGCGTACACACTGTTTTTATGATTCCGAACCCATCCGACTCACAAAATCGTTAAAAAGGCCATTTAAACCAATACCGCCCTTTTGTTTCTTTTTCTTATACATTCATTTTTTACACGTTTTTGCACTCAAAACAACATTCCTCCTTCTTGTACACACTTTTCTGATAATTCTGAACCCACCTGACTCCCAAAATCGCCTAAAAGACCATTTAAACCAATACCTCCCTTTTCTTTCTTATCGTTATACATTAATTTTTTCCACGTTTCGGCACTCAAAATAACTTTCCTCCTTCGCGTACACACTTTTATTATGATTCCGAACCCATCTGACTTACAAAATCGTTAAAAAGGCCATTTAAACCAATACCGCCCTTTTGTTTCTTTTCCTTATACATTCATTTTTCCCACGTTTTTCCAACTTTCCTCCTTCTCGTACACACTGTTTTTATGATTCCGAACCCATATGACTTACAAAATCGCCTAAAAAACCATTTAAACCAATACCTCCCTTTTGTTTTTTTTCCTTATACATTCATTTTTTCCACGTTTTTCCAACTTTCCTCCTTTTCGTTTACACTTTTTTTATTATTCCGAACCCACCTGACTCACAAAACCGTCTAAAAGACCATTTAAACCAATACCTCCATTTTGTTTCTTTTCCTTATACATTCATTTTTTCCACGTTTTTGCACTCAAAACAACTTTCCGCCTTCGCGTACACACTTTTTTTATGATTCCGAACCCATCTGTCTCACAAAATCGTCTAAAAGACCATTTAAACCAATACCTCCCTTTTGTTTCTTTTCCTTATAAATTCATTTTTTGCACGTTTTTGCACTCAAGACAACTTTCGTCCTTCGCGTACACATGTTTTTATGATTCCGAACCCATCCGACTCACAAAATCGTTAAAAAGGCCATTTAAACCAATACCGCCCTTTTGTTTCTTTTCGTTATATATTTTTTTCCACGTTTTTGCACTCAAAACAACTTTCCTCCTTCGCGTACACACTGTTTTTATTATTCCGAACCCGTCTGACTAACAAAATCGCCTAAAAGACCATTTAAACCAATACCTCCCTTTTCTTTCTTTTCCTTATACATTCATTTTTCTTACGTTTTTGCACTCAAGACAACTTTCGTCCTTCGCGTTCACACTGTTTTTATCATTCCGAACCCATCCGACTCACAAAATCGTTAAAAAGGCCATTTAAACCAATACCGCCCTTTTGTTTCTTTTTCTTATACATTCATTTTTTCCACGTTTTTGCACTCAAAACAACTTTCCTCCTTCGCGTAAACACTGTTTTTAAGATTCCAAACCCATCTGACTCACAAAACTGTCTAAAAATCCATTTAAACCAATACCGCCCTTTTGTTTCTTTTCCTTATATATTCATTTTTTCCACGTTTTTGCACTCAAAACAACTTTCCTCCTTCGCGTAAACACTGTTTTTAAAATTCCAAACCCATCTGACTCACAAAACTGTCTAAAAATCCATTTAAACTAATACCGCCTTTTTGTTTCTTTTCCTTATATATTCATTTTTTCCACGTTTTTGCACTCAAAATAACTTTCCTCCTTCGCGTACACACTTTTTTTATGATTCCGAACCCATCTCACTCACAAAATCGCCTAAAAGACCATTTAAACCAATACCCCCTTTTGTTTCTTTTCCTTATACATTCATTTTTTCCACTTTTTTGCACTCAAAACAACTTTCCTCCTTCGCGTACACACTGTTTTTTAGATTCCAAACCCATCTGAATCAAAAACTGTCTAAAAAGTCATTTAAACTAATACCGCCTTTTGATTCTTTTCCTTATACATTCATTTTTTCAACGTTTTTCGAACTTTCCTCCTTCGCGTACACACTGTTTTTAACATTCCAAACCTATCTGACTCACAAAACTGTCTAAAAAGCTATTTAAACCAATACCGCCCTTTTGTTTCTTTTCTTTATACATTTATTTTTTCCACGTTTTTGCACTCAAAACAACTTTCCTCCTTCGCGTACACACTTTTTTTATGATTCCGAACCCACCTGACTCACAAAATAGTTAAAAAGGCCATTTAAACCAATACCGCCCTTTTGTTTCTTTTCCTTATACATTCATTTTTTCCACGTTTTTCCAACTTTCCTCCTTCTAGTACACACTTTTTTTATGATTCCGAACACATCTGTCTCACAAAACTGTCTAAAAGGCCATTTAAACAAATACCGCCCATTTGTTTCTTTTCCTTATACATTCATTTTTCTTACGTTTTTGCACTCAGGACAACTTTCGTCCTTCGCGTAAACACTGTTTTTATGATTCCGAACCCATCCGACTCACAAAATCGTCTAAAAGACCATTTAAACCCATACCACCCTTTTGTTTCTTTTCGTTATACATTAATTTTTTCCACGTTTTTGCACTCAAAACAACTTTCCTCCTTCGCGTACACACTGTTTTTATTATTCCGAACCCGTCTGACTAACAAAATCGCCTAAAAGACCATTTAAACCAATACCTCCCTTTTCTTTCTTTTCCTTATACATTCATTTTTCTTACGTTTTTGCACTCAAGACAACTTTCGTCCTTCGCGTACACACTGTTTTTATGATTCCGAACCCATCCGACTCACAAAATCGTTAAAAAGGCCATTTAAACCAATACCGCCCTTTTGTTTCTTTTTCTTATACATTCATTTTTTCCACGTTTTTGCACTCAAAACAACTTTCCTCCTTCGCGTACACACTGTTTTTATTTTTCCGAACCCGTCTGACTAACAAAATCGCCTAAAAGACCATTTAAACCAATACCTCCCTTTTCTTTCTTTTCCTTATACATTCATTTTTCTTACGTTTTTGCACTCAAGACAACTTTCGTCCTTCGCGTACACACTGTTTTTATGATTCCGAACCCATCCGACTCACAAAATCGTTAAAAAGGCCATTTAAACCAATACCGCCCTTTTGTTTCTTTTTCTTATACATTCATTTTTTACACGTTTTTGCACTCAAAACAACATTCCTCCTTCTTGTACACACTTTTCTGATAATTCTGAACCCACCTGACTCCCAAAATCGCCTAAAAGACCATTTAAACCAATACCTCCCTTTTCTTTCTTATCGTTATACATTAATTTTTTCCACGTTTCGGCACTCAAAACAACTTTCCTCCTTCGCGTACACACTGTTTTTATAATTCCGAAGCCATCTGTCTCACAAAATCGTCTAAAAGACCATTTAAACCAATACCTCCCTTTTGTTAATATACAGTCCCTTATACATTAATTTTTTCCACGTTTTTGCACTCAAGACAACTTTTTTCCTTCGCGTACACACTGTTTTTAAGATTCCAAACCTATCTGACTCACAAAACTGTCTAAAAAGGCATTTAAACCAATACCGCCCTTTTGTTTCTTTTCCTTATACATTCATTTTTTCCACGTTTTTCCAACTTCCTTCCTTCTCGTACACACTTTTTTTATGAATCCGAACACACCTGACTCACAAAACCGTCTAAAAGGCCATTTAAACCAATACCGCCCATTTGTTTCTTTTCCTTATACATTCATTTTTCTTACGTTTTTGCACTCAAGACAACTTTCGTCCTTCGCGTACACACTGTTTTTATTATTCCGAACCCATCCGACTCACAAAATCGTCTAAAAGACCATTTAAACCCATACCACCCTTTTGTTTCTTTTCGTTATACATTAATTTTTTCCACGTTTCGGCACTCAAAACAACTTTCCTCCTTCGCGTACACACTGTTTGTATGATTCCGAACCCATCTGTCTCACAAAATCGTCTAAAAGACCATTTAAACCAATACCTTCCTTTTGTTTCTTTTCCTTATACATTCATTTTTTCCACGTTTTTGCACTCAAAACAACTTTCCGCCTTCGCGTACACACTTTTTTTATGATTCCGAACCCATCTGTCTCAGAAAATCGTCTAAAAGACCATTTAAACCAATACCTCCCTTTTGTTTCTTTTCCTTATACATTCATTTTTTCCACGTTTTTGCACTCAAAACAACTTTCCTCCTTCGCGTAAACACTGTTTTTAAGATTCCAAACCCATCTGACTCACAAAACTGTCTAAAAAGCCATTTAAACCAATACCGCCCTTTTGTTTCTTTTCCTTATACATTCATTTTTTCCACGTTTTTGCACTCAAAATAACTTTCCTCCTTCGCGTACACACTTTTTTTATGATTCCGAACCCATCTGACTCACAAAATCGTTAAAAAGGCCATTTAAACCAATACCGCCCTTTTGTTTCTTTTCCTTATACATTCATTTTTCCCACGTTTTTCCAACTTTCCTCCTTCTCGTACACACTGTTTTTATGATTCCGAACCCATATGACTTACAAAATCGCCTAAAAAACCATTTAAACCAATACCTCCCTTTTGTTTTTTTTCCTTATACATTCATTTTTTCCACGTTTTTCCAACTTTCCTCCTTTTCGTTTACACTTTTTTTATTATTCCGAACCCACCTGACTCACAAAACCGTCTAAAAGACCATTTAAACCAATACCTCCATTTTGTTTCTTTTCCTTATACATTCATTTTTTCCACGTTTTTGCACTCAAAACAACTTTCCGCCTTCGCGTACACACTTTTTTTATGATTCCGAACCCATCTGTCTCACAAAATCGTCTAAAAGACCATTTAAACCAATACCTCCCTTTTGTTTCTTTTCCTTATAAATTCATTTTTTGCACGTTTTTGCACTCAAGACAACTTTCGTCCTTCGCGTACACATGTTTTTATGATTCCGAACCCATCCGACTCACAAAATCGTTAAAAAGGCCATTTAAACCAATACCGCCCTTTTGTTTCTTTTTCTTATACATTCATTTTTTCCACGTTTTTGCACTCAAAACAAGATTCCTCCTTCTTTACACACTTTTCTGATAATTCTGAACCCAACTGACTCACAAAATCGCCTAAAAGACCATTTAAACCAATACCTCCCTTTTCTTTCTTTTCCTTATACATTCATTTTTTCCACGTTTTTGCACTCAAGACAACTTTCCTCCTTCGCGTACAGACTGTTTTTAAGATTCCAAACCTATCTGACTCACAAAACTGTCTAAAAAGCCATTTAAACCAATACCGCCCTTTTGTTTCTTTTCCTTATACATTCATTTTTTCCACGTTTTTCCAACTTTCCTCCTTCTCGTACACACTTTTTTTATTAATCCGAACCCACCTGACTCACAAAACCGTCTAAAAGGCAATTTAAACCAATACCGCCCTTTTGTTTCTTTTCCTTATACATTCATTTTTTCCACGTTTTTCCAACTTTCTTCCTTCTCGTACACACTTTTTTTATGAATCCGAACCCACCTGACTCACAAACCACCTAAAACACCATTTAAACCAATACCTCCCTTTCCTTATACATTCATTTTTTCCACGTTTTAGCACTCAAGACAACTTTTCTCCTTCGCGTACACACTGTTTTTATTATTCCAAACCCGTCTGACTCACAAAATAGCCTAAAAGACCATTTAAACCAATACCTCCCTTTTCTTTCTTTTCCTTATACATTCATTTTTTCCACGTTTTTGCACTCAAGACAACTTTCCTCCTTCGCGTACACACTGTTTTTATTATTCCGAACCCATCTGACTCACAAAATCGCCTAAAAGACCATTTAGACCAATACCTCCCTTTTGTTTCTTTTCCTTATACATTCATTTTTTCCACGTTTTTGCACTCAAAACAACTTTCCTCCTTCGCGTACACACTGTTTTTAAGATTCCAAACCCACCTGACTCACAAAACCGTCTAAAAGGCCATTTAAACCAATACCGCCCTTTTGTTTCTTTTCCTTGTACAGTTATTTTTTCCACGTTTTTCCAACATTCCTCCTTCTCGTACACACTTTTTTTATGATTCCGAACCCATCTGTCTCACAAGATCGTCTAAAAGACCATTTAAACCAATACCTCCCTTTTGTTTCTTTTCCTTATACATTCATTTTTTCCACTTTTTTGCACTCAAAACAACTTTCCTCCTTCGCGTACACACTGTTTTTAAGATTCCAAACCCATCTGAATCACAAAACTGTCTAAAAAGCCATTTAAACCAATACCTCCCTTTTGTGTCTTTTTCTTATACATTCATTTTTTCCACGTTTTTGCACTCAAAACAACATTCCTCCTTCTTGTACACACTTTTCTGATAATTCCGAACCCACCTGATTCACAAAATCGCCTAAAAGACCATTTAAACCAATACCACCCTTTTGTTTCTTTTTCTTATTCATTCATTTTTTCAACGTTTTTCCAACTTTCCTCCTTTTCGTTTACACTTTTTTTATGATTCCGAACCCATCTGTCTCACAAAACTGTCTAAAAGACCATTTAAACCAATACCTCCCTTTTCTTTCTTTTCCTTATACATTAATTTTTTCCACGTTTCGGCACTCAAGACAACTTTCCTCCTTTGCGTACACACTGTTCTTATGATTCCGAACCCATCTCACTCACAAAATCGCCTAAAAGACCATTTAAACCAATACCTCCCTTTTGTTTCTTTTCCTTATACATTCATTTTTTCCACTTTTTTGCACTCAAAACAACTTTCCTCCTTCGCGTACACACTGTTTTTATTATTCCGAACCCGTCTGACTAACAAAATCGCCTAAAAGACCATTTAAACCCATACCACCCTTTTGTTTCTTTTCGTTATACATTAATTTTTTCCACGTTTCGGCACTCAAAACAACTTTCTTCCTTCTCGTACACACTTTTTTTATTATTCCAAACCCGTCTGTCTCACGAAATCGCCTAAAAGACCATTTAAACCAATACCTCCCTTTTGTTTCTTTTCCTAATACATTCATTGTTTTCCACGTTTTTGCACTCAAAACAACTTTCCTCCTTCGCGTACACACTGTTTGTAATATTCCAAACCCATCTGACTCACAAAACTGTCTAAAAAGCCATTTAAACCAATGCCGCCCTTTTGTTTTTTTTCGTTATACATTAATTTTTTCCACGTTTCGGCACTCAAAACAACTTTCTTCCTTCGCGTACACACTGTTTTTATAATTCCGAAGCCATCTGTCTCACAAAATCGTCTAAAAGACCATTTAAACCAATACCTCCCTTTTGTTAATATACAGTCCCTTATACTTTAATTTTTTGCACGTTTTTGCACTCAAGACAACTTTTCTTCTTCGCGTACACACTGTTTTTATGATTCCGAACCCATCTGACTCACAAAATCGTCTAAAAGACCATTTAAACCAATACCTCCCTTTTGTTTCTTTTCCTTATAAATTCATTTTTTCCACGTTTTTGCACTCAAAACAACTTTCCTCCTTCGCGTACACACTGTTTTTATTATTCCGAACCCGTCTGACTAACAAAATCGTCTAAAAGACCATTTAAACCAATACCACCCTTTTGTTTCTTTTCCTTATACATTCATTTTTTCCACGTTTTTGCACTCAAAACAACTTTCCTCCTTCGCGTACACACTTTTTTTATGATTCCGAACCCATCTGACTCACAAAATCGTTAAAAAGGCCATTTAAACCAATACCGCCCTTTTGTTTCTTTTCCTTATACATTCATTTTTTCCACGTTTTTCCAACTTTCTTCCTTCTCGTACACACTTTTTTTATGAATCCGAACCCACCTGACTCACAAAACCGTCTAAAAGGCCATTTAAACCAATTCCGCCCATTTGTTTCTTTTCCTTATACATTCATTTTTCTTACGTTTTTGCACTCAAGACAACTTTCGTCCTTCGCGTACACACTGTTTTTATGATTCCGAACCCATCCGACTCACAAAATCGTCTAAAAGACCATTTAAACCCATACCACCCTTTTGTTTCTTTTCGTTATACATTAATTTTTTCCACGTTTTTGCAATCAAAACAACTTTCCTCCTTCGCGTACACACTGTTTTTAAGATTCCTATCTGACTCACAAAACTGTCTAAAAAGCCATTTAAACCAATACCGCCCTTTTGATTCTTTTCCTTATACATTCATTTTTTCCACGTTTTTCCAACTTTCCTCATTCGCGTACACACTGTTTTAAGATTCCAAACCTATCTGACTTACTAAACTGTCTAAAAAGCCATTTAAACCAATACCGCCCTTTTGTTTCTTTTCCTTATACATTCATTTTTTCCACGTTTTTGCACTCAAAACAACTTTCCTCCTTCGCGTACACACTTTTTTTATGATTCCGAACCCATCTGACTCACAAAATCGTTAAAAAGGCCATTTAAACCAATACCGCCCTTTTGTTTCTTTTCCTTATACATTCATTTTTTCCACGTTTTTGCACTCAAAACAACTTTCCTCCTTCGCGTACACACTTTTTTTATGATTCCGAACCCATCTGACTCACAAAATCGTTAAAAAGGCCATTTAAACCAATACCGCCCTTTTGTTTCTTTTCCTTATACATTCATTTTTTCCACGTTTTTCCAACTTTCCTCCTTCTCGTACACAGTTTTTTTATCATTCCGAACCCATCTGTCTCACAAAACTGTCTAAAAGGCCATTTAAACAAATACCGCCCATTTGTTTCTTTTCCTTATACATTCATTTTTCTTACGTTTTTGCACTCAAGACAACTTTCGTCCTTCGCGTACACACTGTTTTTATGATTCCGAACCGATCCGACTCACAAAATCGTTAAAAAGGCCATTTAAACCAATACCGCCCTTTTGTTTCTTTTTCTTATACATTCATTTTTTCCACGTTTTTGCACTCAAAACAAGATTCCTCCTTCTTGTACACACTTTTCTGATAATTCTGAACCCACCTGACTCACAAAATCGCCTAAAAGACCATTTAAACCAATACCGCCCATTTGTTTCTTTTCCTTATACATTCATTTTTCTTACGTTTTTGCACTCAAGACAACTTTCGTCCTTCGCGTACACACTGTTTTTATGATTCTGAAGCCATCTGTCTCACAAAATCGTCTAAAAGACCATTTAAACCAATACCTCCCTTTTGTTTCTTTTCCTTATACATTAATTTTTTCCACGTTTTTGCACTCAAAACAACTTTCCTCCTTCTCGTACACACTTTTTTTATGATTCCGAACCCATCTGTCTCACAAAACTGTCTAAAAGGCCATTTAAACAAATACCGCCCATTTGTTTCTTTTCCTTATACATTCATTTTTCTTACGTTTTTGCACTCAGGACAACTTTCGTCCTTCGCGTACACACTTTTTTTATGATTCCGAACCCATCTGACTCACAAAATCGTTAAAAAGGCCATTTAAACCAATACCGCCCTTTTGTTTCTTTTCCTTATACATTCATTTTTTCCACGTTTTTCCAACTTTCTTCCTTCTCGTACACACTTTTTTTATGAATCCGAACCCACCTGACTCACAAAATCGTCTAAAAGACCATTTAAACCCATACCACCCTTTTGTTTCTTTTCGTTATACATTAATTTTTTCCACGTTTCGGCACTCAAAACAACTTTCTTCCTTCTCGTACACACTTTTTTTATTATTCCATACCCGTCTGTCTCACGAAATCGCCTAAAAGACCATTTAAACCAATACCTCCCTTTTGTTTCTTTTCCTTATACATTCATTGTTTTCCACGTTTTTGCACTCAAAACAACTTTCCTCCTTCGCGTACACACTGTTTGTAATATTCCAAACCCATCTGACTCACAAAACTGTCTAAAAAGCCATTTAAACCAATGCCGCCCTTTTGTTTTTTTTCGTTATACATTAATTTTTTCCACGTTTCGGCACTCAAAACAACTTTCCTCCTTCGCGTACACACTGTTTTTATGATTCCGAAGCCATCTGTCTCACAAAATCGTCTAAAAGACCATTTAAACCAATACCTCCCTTTTGTTAATATACAGTCCCTTATACATTAATTTTTTCCACGTTTTTGCACTCAAGACAACTTTTCTCCTTCGCGTACACACTGTTTTTATGATTCCGAACCCATCTGACTCACAAAATCGTCTAAAAGACCATTTAAACCAATACCTCCCTTTTGTTTCTTTTCCTTATAAATTCATTTTTTCCACGTTTTTGCACTCAAAACAACTTTCCTCCTTCGCGTACACACTTTTTTTATGATTCCGAACCCATCTGAGTCACAAAACCGTCTAAAAGGCCATTTAAACCAATTCCGCCCATTTGTTTCTTTTCCTTATACATTCATTTTTCTTCCGTTTTTGCACTCAAGACAACTTTCGTCCTTCGCGTACACACTGTTTTTATGATTCCGAACCCATCCGACTCACAAAATCGTCTAAAAGACCATTTAAACCCATACCACCCTTTTGTTTCTTTTCGTTATACATTAATTTTTTCCACGTTTTTGCAATCAAAACAACTTTCCTCCTTCGCGTACACACTGTTTTTAAGATTCCAAACCTATCTGACTCACAAAACTGTCTAAAAAGCCATTTAAACCAATACCGCCCTTTTGATTCTTTTCCTTATACATTCATTTTTTCCACGTTTTTCCAACTTTCCTCATTCGCGTACACACTGTTTTAAGATTCCAAACCTATCTGACTCACAAAACTGTCTAAAAAGCCATTTAAACCAATACCGCCCTTTTGTTTCTTTTCCTTATACATTCATTTTTTCCACGTTTTTGCACTCAAAACAACTTTCCACCTTAGCGTACACACTGTTTTTAAGATTCCAAACCTATCTGACTCACAAAACTGTCTAAAAAGCCATTTAAACCAATACCGCCCTTTTGTTTCTTTTCCTTATACATTCATTTTTTCCACGTTTTTGCACTCAAAACAACTTTCCTCCTTAGCGTACACACTGTTTTTAAGATTCCAAACCTATCTGACTCACAAAACTGTCTAAAAAGCCATTTAAACCAATACCGCCCTTTTGTTTCTTTTCCTTATACATTCCTTTTTTCCACGTTTTTGCACTCAAGACAACTTTTCTCCTTCGCGTACACACTTTTTTTATGATTCCGAACCCATCTGTCTCACAAAATCGTTTAAAAGACCATTTAAACCAATACCTCCCTTTTGTTTCTTTTCCTTATAAATTCATTTCTTCCACGTTTTTGCACTCAAAACAACTTTTCTCCTTCGCGTACACACTGTTTTTAAGATTCCAAACCCATCTGACTCACAAAACTGTCTAAAAGCCATTTAAACCAATACCGCCCTTTTGTTTCTTTTCCTTATACATTCATTTTTTCCACGTTTTTGCACTGAAAATACCCATCTGACTCACAAAATCGTTAAAAAGGCCATTTAAACCAATACCGCCCTTTTGTTTCTTTTCCTTATACATTCATTTTTTCCACGTTTTTCCAACTTTCCTCCTTCTCGTACACACTGTTTTTATAATTCCGAACCCATCTGACTTACAAAATCGCCTAAAAAACCATTTAAACCAATACATCCCTTTTGTTTTTTTTCCTTATACATTAATTTTTTCCACGTTTTTCCAACTTCCCTCCTTCTCGTACACACTTTTTTATGATTCCGAACCCATCTGACTCACAAAATCGCCTAAAAAACCATTTAAACCAATACCGCCCTTTTGTTTCTTTTCCTTATACATTCATTTTTTCCACGTTTTTCCAACTTTCCTCCTTCTCGTACACACTTTTTTTATGATTCCGAACCCATCTGTCTCACAAAATCGTCTAAAAGACCATTTAAACCAATACCTCCGTTTTGTTTCTTTTCCTTAGACATTCATTTTTTCCACGTTTTTGCACTCAAAACAACTTTCCTCCTTCGCGTACACACTTTTTTTATGATTCCGAACCCATCTGACTCACAAAATCGTTAAAAAGGCCATTTAAACCAATACCGCCCTTTTGTTTCTTTTCCTTATACATTCATTTTTTCCACGTTTTTCCAACTTTCCTCCTTCTCGTACACACTTTTTTTATGATTCCGAACCCATCTGTCTCACAAAACTGTCTAAAAGGCCATTTAAACAAATACCGCCCATTTGTTTCTTTTCCTTATACATTCATTTTTCTTACGTTTTTGCACTCAGGACAACTTTCGTCCTTCGCGTACACACTTTTTTTATGATTCCGAACCCATCTGACTCACAAAATCGTTAAAAAGGCCATTTAAACCAATACCGCCCTTTTGTTTCTTTTCCTTATACATTCATTTTTTCCACGTTTTTCCAACTTTCCTCCTTCTCGTAAACACTGTTTTTATGATTCCGAACCCATCCGACTCACAAAATCGTCTAAAAGACCATTTAAACCCATACCACCCTTTTGTTTCTTTTCGTTATACATTAATTTTTTCCACGTTTCGGCACTCAAAACAACTTTCCTCCTTCGCGTACACACTGTTTTTATAATTCCGAAGCCATCTGTCTCACAAAATCGTCTAAAAGACCATTTAAACCAATACCTCCCTTTTGTTAATACAGTCCCTTATACATTAATTTTTTCCACGTTTTTGCACTCAAGACAACTTTTCTCCTTCGCGTACACACTGTTTTTATGATTCCGAACCCATCTGACTCACAAAATCGTCTAAAAGACCATTTAAACCAATACCTCCCTTTTGTTTCTTTTCCTTATACATTCATTTTTTCCACGTTTTTGCACTCAAAACAACTTTCCTCCTTCGCGTACACGCTGTTTCTATTATTCCGAACCCGTCTAAATAACAAAATCGCCTAAAAGACCATTTAAACCAATACCTCTTTTTTCTTTCTTTTCCTTATACATTCATTTTTCTTACGTTTTTGCACTCAGGACAACTTTCGTCCTTCGCGTAAACACTGTTTTTATGATTCCGAACCCATCCGACTCACAAAATCGTCTAAAAGACCATTTAAACCAATACCTCCCTTTTGTTAATATACAGTCCCTTATACATTAATTTTTTGCACTCAAGACAACTTTTCTCCTTCGCGTACACACTGTTTTTATGATTCCGAACCCATCTGACTCACAAAATCGTCTAAAAGACCATTTAAACCAATACCTCCCTTTTGTTTCTTTTCCTTATACATTCATTTTTTCCACGTTTTTGCACTCAAAACAACTTTCCTCCTTCGCGTACACACTCTTTTTATTATTCCGAACCCGTCTAAATAACAAAATCGCCTAAAAGACCATTTAAACCAATACCTCTTTTTTCTTTCTTTTCCTTATACATTCATTTTTCTTACGTTTTTGCACTCAAGACAACTTTCGTCCTTCGCGTACACACTGTTTTTAAGATTCCAAACCTATCTGACTCACAAAACTGTCTAAAAAGCCATTTAAACCAATACCGCCCTTTTGTTTCTTTTCCTTATACATTCATTTTTTCCACATTTTTGCACTCAATACAACTTTCCTCCTTCGCGTACACACTGTTTTTAAGATTCCAAACCTATCTGACTCACAAAAGTGTCTAAAAAGTCATTTAAACCAATACCGCCCTTTTGTTTCTTTTCCTTATACATTCATTTTTTCCACGTTTTTCCAACTTCCTTCCTTCTCTACACACTTTTTTTATGAATCCGAACCCACCTGACTCACAAAATCGTTAAAAAGGCCATTTAAACCAATACCGCCCTTTTGTTTCTTTTCCTTATACATTCATTTTTTCCACGTTTTTGCACTCAAAACAACTTTCCTCCTTCGCGTACACACTTTTTTTATGATTCCGAACCCATCTGACTCACAAAATCGTTAAAAAGGCCATTTAAACCAATACCGCCCTTTTGTTTCTTTTCCTTATACATTCATTTTTTCCACGTTTTTGCACTCAAAACAACTTTCCTCCTTCGCGTACACACTTTTTTTATGATTCCGAACCCATCTGACTCACAAAATCGTTAAAAAGGCCATTTAAACCAATACCGCCCTTTTGTTTCTTTTCCTTATACATTCATTTTTTCCACGTTTTTCCAACTTTCCTCCTTCTCGTACACAGTTTTTTTATCATTCCGAACCCATCTGTCTCACAAAACTGTCTAAAAGGCCATTTAAACAAATACCGCCCATTTGTTTCTTTTCCTTATACATTCATTTTTCTTACGTTTTTGCACTCAAGACAACTTTCGTCCTTCGCGTACACACTGTTTTTATGATTCCGAACCGATCCGACTCACAAAATCGTTAAAAAGGCCATTTAAACCAATACCGCCCTTTTGTTTCTTTTTCTTATACATTCATTTTTTCCACGTTTTTGCACTCAAAACAAGATTCCTCCTTCTTGTACACACTTTTCTGATAATTCTGAACCCACCTGACTCACAAAATCGCCTAAAAGACCATTTAAACCAATACCGCCCATTTGTTTCTTTTCCTTATACATTCATTTTTCTTACGTTTTTGCACTCAAGACAACTTTCGTCCTTCGCGTACACACTGTTTTTATGATTCTGAAGCCATCTGTCTCACAAAATCGTCTAAAAGACCATTTAAACCAATACCTCCCTTTTGTTTCTTTTCCTTATACATTAATTTTTTCCACGTTTTTGCACTCAAAACAACTTTCCTCCTTCGCGTACACACTTTTTTTATGATTCCGAACCCATCTGACTCACTAAATCGTTAAAAAGGCCATTTAAACCAATACCGCCCTTTTGTTTCTTTTCTTTATACATTCATTTTTTCCACGTTTTTCCAACTTTCTTCCTTCTCGTACACACTTTTTTTATGAATCCGAACCCACCTGACTCACAAAATCGTCTAAAAGACCATTTAAACCCATACCACCCTTTTGTTTCTTTTCGTTATACATTAATTTTTTCCACGTTTCGGCACTCAAAACAACTTTCTTCCTTCTCGTACACACTTTTTTTATTATTCCATACCCGTCTGTCTCACGAAATCGCCTAAAAGACCATTTAAACCAATACCTCCCTTTTGTTTCTTTTCCTTATACATTCATTGTTTTCCACGTTTTTGCACTCAAAACAACTTTCCTCCTTCGCGTACACACTGTTTGTAATATTCCAAACCCATCTGACTCACAAAACTGTCTAAAAAGCCATTTAAACCAATGCCGCCCTTTTGTTTTTTTTCGTTATACATTAATTTTTTCCACGTTTCGGCACTCAAAACAACTTTCCTCCTTCGCGTACACACTGTTTTTATGATTCCGAAGCCATCTGTCTCACAAAATCGTCTAAAAGACCATTTAAACCAATACCTCCCTTTTGTTAATATACAGTCCCTTATACATTAATTTTTTCCACGTTTTTGCACTCAAGACAACTTTTCTCCTTCGCGTACACACTGTTTTTATGATTCCGAACCCATCTGACTCACAAAATCGTCTAAAAGACCATTTAAACCAATACCTCCCTTTTGTTTCTTTTCCTTATAAATTCATTTTTTCCACGTTTTTGCACTCAAAACAACTTTCCTCCTTCGCGTACACACTGTTTTTATTATTCCGAACCCGTCTGACTAACAAAATCGCCTAAAAGACCATTTAAACCAATACCACCCTTTTGTTTCTTTTCCTTATACATTCATTTTTTCCACGTTTTTGCACTCAAAACAACTTTCCTCCTTCGCGTACACACTTTTTTTATGATTCCGAACCCATCTGAGTCACAAAACCGTCTAAAAGGCCATTTAAACCAATTCCGCCCATTTGTTTCTTTTCCTTATACATTCATTTTTCTTCCGTTTTTGCACTCAAGACAACTTTCGTCCTTCGCGTACACACTGTTTTTATGATTCCGAACCCATCCGACTCACAAAATCGTCTAAAAGACCATTTAAACCCATACCACCCTTTTGTTTCTTTTCGTTATACATTAATTTTTTCCACGTTTTTGCAATCAAAACAACTTTCCTCCTTCGCGTACACACTGTTTTTAAGATTCCAAACCTATCTGACTCACAAAACTGTCTAAAAAGCCATTTAAACCAATACCGCCCTTTTGATTCTTTTCCTTATACATTCATTTTTTCCACGTTTTTCCAACTTTCCTCATTCGCGTACACACTGTTTTAAGATTCCAAACCTATCTGACTCACAAAACTGTCTAAAAAGCCATTTAAACCAATGCCGCCCTTTTGTTTCTTTTCCTTATACATTCATTTTTTCCACGTTTTTGCACTCAAAACAACTTTCCTCCTTAGCGTACACACTGTTTTTAAGATTCCAAACCTATCTGACTCACAAAACTGTCTAAAAAGCCATTTAAACCAATACCGCCCTTTTGTTTCTTTTCCTTATACATTCATTTTTTCCACGTTTTTGCACTCAAAACAACTTTCCTCCTTAGCGTACACACTGTTTTTAAGATTCCAAACCTATCTGACTCACAAAACTGTCTAAAAAGCCATTTAAACCAATACCGCCCTTTTGTTTCTTTTCCTTATACATTCCTTTTTTCCACGTTTTTGCACTCAAGACAACTTTTCTCCTTCGCGTACACACTTTTTTTATGATTCCGAACCCATCTGTCTCACAAAATCGTTTAAAAGACCATTTAAACCAATACCTCCCTTTTGTTTCTTTTCCTTATAAATTCATTTCTTCCACGTTTTTGCACTCAAAACAACTTTTCTCCTTCGCGTACACACTGTTTTTAAGATTCCAAACCCATCTGACTCACAAAACTGTCTAAAAGCCATTTAAACCAATACCGCCCTTTTGTTTCTTTTCCTTATACATTCATTTTTTCCACGTTTTTGCACTGAAAATACCCATCTGACTCACAAAATCGTTAAAAAGGCCATTTAAACCAATACCGCCCTTTTGTTTCTTTTCCTTATACATTCCTTTTTTCCACGTTTTTGCACTCAAGACAACTTTTCTCCTTCGCGTACACACTTTTTTTATGATTCCGAACCCATCTGTCTCACAAAATCGTTTAAAAGACCATTTAAACCAATACCTCCCTTTTGTTTCTTTTCCTTATAAATTCATTTCTTCCACGTTTTTGCACTCAAAACAACTTTCCTCCTTCGCGTACACACTTTTTTTATGATTCCGAACCCATCTGACTCACAAAATCGTTAAAAAGGCCATTTAAACCAATACCGCCCTTTTGTTTCTTTTCCTTATACATTCATTTTTTCCACGTTTTTCCAACTTTCCTCCTTCTCGTACACACTTTTTTTATGATTCCGAACCCATCTGTCTCACAAAACTGTCTAAAAGGCCATTTAAACAAATACCGCCCATTTGTTTCTTTTCCTTATACATTCATTTTTCTTACGTTTTTGCACTCAGGACAACTTTCGTCCTTCGCGTACACACTTTTTTTGTGATTCCGAACCCATCTGACTCACAAAATCGTTAAAAAGGCCATTTAAACCAATACCGCCCTTTTGTTTCTTTTCCTTATACATTCATTTTTTCCACGTTTTTCCAACTTTCCTCCTTCTCGTAAACACTGTTTTTATGATTCCGAACCCATCCGACTCACAAAATCGTCTAAAAGACCATTTAAACCCATACCACCCTTTTGTTTCTTTTCGTTATACATTAATTTTTTCCACGTTTCGGCACTCAAAACAACTTTCCTCCTTCGCGTACACACTGTTTTTATAATTCCGAAGCCATCTGTCTCACAAAATCGTCTAAAAGACCATTTAAACCAATACCTCCCTTTTGTTAATATACAGTCCCTTATACATTAATTTTTTCCACGTTTTTGCACTCAAGACAACTTTTCTCCTTCGCGTACACACTGTTTATATGATTCCGAACCCATCTGACTCACAAAATCGTCTAAAAGACCATTTAAACCAATACCTCCCTTTTGTTTCTTTTCCTTATACATTCATTTTTTCCACGTTTTTGCACTCAAAACAACTTTCCTCCTTCGCGTACACGCTGTTTCTATTATTCCGAACCCGTCTAAATAACAAAATCGCCTAAAAGACCATTTAAACCAATACCTCTTTTTTCTTTCTTTTCCTTATACATTCATTTTTCTTACGTTTTTGCACTCAGGACAACTTTCGTCCTTCGCGTAAACACTGTTTTTATGATTCCGAACCCATCCGACTCACAAAATCGTCTAAAAGACCATTTAAACCCATACCACCCTTTTGTTTCTTTTCGTTATACATTAATTTTTTCCACGTTTCGGCACTCAAAACAACTTTCCTCCTTCGCGTACACACTGTTTTTATAATTTCGAAGCCATCTGTCTCACAAAATCGTCTAAAAGACCATTTAAACCAATACCTCCCTTTTGTTAATATACAGTCCCTTATACATTAATTTTTTCCACGTTTTTGCACTCAAGACAACTTTTCTCCTTCGCGTACACACTGTTTTTATGATTCCGAACCCATCTGACTCACAAAATCGTCTAAAAGACCATTTAAACCCATACCACCCTTTTGTTTCTTTTCGTTACACATTAATTTTTTCCACGTTTCGGCACTCAAAACAACTTTCCTCCTTCGCGTACACACTGTTTGTATGATTCCGAACCCATCTGTCTCACAAAATCGTCTAAAAGACCATTTAAACCAATACCTCCCTTTTGTTTCTTTTCCTTATACATTCATTTTTTCCACGTTTTTGCACTCAA
Organism: Salticus scenicus; assembly: GCA_963930645.1. NCBI lineage: Eukaryota > Metazoa > Arthropoda > Arachnida > Araneae > Salticidae > Salticus > Salticus scenicus. The sequence continues at coordinate 467,454 of CAWVNO010002049.1, forward strand.
AACAACATACCTCCTTCGCGTACACACTTTTCTGATAATTCCGAACCCACCTGACTCACAAAACCGTCTAAAAGGCCATTTAAACCAATTCCACACTTTTGTTTCTTTTCCTTATACATTCATTTTTTCCACGTTTTTCCAACTTTCCTCCTTTTCGTTTACACTTTTTTTATGATTCCGAACCCACCTGACTCACAAAACCGTCTAAAAGACCATTTAAACCAATACCTCCCTTTTGTTTCTTTTCCTTATACATTCATTTTTTCCACGTTTTTGCACTCAAAACAACTTTCCTCCTACGCTTACACGCTGTTTTTATTATTCCGAACCCGTCTAAATAACAAAATCGCCTAAAAGACCATTTAAACCAATACCTCTTTTTTCTTTCTTTTCCTTATACATTCATTTTTCTTACGTTTTTGCACTCAGGACAACTTTCGTCCTTCGCGTACACACTGTTTTTATAATTCCGAACCCATCTGACTTACAAAATTGCCTAAAAAACCATTTAAACCAATACATCCCTTTTGTTTTTTTTCCTTATACATTCATTTTTTCCACGTTTTTCCAACTTTCCTCCTTCTCGTACACACTTTTTTTATGATTCCGAACCCATCTGTCTCACAAAATCGTCTAAAAGACCATTTAAACCAATACCTCCCTTTTGTTTCTTTTCCTTAGACATTCATTTTTTCCACGTTTTTGCACTCAAAACAACTTTCCTCCTTCGCGTACACACTTTTTTTATGATTCCGAACCCATCTCACAAAATCGTTAAAAAGGCCATTTAAACCAATACCGCCCTTTTGTTTCTTTTCCTTATACATTCATTTTTTCCACGTTTTTCCAACTTTCCTCCTTCTCGTACACACTTTTTTTATGATTCCGAACCCATCTGTCTCACAAAACTGTCTAAAAGGCCATTTAAACAAATACCGCCCATTTGTTTCTTTTCCTTATACATTCATTTTTCTTACGTTTTTGCACTCAGGACAACTTTCGTCCTTCGCGTAAACACTGTTTTTATGATTCCGAACCCATCCGACTCACAAAATCGTCTAAAAGACCATTTAAACCCATACCACCCTTTTGTTTCTTTTCGTTATACATTAATTTTTTCCACGTTTCGGCACTCAAAACAACTTTCCTCCTTCGCGTACACACTGTTTTTATAATTCCGAACCCACCTGACTCACAAAACCGTCTAAAAGGCCATTTAAACCCATACCACCCTTTTGTTTCTTTTCGTTACACATTAATTTTTTCCACGTTTCGGCACTCAAAACAACTTTCCTCCTTCGCGTACACACTTTTTTTATGATTCCGAACCCATCTGACTCACAAAATCGTTAAAAAGGCCATTTAAACCAATACCGCCCTTTTGTTTCTTTTCCTTATACATTCATTCTTTCCACGTTTTTCCAACTTTCCTCCTTCTCGTACACACTTTTTTTATGATTCCGAACCCATCTGTCTCACAAAACTGTCTAAAAGGCCATTTAAACAAATACCGCCCATTTGTTTCTTTTCCTTATACATACGCTTTTCCTTATATATACGCTGTTTCTATTATTCCGAACCCGTCTAAATAACAAAATCGCCTAAAAGACCATTTAAACCAATACCTCTTTTTTCTTTCTTTTCCTTATACATTCATTTTTCTTACGTTTTTGCACTCAGGACAACTTTCGTCCTTCGCGTAAACACTGTTTTTATGATTCCGAACCCATCCGACTCACAAAATCGTCTAAAAGACCATTTAAACCAATACCTCCCTTTTGTTAATATACAGTCCCTTATACATTAATTTTTTCCACGTTTTTGCACTCAAGACAACTTTTCTCCTTCGCGTACACACTGTTTTTATGATTCCGAACCCATCTGACTCACAAAATCGTCTAAAAGACCATTTAAACCAATACCTTTTTGTTTCTTTTCCTTATACATTCATTTTTTCCACGTTTTTGCACTCAAAACAACTTTCCTCCTTCGCGTACACGCTGTTTTTATTATTCCGAACCCGTCTAAATAACAAAATCGCCTAAAAGACCATTTAAACCAATACCTCTTTTTTCTTTCTTTTCCTTATACATTCATTTTTCTTACGTTTTTGCACTCAGGACAACTTTCGTCCTTCGCGTAAACACTGTTTTTATGATTCCGAACCCATCCGACTCACAAAATCGTCTAAAAGACCATTTAAACCCATACCACCCTTTTGTTTCTTTTCGTTATACATTAATTTTTTCCACGTTTCGGCACTCAAAACAACTTTCCTCCTTCGCGTACACACTGTTTGTATGATTCCGAACCCATCTGTCTCACAAAATCGTCTAAAAGACCATTTAAACCTCCCTTTTGTTTCTTTTCCTTATAATTCATTTTTTCCACGTTTTTGCACTCAAAACAACATACCTCCTTCGCGTACACACTTTTCTGATAATTCCGAACCCACCTGACTCACAAAACCGTCTAAAAGGCCATTTAAACCAATACCACCCTTTTGTTTCTTTTCCTTATACATTCATTTTTTCCACGTTTTTCCAACTTTCCTCCTTTTCGTTTACACTTTTTTTATGATTCCGAACCCACCTGACTCACAAAACCGTCTAAAAGACCATTTAAACCAATACCTCCCTTTTCTTTCTTTTCCTTATACATTCATTTTTTCCACATTTTTGCACTCAAAACAACTTTCCGCCTTCGCGTACACACTTTTTTTATGATTCCGAACCCATCTGTCTCACAAAATCGTTTAAAAGACCATTTAAACCAATACCTCCCTTTTGTTTCTTTTCCTTATAAATTCATTTTTTCCACGTTTTTGCACTCAAAACAACTTTTCTCCTTCGCGTACACACTGTTTTTAAGATTCCAAACCCATCTGACTCACAAAACTGTCTAAAAGCCATTTAAACCAATACCGCCCTTTTGTTTCTTTTCCTTATACATTCATTTTTTCCACGTTTTTGCACTGAAAATACCCATCTGACTCACAAAATCGTTAAAAAGGCCATTTAAACCAATACCGCCCTTTTGTTTCTTTTCCTTATACATTCATTTTTTCCACGTTTTTCCAACTTTCCTCCTTCTCGTACACACTGTTTTTATGAATCCGAACCCACCTGACTCACAAAATCGTCTATAAGACCATTTAAACCAATACCTCCCTTTTGTTTCTTTTCCTTATACATTCATTTTTTCCACGTTTTTGCACTCAAAACAACTTTCCTCCTTCGCGTACACACTCTTTTTATTATTCCGAACCCGTCTAAATAACAAAATCGCCTAAAAAGCCATTTAAACCAATACCGCCCTTTTGTTTCTTTTCCTTATACATTCATTTTTTCCACATTTTTGCACTCAATACAACTTTCCTCCTTCGCGTACACACTGTTTTTAAGATTCCAAACCTATCTGACTCACAAAAGTGTCTAAAAAGTCATTTAAACCAATACCGCCCTTTTGTTTCTTTTCCTTATACATTCATTTTTTCCACGTTTTTCCAACCTTCCTTCTCTACACACTTTTTTTATGAATCCGAACCCACCTGACTCACAAAATCGTTAAAAAGGCCATTTAAACCAATACCGCCCTTTTGTTTCTTTTCCTTATACATTCATTTTTTCCACGTTTTTGCACACAAAACAACTTTCCTCCTTCGCGTACACACTTTTTTTATGATTCCGAACCCATCTGACTCACAAAATCGTTAAAAAGGCCATTTAAACAAATACCGCCCATTTGTTTCTTTTCCTTATACATTCATTTTTCTTACGTTTTTGCACTCAAGACAACTTTCGTCCTTCGCGTACACACTGTTTTTATGATTCCGAACCGATCCGACTCACAAAATCGTTAAAAAGGCCATTTAAACCAATACCGCCCTTTTGTTTCTTTTTCTTATACATTCATTTTTTCCACGTTTTTGCACTCAAAACAAGATTCCTCCTTCTTGTACACACTTTTCTGATAATTCTGAACCCACCTGACTCACAAAATCGCCTAAAAGACCATTTAAACCAATACCGCCCATTTGTTTCTTTTCCTTATACATTCATTTTTCTTACGTTTTTGCACTCAAGACAACTTTCTTCCTTCTCGTACACACTGTTTTTATGAATCCGAACCCACCTGACTCACAAAATCGTCTAAAAGACCATTTAAACCCATACCACCCTTTTGTTTCTTTTCGTTATACATTAATTTTTTCCACGTTTCGGCACTCAAAACAACTTTCTTCCTTCTCGTACACACTTTTTTTATTATTCCATACCCGTCTGTCTCACGAAATCGCCTAAAAGACCATTTAAACCAATACCTCCCTTTTGTTTCTTTTCCTTATACATTCATTGTTTTCCACGTTTTTGCACTCAAAACAACTTTCCTCCTTCGCGTACACACTGTTTGTAATATTCCAAACCCATCTGACTCACAAAACTGTCTAAAAAGCCATTTAAACCAATGCCGCCCTTTTGTTTTTTTTCGTTATACATTAATTTTTTCCACGTTTCGGCACTCAAAACAACTTTCCTCCTTCGCGTACACACTGTTTTTGTATTATTCCGAAGCCATCTGTCTCACAAAATCGTCTAAAAGACCATTTAAACCAATACCTCCCTTTTCTTAATATACAGTCCCTTATACATTAATTTTTTCCACGTTTTTGCACTCAAGACAACTTTTCTCCTTCGCGTACACACTGTTTTTATGATTCCGAACCCATCTGACTCACAAAATCGTCTAAAAGACCATTTAAACCAATACCTCCCTTTTGTTTCTTTTCCTTATACATTCATTTTTTCCACGTTTTTGCACTCAAAACAACTTTCCTCCTTCGCGTACACACTTTTTTTATGATTCCGAACCCATCTGACTCACAAAATCGTTAAAAAGTCCATTTAAACCAATACCGCCCTTTTGTTTCTTTTCCTTATACATTCATTTTTTCCACGTTTTTCCAACTTTCTTCCTTCTCGTACACACTTTTTTTATGAATCCGAACCCACCTGACTCACAAAACCGTCTAAAAGGCCATTTAAACCAATTCCGCCCATTTGTTTCTTTTCCTTATACATTCATTTTTCTTCCGTTTTTGCACTCAAGACAACTTTCGTCCTTCGCGTACACACTGTTTTTATGATTCCGAACCCATCCGACTCACAAAATCGTCTAAAAGACCATTTAAACCCATACCACCCTTTTGTTTCTTTTCGTTATACATTAATTTTTTCCACGTTTTTGCAATCAAAACAACTTTCCTCCTTCGCGTACACACTGTTTTTAAGATTCCAAACCTATCTGACTCACAAAACTGTCTAAAAAGCCATTTAAACCAATACCGCCCTTTTGATTCTTTTCCTTATACATTCATTTTTTCCACGTTTTTCCAACTTTCCTCATTCGCGTACACACTGTTTTAAGATTCCAAACCTATCTGACTCACAAAACTGTCTAAAAAGCCATTTAAACCAATACCGCCCTTTTGTTTCTTTTCCTTATACATTCATTTTTTCCACGTTTTTGCACTCAAAACAACTTTCCTCCTTAGCGTACACACTGTTTTTAAGATTCCAAACCTATCTGACTCACAAAACTGTCTAAAAAGCCATTTAAACCAATACCGCCCTTTTGTTTCTTTTCCTTATACATTCATTTTTTCCACGTTTTTGCACTCAAAACAACTTTCCTCCTTAGCGTACACACTGTTTTTAAGATTCCAAACCTATCTGACTCACAAAACTGTCTAAAAAGCCATTTAAACCAATACCGCCCTTTTGATTCTTTTCCTTATACATTCATTTTTTCCACGTTTTTCCAACTTTCCTCATTCGCGTACACACTTTTTTTATGATTCCGAACCCATCTGTCTCACAAAATCGTTTAAAAGACCATTTAAACCAATACCTCCCTTTTGTTTCTTTTCCTTATAAATTCATTTCTTCCACGTTTTTGCACTCAAAACAACTTTTCTCCTTCGCGTACACACTGTTTTTAAGATTCCAAACCCATCTGACTCACAAAACTGTCTAAAAGCCATTTAAACCAATACCGCCCTTTTGTTTCTTTTCCTTATACATTCATTTTTTCCACGTTTTTGCACTGAAAATACCCATCTGACTCACAAAATCGTTAAAAAGGCCATTTAAACCAATACCGCCCTTTTGTTTCTTTTCCTTATACATTCATTTTTTCCACGTTTTTCCAACTTTCCTCCTTCTCGTACACACTGTTTTTATAATTTCGAAGCCATCTGACTTACAAAATCGCCTAAAAAACCATTTAAACCAATACATCCCTTTTGTTTTTTTTCCTTATACATTAATTTTTTCCACGTTTTTCCAACTTCCCTCCTTCTCGTACACACTTTTTTATGATTCCGAACCCATCTGACTCACAAAATCGCCTAAAAAACCATTTAAACCAATACCGCCCTTTTGTTTCTTTTCCTTATACATTCATTTTTTCCACGTTTTTCCAACTTTCCTCCTTCTCGTACACACTTTTTTTATGATTCCGAACCCATCTGTCTCACAAAATCGTCTAAAAGACCATTTAAACCAATACCTCCCTTTTGTTTCTTTTCCTTAGACATTCATTTTTTCCACGTTTTTGCACTCAAAACAACTTTCCTCCTTCGCGTACACACTTTTTTTATGATTCCGAACCCATCTGACTCACAAAATCGTTAAAAAGGCCATTTAAACCAATACCGCCCTTTTGTTTCTTTTCCTTATACATTCATTTTTTCCACGTTTTTCCAACTTTCCTCCTTCTCGTACACACTTTTTTTATGATTCCGAACCCATCTGTCTCACAAAACTGTCTAAAAGGCCATTTAAACAAATACCGCCCATTTGTTTCTTTTCCTTATACATTCATTTTTCTTACGTTTTTGCACTCAGGACAACTTTCGTCCTTCGCGTAAACACTGTTTTTATGATTCCGAACCCATCCGACTCACAAAATCGTCTAAAAGACCATTTAAACCCATACCACCCTTTTGTTTCTTTTCGTTATACATTAATTTTTTCCACGTTTCGGCACTCAAAACAACTTTCCTCCTTCGCGTACACACTGTTTTTATAATTCCGAAGCCATCTGTCTCACAAAATCGTCTAAAAGACCATTTAAACCAATACCTCCCTTTTGTTAATATACAGTCCCTTATACATTAATTTTTTCCACGTTTTTGCACTCAAGACAACTTTTCTCCTTCGCGTACACACTGTTTTTATGATTCCGAACCCATCTGACTCACAAAATCGTCTAAAAGACCATTTAAACCAATACCTCCCTTTTGTTTCTTTTCCTTATACATTCATTTTTTCCACGTTTTTGCACTCAAAACAACTTTCCTCCTTCGCGTACACGCAGTTTCTATTATTCCGAACCCGTCTAAATAACAAAATCGCCTAAAAGACCATTTAAACCAATACCTCTTTTTTCTTTCTTTTCCTTATACATTCATTTTTCTTACGTTTTTGCACTCAGGACAACTTTCGTCCTTCGCGTAAACACTGTTTTTATGATTCCGAACCCATCCGACTCACAAAATCGTCTAAAAGACCATTTAAACCCATACCACCCTTTTGTTTCTTTTCGTTATACATTAATTTTTTCCACGTTTCGGCACTCAAAACAACTTTCCTCCTTCGCGTACACACTGTTTTTATAATTTCGAAGCCATCTGTCTCACAAAATCGTCTAAAAGACCATTTAAACCAATACCTCCCTTTTGTTAATATACAGTCCCTTATACATTAATTTTTTCCACGTTTTTGCACTCAAGACAACTTTTCTCCTTCGCGTACACACTGTTTTTATGATTCCGAACCCATCTGACTCACAAAATCGTCTAAAAGACCATTTAAACCCATACCACCCTTTTGTTTCTTTTCGTTACACATTAATTTTTTCCACGTTTCGGCACTCAAAACAACTTTCCTCCTTCGCGTACACACTGTTTGTATGATTCCGAACCCATCTGTCTCACAAAATCGTCTAAAAGACCATTTAAACCAATACCTCCCTTTTGTTTCTTTTCCTTATACATTCATTTTTTCCACGTTTTTGCACTCAAAACAACATACCTCCTTCGCGTACACACTTTTCTGATAATTCCGAACCCACCTGACTCACAAAACCGTCTAAAAGGCCATTTAAACCAATACCACACTTTTGTTTCTTTTCCTTATACATTCATTTTTTCCACGTTTTTCCAACTTTCCTCCTTTTCGTTTACACTTTTTTTATGATTCCGAACCCACCTGACTCACAAAACCGTCTAAAAGACCATTTAAACCAATACCTCCCTTTTGTTTCTTTTCCTTATACATTCATTTTTTCCACGTTTTTGCACTCAAAACAACTTTCCTCCTACGCTTACACGCTGTTTTTATTATTCCGAACCCGTCTAATTAACAAAATCGCCTAAAAGACCATTTAAACCAATACCTCTTTTTTCTTTCTTTTCCTTATACATTCATTTTTCTTACGTTTTTGCACTCAGGACAACTTTCGTCCTTCGCGTACACACTGTTTTTATAATTCCGAACCCATCTGACTCACAAAATCGTCTAAAAGACCATTTAAACCAATACCTCCCTTTTGTTAATATACAGTCCCTTATACATTAATTTTTTCCACGTTTTTGCACTCAAGACAACTTTTCTCCTTCGCGTACACACTGTTTTTATGATTCCGAACCCATCTGACTCACAAAATCGTCTAAAAGACCATTTAAACCAATACCTTTTTGTTTCTTTTCCTTATACATTCATTTTTTCCACGTTTTTGCACTCAAAACAACTTTCCTCCTTCGCGTACACGCTGTTTTTATTATTCCGAACCCGTCTAAATAACAAAATCGCCTAAAAGACCATTTAAACCAATACCTCTTTTTTCTTTCTTTTCCTTATACATTCATTTTTCTTACGTTTTTGCACTCAGGACAACTTTCGTCCTTCGCGTAAACACTGTTTTTATGATTCCGAACCCATCCGACTCACAAAATCGTCTAAAAGACCATTTAAACCCATACCACCCTTTTGTTTCTTTTCGTTATACATTAATTTTTTCCACGTTTCGGCACTCAAAACAACTTTCCTCCTTCGCGTACACACTGTTTGTATGATTCCGAACCCATCTGTCTCACAAAATCGTCTAAAAGACCATTTAAACCAATACCTCCCTTTTGTTTCTTTTCCTTATACATTCATTTTTTCCACGTTTTTGCACTCAAAACAACATACCTCCTTCGCGTACACACTTTTCTGATAATTCCGAACCCACCTGACTCACAAAACCGTCTAAAAGGCCATTTAAACCAATACCACCCTTTTGTTTCTTTTCCTTATACATTCATTTTTTCCACGTTTTTCCAACTTTCCTCCTTTTCGTTTACACTTTTTTTATGATTCCGAACCCACCTGACTCACAAAACCGTCTAAAAGACCATTTAAACCAATACCTCCCTTTTCTTTCTTTTCCTTATACATTCATTTTTTCCACATTTTTGCACTCAAAACAACTTTCCGCCTTCGCGTACACACTTTTTTTATGATTCCGAACCCATCTGTCTCACAAAATCGTTTAAAAGACCATTTAAACCAATACCTCCCTTTTGTTTCTTTTCCTTATAAATTCATTTTTTCCACGTTTTTCCACTCAAAACAACTTTTCTCCTTCGCGTACACACTGTTTTTAAGATTCCAAACCCATCTGACTCACAAAACTGTCTAAAAGCCATTTAAACCAATACCGCCCTTTTGTTTCTTTTCCTTATACATTCATTTTTTCCACGTTTTTGCACTGAAAATACCCATCTGACTCACAAAATCGTTAAAAAGGCCATTTAAACCAATACCGCCCTTTTGTTTCTTTTCCTTATACATTCATTTTTTCCACGTTTTTCCAACTTTCCTCCTTCTCGTACACACTGTTTTTATGAATCCGAACCCACCTGACTCACAAAATCGTCTAAAAGACCATTTAAACCAATACCTCCCTTTTGTTTCTTTTCCTTATACATTCATTTTTTCCACGTTTTTGCACTCAAAACAACTTTCCTCCTTCGCGTACACACTCTTTTTATTATTCCGAACCCGTCTAAATAACAAAATCGCCTAAAAAGCCATTTAAACCAATACCGCCCTTTTGTTTCTTTTCCTTATACATTCATTTTTTCCACATTTTTGCACTCAATACAACTTTCCTCCTTCGCGTACACACTGTTTTTAAGATTCCAAACCTATCTGACTCACAAAAGTGTCTAAAAAGTCATTTAAACCAATACCGCCCTTTTGTTTCTTTTCCTTATACATTCATTTTTTCCACGTTTTTCCAACCTTCCTTCTCTACACACTTTTTTTATGAATCCGAACCCACCTGACTCACAAAATCGTTAAAAAGGCCATTTAAACCAATACCGCCCTTTTGTTTCTTTTCCTTATACATTCATTTTTTCCACGTTTTTGCACACAAAACAACTTTCCTCCTTCGCGTACACACTTTTTTTATGATTCCGAACCCATCTGACTCACAAAATCGTTAAAAAGGCCATTTAAACAAATACCGCCCATTTGTTTCTTTTCCTTATACATTCATTTTTCTTACGTTTTTGCACTCAAGACAACTTTCGTCCTTCGCGTACACACTGTTTTTATGATTCCGAACCGATCCGACTCACAAAATCGTTAAAAAGGCCATTTAAACCAATACCGCCCTTTTGTTTCTTTTTCTTATACATTCATTTTTTCCACGTTTTTGCACTCAAAACAAGATTCCTCCTTCTTGTACACACTTTTCTGATAATTCTGAACCCACCTGACTCACAAAATCGCCTAAAAGACCATTTAAACCAATACCGCCCATTTGTTTCTTTTCCTTATACATTCATTTTTCTTACGTTTTTGCACTCAAGACAACTTTCGTCCTTCGCGTACACACTGTTTTTATGATTCTGAAGCCATCTGTCTCACTAAATCGTTAAAAAGGCCATTTAAACCAATACCGCCCTTTTGTTTCTTTTCCTTATACATTCATTTTTTCCACGTTTTTCCAACTTTCTTCCTTCTCGTACACACTTTTTTTATGAATCCGAACCCACCTGACTCACAAAATCGTCTAAAAGACCATTTAAACCCATACCACCCTTTTGTTTCTTTTCGTTATACATTAATTTTTTCCACGTTTCGGCACTCAAAACAACTTTCTTCCTTCTCGTACACACTTTTTTTATTATTCCATACCCGTCTGTCTCACGAAATCGCCTAAAAGACCATTTAAACCAATACCTCCCTTTTGTTTCTTTTCCTTATACATTCATTGTTTTCCACGTTTTTGCACTCAAAACAACTTTCCTCCTTCGCGTACACACTGTTTGTAATATTCCAAACCCATCTGACTCACAAAACTGTCTAAAAAGCCATTTAAACCAATGCCGCCCTTTTGTTTTTTTTCGTTATACATTAATTTTTTCCACGTTTCGGCACTCAAAACAACTTTCCTCCTTCGCGTACACACTGTTTTTATATTATTCCGAAGCCATCTGTCTCACAAAATCGTCTAAAAGACCATTTAAACCAATACCTCCCTTTTCTTAATATACAGTCCCTTATACATTAATTTTTTCCACGTTTTTGCACTCAAGACAACTTTTCTCCTTCGCGTACACACTGTTTTTATGATTCCGAACCCATCTGACTCACAAAATCGTCTAAAAGACCATTTAAACCAATACCTCCCTTTTGTTTCTTTTCCTTATACATTCATTTTTTCCACGTTTTTGCACTCAAAACAACTTTCCTCCTTCGCGTACACACTTTTTTTATGATTCCGAACCCATCTGACTCACAAAATCGTTAAAAAGTCCATTTAAACCAATACCGCCCTTTTGTTTCTTTTCCTTATACATTCATTTTTTCCACGTTTTTCCAACTTTCTTCCTTCTCGTACACACTTTTTTTATGAATCCGAACCCACCTGACTCACAAAACCGTCTAAAAGGCCATTTAAACCAATTCCGCCCATTTGTTTCTTTTCCTTATACATTCATTTTTCTTCCGTTTTTGCACTCAAGACAACTTTCGTCCTTCGCGTACACACTGTTTTTATGATTCCGAACCCATCCGACTCACAAAATCGTCTAAAAGACCATTTAAACCCATACCACCCTTTTGTTTCTTTTCGTTATACATTAATTTTTTCCACGTTTTTGCAATCAAAACAACTTTCCTCCTTCGCGTACACACTGTTTTTAAGATTCCAAACCTATCTGACTCACAAAACTGTCTAAAAAGCCATTTAAACCAATACCGCCCTTTTGATTCTTTTCCTTATACATTCATTTTTTCCACGTTTTTCCAACTTTCCTCATTCGCGTACACACTGTTTTAAGATTCCAAACCTATCTGACTCACAAAACTGTCTAAAAAGCCATTTAAACCAATACCGCCCTTTTGTTTCTTTTCCTTATACATTCATTTTTTCCACGTTTTTGCACTCAAAACAACTTTCCTCCTTAGCGTACACACTGTTTTTAAGATTCCAAACCTATCTGACTCACAAAACTGTCTAAAAAGCCATTTAAACCAATACCGCCCTTTTGTTTCTTTTCCTTATACATTCATTTTTTCCACGTTTTTGCACTCAAAACAACTTTCCTCCTTAGCGTACACACTGTTTTTAAGATTCCAAACCTATCTGACTCACAAAACTGTCTAAAAAGCCATTTAAACCAATACCGCCCTTTTGATTCTTTTCCTTATACATTCATTTTTTCCACGTTTTTCCAACTTTCCTCATTCGCGTACACACTTTTTTTATGATTCCGAACCCATCTGTCTCACAAAATCGTTTAAAAGACCATTTAAACCAATACCTCCCTTTTGTTTCTTTTCCTTATAAATTCATTTCTTCCACGTTTTTGCACTCAAAACAACTTTTCTCCTTCGCGTACACACTGTTTTTAAGATTCCAAACCCATCTGACTCACAAAACTGTCTAAAAGCCATTTAAACCAATACCGCCCTTTTGTTTCTTTTCCTTATACATTCATTTTTTCCACGTTTTTGCACTGAAAATACCCATCTGACTCACAAAATCGTTAAAAAGGCCATTTAAACCAATACCGCCCTTTTGTTTCTTTTCCTTATACATTCATTTTTTCCACGTTTTTCCAACTTTCCTCCTTCTCGTACACACTGTTTTTATAATTTCGAAGCCATCTGACTTACAAAATCGCCTAAAAAACCATTTAAACCAATACATCCCTTTTGTTTTTTTTCCTTATACATTAATTTTTTCCACGTTTTTCCAACTTCCCTCCTTCTCGTACACACTTTTTTATGATTCCGAACCCATCTGACTCACAAAATCGCCTAAAAAACCATTTAAACCAATACCGCCCTTTTGTTTCTTTTCCTTATACATTCATTTTTTCCACGTTTTTCCAACTTTCCTCCTTCTCGTACACACTTTTTTTATGATTCCGAACCCATCTGTCTCACAAAATCGTCTAAAAGACCATTTAAACCAATACCTCCCTTTTGTTTCTTTTCCTTAGACATTCATTTTTTCCACGTTTTTGCACTCAAAACAACTTTCCTCCTTCGCGTACACACTTTTTTTATGATTCCGAACCCATCTGACTCACAAAATCGTTAAAAAGGCCATTTAAACCAATACCGCCCTTTTGTTTCTTTTCCTTATACATTCATTTTTTCCACGTTTTTCCAACTTTCCTCCTTCTCGTACACACTTTTTTTATGATTCCGAACCCATCTGTCTCACAAAACTGTCTAAAAGGCCATTTAAACAAATACCGCCCATTTGTTTCTTTTCCTTATACATTCATTTTTCTTACGTTTTTGCACTCAGGACAACTTTCGTCCTTCGCGTAAACACTGTTTTTATGATTCCGAACCCATCCGACTCACAAAATCGTCTAAAAGACCATTTAAACCCATACCACCCTTTTGTTTCTTTTCGTTATACATTAATTTTTTCCACGTTTCGGCACTCAAAACAACTTTCCTCCTTCGCGTACACACTGTTTTTATAATTCCGAAGCCATCTGTCTCACAAAATCGTCTAAAAGACCATTTAAACCAATACCTCCCTTTTGTTAATATACAGTCCCTTATACATTAATTTTTTCCACGTTTTTGCACTCAAGACAACTTTTCTCCTTCGCGTACACACTGTTTTTATGATTCCGAACCCATCTGACTCACAAAATCGTCTAAAAGACCATTTAAACCAATACCTCCCTTTTGTTTCTTTTCCTTATACATTCATTTTTTCCACGTTTTTGCACTCAAAACAACTTTCCTCCTTCGCGTACACGCAGTTTCTATTATTCCGAACCCGTCTAAATAACAAAATCGCCTAAAAGACCATTTAAACCAATACCTCTTTTTTCTTTCTTTTCCTTATACATTCATTTTTCTTACGTTTTTGCACTCAGGACAACTTTCGTCCTTCGCGTAAACACTGTTTTTATGATTCCGAACCCATCCGACTCACAAAATCGTCTAAAAGACCATTTAAACCCATACCACCCTTTTGTTTCTTTTCGTTATACATTAATTTTTTCCACGTTTCGGCACTCAAAACAACTTTCCTCCTTCGCGTACACACTGTTTTTATAATTTCGAAGCCATCTGTCTCACAAAATCGTCTAAAAGACCATTTAAACCAATACCTCCCTTTTGTTAATATACAGTCCCTTATACATTAATTTTTTCCACGTTTTTGCACTCAAGACAACTTTTCTCCTTCGCGTACACACTGTTTTTATGATTCCGAACCCATCTGACTCACAAAATCGTCTAAAAGACCATTTAAACCCATACCACCCTTTTGTTTCTTTTCGTTACACATTAATTTTTTCCACGTTTCGGCACTCAAAACAACTTTCCTCCTTCGCGTACACACTGTTTGTATGATTCCGAACCCATCTGTCTCACAAAATCGTCTAAAAGACCATTTAAACCAATACCTCCCTTTTGTTTCTTTTCCTTATACATTCATTTTTTCCACGTTTTTGCACTCAAAACAACATACCTCCTTCGCGTACACACTTTTCTGATAATTCCGAACCCACCTGACTCACAAAACCGTCTAAAAGGCCATTTAAACCAATACCACACTTTTGTTTCTTTTCCTTATACATTCATTTTTTCCACGTTTTTCCAACTTTCCTCCTTTTCGTTTACACTTTTTTTATGATTCCGAACCCACCTGACTCACAAAACCGTCTAAAAGACCATTTAAACCAATACCTCCCTTTTGTTTCTTTTCCTTATACATTCATTTTTTCCACGTTTTTGCACTCAAAACAACTTTCCTCCTACGCTTACACGCTGTTTTTATTATTCCGAACCCGTCTAATTAACAAAATCGCCTAAAAGACCATTTAAACCAATACCTCTTTTTTCTTTCTTTTCCTTATACATTCATTTTTCTTACGTTTTTGCACTCAGGACAACTTTCGTCCTTCGCGTACACACTGTTTTTATAATTCCGAACCCATCTGACTCACAAAATCGTCTAAAAGACCATTTAAACCAATACCTCCCTTTTGTTAATATACAGTCCCTTATACATTAATTTTTTCCACGTTTTTGCACTCAAGACAACTTTTCTCCTTCGCGTACACACTGTTTTTATGATTCCGAACCCATCTGACTCACAAAATCGTCTAAAAGACCATTTAAACCAATACCTTTTTGTTTCTTTTCCTTATACATTCATTTTTTCCACGTTTTTGCACTCAAAACAACTTTCCTCCTTCGCGTACACGCTGTTTTTATTATTCCGAACCCGTCTAAATAACAAAATCGCCTAAAAGACCATTTAAACCAATACCTCTTTTTTCTTTCTTTTCCTTATACATTCATTTTTCTTACGTTTTTGCACTCAGGACAACTTTCGTCCTTCGCGTAAACACTGTTTTTATGATTCCGAACCCATCCGACTCACAAAATCGTCTAAAAGACCATTTAAACCCATACCACCCTTTTGTTTCTTTTCGTTATACATTAATTTTTTCCACGTTTCGGCACTCAAAACAACTTTCCTCCTTCGCGTACACACTGTTTGTATGATTCCGAACCCATCTGTCTCACAAAATCGTCTAAAAGACCATTTAAACCAATACCTCCCTTTTGTTTCTTTTCCTTATACATTCATTTTTTCCACGTTTTTGCACTCAAAACAACATACCTCCTTCGCGTACACACTTTTCTGATAATTCCGAACCCACCTGACTCACAAAACCGTCTAAAAGGCCATTTAAACCAATACCACCCTTTTGTTTCTTTTCCTTATACATTCATTTTTTCCACGTTTTTCCAACTTTCCTCCTTTTCGTTTACACTTTTTTTATGATTCCGAACCCACCTGACTCACAAAACCGTCTAAAAGACCATTTAAACCAATACCTCCCTTTTCTTTCTTTTCCTTATACATTCATTTTTTCCACATTTTTGCACTCAAAACAACTTTCCGCCTTCGCGTACACACTTTTTTTATGATTCCGAACCCATCTGTCTCACAAAATCGTTTAAAAGACCATTTAAACCAATACCTCCCTTTTGTTTCTTTTCCTTATAAATTCATTTTTTCCACGTTTTTCCACTCAAAACAACTTTTCTCCTTCGCGTACACACTGTTTTTAAGATTCCAAACCCATCTGACTCACAAAACTGTCTAAAAGCCATTTAAACCAATACCGCCCTTTTGTTTCTTTTCCTTATACATTCATTTTTTCCACGTTTTTGCACTGAAAATACCCATCTGACTCACAAAATCGTTAAAAAGGCCATTTAAACCAATACCGCCCTTTTGTTTCTTTTCCTTATACATTCATTTTTTCCACGTTTTTCCAACTTTCCTCCTTCTCGTACACACTGTTTTTATAATTCCGAACCCATCTGACTTACAAAATCGCCTAAAAAACCATTTAAACCAATACATCCCTTTTGTTTTTTTTCCTTATACATTAATTTTTTCCACGTTTTTCCAACTTCCCTCCTTCTCGTACACACTTTTTTATGATTCCGAACCGATCTGACTCACAAAATCGCCTAAAAAACCATTTAAACCAATACATCCCTTTTGTTTTTTTTCCTTATACATTCATTTTTTCCACGTTTTTCCAACTTTCCTCCTTCTCGTACACACTTTTTTTATGATTCCGAACCCATCTGACTCACAAAATCGTTAAAAAGGCCATTTAAACCAATACCGCCCTTTTGTTTCTTTTCCTTATACATTCATTTTTTCCACGTTTTTCCAACTTTCCTCCTTCTCGTACACACTTTTTTTATGATTCCGAACCCATCTGTCTCACAAAACTGTCTAAAAGGCCATTTAAACAAATACCGCCCATTTGTTTCTTTTCCTTATACCTTCATTTTTCTTACGTTTTTGCACTCAAGACAACTTTCGTCCTTCGCGTACACACTGTTTTTATGATTCCGAACCCATCTGTCTCACAAAATCGTCTAAAAGACCATTTAAACCAATACCTCCGTTTGTTAATGTACAGTCCCTTATACATTCATTTTTTCCACATTTTTGCACTCAATACAACTTTCCTCCTTCGCGTACACACTGTTTTTAAGATTCCAAACCTATCTGACTCACAAAAGTGTCTAAAAAGTCATTTAAACCAATACCGCCCTTTTGTTTCTTTTCCTTATACATTCATTTTTTCCACGTTTTTCCAACTTCCTTCCTTCTCTACACACTTTTTTTATGAATCCGAACCCACCTGACTCACAAAACCGTCTAAAAGGCCATTTAAACCAATACCGCCCATTTGTTTCTTTTCCTTATACATTCATTTTTCTTACGTTTTTGCACTCAAGACAACTTTCGTCCTTCGCGTACACACTGTTTTTATGATTCCGAACCCATCTGTCTCACAAAATCGTCTAAAAGACCATTTAAACCAATACCTCCGTTTGTTAATGTACAGTCCCTTATACATTAATTTTTTCCACGGTTTTGCACTCAAGACAACTTTTCTCCTTCGAGTACACACTGTTTTTATGATTCCGAACCCATCTGACTCACAAAATCGTCTAAAAGACCATTTAAACCAATACCTCCCTTTTGTTTCTTTTCCTTATACATTCATTTTTTCCACGTTTTTGCACTCAAAACAACTTTCCTCCTTCGCGTACACACTGTTTTTATTATTCCGAACCCGTCTGACTAACAAAATCGCCTAAAAGACCATTTAAACCAATACCACCCTTTTGTTTCTTTTCCTTATACATTCATTTTTCTTACGTTTTTGCACTCAAGACAACTTTCGTCCTTCGCGTACACATTGTTTTTAAGATTCCAAACCTATCTGACTCACAAAACTGTCTAAAAAGCCATTTAAACCAATACCGCCCTTTTGTTTCTTTTCCTTATACATTCATTTTTTCCACGTTTTTGCACTCAAAACAACTTTCCTCCTTCGCGTACACACTTTTTATATGATTCCGAACCCATCTGACTCACAAAATCGTTAAAAAGGCCATTTAAACCAATACCGCCCTTTTGTTTCTTTTCCTTATACATTCATTTTTTCCACGTTTTTCCAACTTTCTTCCTTCTCGTACACACTTGTTTTATGAATCCGAACCCACCTGACTCACAAAACCGTCTCAAAGGCCATTTAAACCAATACCGCCCATTCGTTTCTTTTCCTTATACATTCATTTTTCTTACGTTTTTGCACTCAAGACAACTTTCGTCCTTCGCGTACACACTGTTTTTATGATTCCGAACCCATCCGACTCCCAAAATCGTCTAAAAGACCATTTAAACCCATACCACCCTTTTTTTTCGTTATACATTAATTTTTTCCACGTTTCGGCACTCAAAAGAACTTTCCTCCTTCGCGTACACACTGTTTTTATAATTCCGAAGCCATCTGTCTCACAAAATCGTCTAAAAGACCATTTAAACCAATACCTCCCTTTTGTTTCTTTTCCTTATACATTAATTTTTTCCACGTTTTTCCAACTTCCCTCCTTCTCGTACACACTTTTTTATGATTCCGAACCCATCTGACTCACAAAATCGCCTAAAAAACCATTTAAACCAATACCGCCCTTTTGTTTCTTTTCCTTATACATTCATTTTTTCCACGTTTTTCCAACTTTCCTCCTTCTCGTACACACTTTTTTTATGATTCCGAACCCATCTGTCTCACAAAATCGTCTAAAAGACCATTTAAACCAATACCTCCGTTTTGTTTCTTTTCCTTAGACATTCATTTTTTCCACGTTTTTGCACTCAAAACAACTTTCCTCCTTCGCGTACACACTTTTTTTATGATTCCGAACCCATCTGACTCACAAAATCGTTAAAAAGGCCATTTAAACCAATACCGCCCTTTTGTTTCTTTTCCTTATACATTCATTTTTTCCACGTTTTTCCAACTTTCCTCCTTCTCGTACACACTTTTTTTATGATTCCGAACCCATCTGTCTCACAAAACTGTCTAAAAGGCCATTTAAACAAATACCGCCCATTTGTTTCTTTTCCTTATACATTCATTTTTCTTACGTTTTTGCACTCAGGACAACTTTCGTCCTTCGCGTACACACTTTTTTTATGATTCCGAACCCATCTCACTCACAAAATCGTTAAAAAGGCCATTTAAACCAATACCGCCCTTTTGTTTCTTTTCCTTATACATTCATTTTTTCCACGTTTTTCCAACTTTCCTCCTTCTCGTAAACACTGTTTTTATGATTCCGAAACCATCCGACTCACAAAATCGTCTAAAAGACCATTTAAACCCATACCACCCTTTTGTTTCTTTTCGTTATACATTAATTTTTTCCACGTTTCGGCACTCAAAACAACTTTCCTCCTTCGCGTACACACTGTTTTTATAATTCCGAAGCCATCTGTCTCACAAAATCGTCTAAAAGACCATTTAAACCAATACCTCCCTTTTGTTAATATACAGTCCCTTATACATTAATTTTTTCCACGTTTTTGCACTCAAGACAACTTTTCTCCTTCGCGTACACACTGTTTATATGATTCCGAACCCATCTGACTCACAAAATCGTCTAAAAGACCATTTAAACCAATACCTCCCTTTTGTTTCTTTTCCTTATACATTCATTTTTTCCACGTTTTTGCACTCAAAACAACTTTCCTCCTTCGCGTACACGCTGTTTCTATTATTCCGAACCCGTCTAAATAACAAAATCGCCTAAAAGACTAAAATCGCCTAAACCAATACCTCTTTTTTCTTTCTTTTCCTTATACATTCATTTTTCTTACGTTTTTGCACTCAGGACAACTTTCGTCCTTCGCGTAAACACTGTTTTTATGATTCCGAACCCATCCGACTCACAAAATCGTCTAAACCATTTAAACCCATACCACCCTTTTGTTTCTTTTCTTTTTGGCAATTCACCCTTTTGTCTTCGTTTTTGCACTCAAAACAACTTTCCTCCTTCGCGTACACGCTGTTTCTATTATTCCGAACCCGTCTAAATAACAAAATCGCCTAAAAGACTAAAATCGCCTAAACCAATACCTCTTTTTTCTTTCTTTTCCTTATACATTCATTTTTCTTACGTTTTTGCACTCAGGACAACTTTCGTCCTTCGCGTAAACACTGTTTTTATGATTCCGAACCCATCCGACTCACAAAATCGTCTAAAAGACCATTTAAACCCATACCACCCTTTTGTTTCTTTTCGTTATACATTAATTTTTTCCACGTTTCGGCACTCAAAACAACTTTCCTCCTTCGCGTACACACTGTTTTTATAATTTCGAAGCCATCTGTCTCACAAAATCGTCTAAAAGACCATTTAAACCAATACCTCCCTTTTGTTAATATACAGTCCCTTATACATTAATTTTTTCCACGTTTTTGCACTCAAGACAACTTTTCTCCTTCGCGTACACACTGTTTTTATGATTCCGAACCCATCTGACTCACAAAATCGTCTAAAAGACCATTTAAACCCATACCACCCTTTTGTTTCTTTTCGTTACACATTAATTTTTTCCACGTTTCGGCACTCAAAACAACTTTCCTCCTTCGCGTACACACTGTTTGTATGATTCCGAACCCATCTGTCTCACAAAATCGTCTAAAAGACCATTTAAACCAATACCTCCCTTTTGTTTCTTTTCCTTATACATTCATTTTTTCCACGTTTTTGCACTCAAAACAACATACCTCCTTCGCGTACACACTTTTCTGATAATTCCGAACCCACCTGACTCACAAAACCGTCTAAAAGGCCATTTAAACCAATTCCACACTTTTGTTTCTTTTCCTTATACATTCATTTTTTCCACGTTTTTGCACTCAAAACAACTTTCCTCCTACGCTTACACGCTGTTTTTATTATTCCGAACCCGTCTAAATAACAAAATCGCCTAAAAGACCATTTAAACCAATACCTCTTTTTTCTTTCTTTTCCTTATACATTCATTTTTCTTACGTTTTTGCACTCAGGACAACTTTCGTCCTTCGCGTACACACTGTTTTTATAATTCCGAACCCATCTGACTTACAAAATTGCCTAAAAAACCATTTAAACCAATACATCCCTTTTGTTTTTTTTCCTTATACATTCATTTTTTCCACGTTTTTCCAACTTTCCTCCTTCTCGTACACACTTTTTTTATGATTCCGAACCCATCTGTCTCACAAAATCGTCTAAAAGACCATTTAAACCAATACCTCCCTTTTGTTTCTTTTCCTTAGACATTCATTTTTTCCACGTTTTTGCACTCAAAACAACTTTCCTCCTTCGCGTACACACTTTTTTTATGATTCCGAACCCATCTCACAAAATCGTTAAAAAGGCCATTTAAACCAATACCGCCCTTTTGTTTCTTTTCCTTATACATTCATTTTTTCCACGTTTTTCCAACTTTCCTCCTTCTCGTACACACTTTTTTTATGATTCCGAACCCATCTGTCTCACAAAACTGTCTAAAAGGCCATTTAAACAAATACCGCCCATTTGTTTCTTTTCCTTATACATTCATTTTTCTTACGTTTTTGCACTCAGGACAACTTTCGTCCTTCGCGTAAACACTGTTTTTATGATTCCGAACCCATCCGACTCACAAAATCGTCTAAAAGACCATTTAAACCCATACCACCCTTTTGTTTCTTTTCGTTATACATTAATTTTTTCCACGTTTCGGCACTCAAAACAACTTTCCTCCTTCGCGTACACACTGTTTTTATAATTCCGAACCCACCTGACTCACAAAACCGTCTAAAAGGCCATTTAAACCCATACCACCCTTTTGTTTCTTTTCGTTACACATTAATTTTTTCCACGTTTCGGCACTCAAAACAACTTTCCTCCTTCGCGTACACACTTTTTTTATGATTCCGAACCCATCTGACTCACAAAATCGTTAAAAAGGCCATTTAAACCAATACCGCCCTTTTGTTTCTTTTCCTTATACATTCATTCTTTCCACGTTTTTCCAACTTTCCTCCTTCTCGTACACACTTTTTTTATGATTCCGAACCCATCTGTCTCACAAAACTGTCTAAAAGGCCATTTAAACAAATACCGCCCATTTGTTTCTTTTCCTTATACATACGCTTTTCCTTATATATACGCTGTTTCTATTATTCCGAACCCGTCTAAATAACAAAATCGCCTAAAAGACCATTTAAACCAATACCTCTTTTTTCTTTCTTTTCCTTATACATTCATTTTTCTTACGTTTTTGCACTCAGGACAACTTTCGTCCTTCGCGTAAACACTGTTTTTATGATTCCGAACCCATCCGACTCACAAAATCGTCTAAAAGACCATTTAAACCAATACCTCCCTTTTGTTAATATACAGTCCCTTATACATTAATTTTTTCCACGTTTTTGCACTCAAGACAACTTTTCTCCTTCGCGTACACACTGTTTTTATGATTCCGAACCCATCTGACTCACAAAATCGTCTAAAAGACCATTTAAACCAATACCTTTTTGTTTCTTTTCCTTATACATTCATTTTTTCCACGTTTTTGCACTCAAAACAACTTTCCTCCTTCGCGTACACGCTGTTTTTATTATTCCGAACCCGTCTAAATAACAAAATCGCCTAAAAGACCATTTAAACCAATACCTCTTTTTTCTTTCTTTTCCTTATACATTCATTTTTCTTACGTTTTTGCACTCAGGACAACTTTCGTCCTTCGCGTAAACACTGTTTTTATGATTCCGAACCCATCCGACTCACAAAATCGTCTAAAAGACCATTTAAACCCATACCACCCTTTTGTTTCTTTTCGTTATACATTAATTTTTTCCACGTTTCGGCACTCAAAACAACTTTCCTCCTTCGCGTACACACTGTTTGTATGATTCCGAACCCATCTGTCTCACAAAATCGTCTAAAAGACCATTTAAACCTCCCTTTTGTTTCTTTTCCTTATAATTCATTTTTTCCACGTTTTTGCACTCAAAACAACATACCTCCTTCGCGTACACACTTTTCTGATAATTCCGAACCCACCTGACTCACAAAACCGTCTAAAAGGCCATTTAAACCAATACCACCCTTTTGTTTCTTTTCCTTATACATTCATTTTTTCCACGTTTTTCCAACTTTCCTCCTTTTCGTTTACACTTTTTTTATGATTCCGAACCCACCTGACTCACAAAACCGTCTAAAAGACCATTTAAACCAATACCTCCCTTTTCTTTCTTTTCCTTATACATTCATTTTTTCCACATTTTTGCACTCAAAACAACTTTCCGCCTTCGCGTACACACTTTTTTTATGATTCCGAACCCATCTGTCTCACAAAATCGTTTAAAAGACCATTTAAACCAATACCTCCCTTTTGTTTCTTTTCCTTATAAATTCATTTTTTCCACGTTTTTGCACTCAAAACAACTTTTCTCCTTCGCGTACACACTGTTTTTAAGATTCCAAACCCATCTGACTCACAAAACTGTCTAAAAGCCATTTAAACCAATACCGCCCTTTTGTTTCTTTTCCTTATACATTCATTTTTTCCACGTTTTTGCACTGAAAATACCCATCTGACTCACAAAATCGTTAAAAAGGCCATTTAAACCAATACCGCCCTTTTGTTTCTTTTCCTTATACATTCATTTTTTCCACGTTTTTCCAACTTTCCTCCTTCTCGTACACACTGTTTTTATGAATCCGAACCCACCTGACTCACAAAATCGTCTAAAAGACCATTTAAACCAATACCTCCCTTTTGTTTCTTTTCCTTATACATTCATTTTTTCCACGTTTTTGCACTCAAAACAACTTTCCTCCTTCGCGTACACACTCTTTTTATTATTCCGAACCCGTCTAAATAACAAAATCGCCTAAAAAGCCATTTAAACCAATACCGCCCTTTTGTTTCTTTTCCTTATACATTCATTTTTTCCACATTTTTGCACTCAATACAACTTTCCTCCTTCGCGTACACACTGTTTTTAAGATTCCAAACCTATCTGACTCACAAAAGTGTCTAAAAAGTCATTTAAACCAATACCGCCCTTTTGTTTCTTTTCCTTATACATTCATTTTTCTTACGTTTTTGCACTCAGGACAACTTTCGTCCTTCGCGTAAACACTGTTTTTATGATTCCGAACCCATCCGACTCACAAAATCGTCTAAAAGACCATTTAAACCCATACCACCCTTTTGTTTCTTTTCGTTATACATTAATTTTTTCCACGTTTCGGCACTCAAAACAACTTTCCTCCTTCGCGTACACACTGTTTTTATAATTCCGAACCCACCTGACTCACAAAACCGTCTAAAAGGCCATTTAAACCCATACCACCCTTTTGTTTCTTTTCGTTACACATTAATTTTTTCCACGTTTCGGCACTCAAAACAACTTTCCTCCTTCGCGTACACACTTTTTTTATGATTCCGAACCCATCTGACTCACAAAATCGTTAAAAAGGCCATTTAAACCAATACCGCCCTTTTGTTTCTTTTCCTTATACATTCATTCTTTCCACGTTTTTCCAACTTTCCTCCTTCTCGTACACACTTTTTTTATGATTCCGAACCCATCTGTCTCACAAAACTGTCTAAAAGGCCATTTAAACAAATACCGCCCATTTGTTTCTTTTCCTTATACATACGCTTTTCCTTATATATACGCTGTTTCTATTATTCCGAACCCGTCTAAATAACAAAATCGCCTAAAAGACCATTTAAACCAATACCTCTTTTTTCTTTCTTTTCCTTATACATTCATTTTTCTTACGTTTTTGCACTCAGGACAACTTTCGTCCTTCGCGTAAACACTGTTTTTATGATTCCGAACCCATCCGACTCACAAAATCGTCTAAAAGACCATTTAAACCAATACCTCCCTTTTGTTAATATACAGTCCCTTATACATTAATTTTTTCCACGTTTTTGCACTCAAGACAACTTTTCTCCTTCGCGTACACACTGTTTTTATGATTCCGAACCCATCTGACTCACAAAATCGTCTAAAAGACCATTTAAACCAATACCTTTTTGTTTCTTTTCCTTATACATTCATTTTTTCCACGTTTTTGCACTCAAAACAACTTTCCTCCTTCGCGTACACGCTGTTTTTATTATTCCGAACCCGTCTAAATAACAAAATCGCCTAAAAGACCATTTAAACCAATACCTCTTTTTTCTTTCTTTTCCTTATACATTCATTTTTCTTACGTTTTTGCACTCAGGACAACTTTCGTCCTTCGCGTAAACACTGTTTTTATGATTCCGAACCCATCCGACTCACAAAATCGTCTAAAAGACCATTTAAACCCATACCACCCTTTTGTTTCTTTTCGTTATACATTAATTTTTTCCACGTTTCGGCACTCAAAACAACTTTCCTCCTTCGCGTACACACTGTTTGTATGATTCCGAACCCATCTGTCTCACAAAATCGTCTAAAAGACCATTTAAACCTCCCTTTTGTTTCTTTTCCTTATAATTCATTTTTTCCACGTTTTTGCACTCAAAACAACATACCTCCTTCGCGTACACACTTTTCTGATAATTCCGAACCCACCTGACTCACAAAACCGTCTAAAAGGCCATTTAAACCAATACCACCCTTTTGTTTCTTTTCCTTATACATTCATTTTTTCCACGTTTTTCCAACTTTCCTCCTTTTCGTTTACACTTTTTTTATGATTCCGAACCCACCTGACTCACAAAACCGTCTAAAAGACCATTTAAACCAATACCTCCCTTTTCTTTCTTTTCCTTATACATTCATTTTTTCCACATTTTTGCACTCAAAACAACTTTCCGCCTTCGCGTACACACTTTTTTTATGATTCCGAACCCATCTGTCTCACAAAATCGTTTAAAAGACCATTTAAACCAATACCTCCCTTTTGTTTCTTTTCCTTATAAATTCATTTTTTCCACGTTTTTGCACTCAAAACAACTTTTCTCCTTCGCGTACACACTGTTTTTAAGATTCCAAACCCATCTGACTCACAAAACTGTCTAAAAGCCATTTAAACCAATACCGCCCTTTTGTTTCTTTTCCTTATACATTCATTTTTTCCACGTTTTTGCACTGAAAATACCCATCTGACTCACAAAATCGTTAAAAAGGCCATTTAAACCAATACCGCCCTTTTGTTTCTTTTCCTTATACATTCATTTTTTCCACGTTTTTCCAACTTTCCTCCTTCTCGTACACACTGTTTTTATGAATCCGAACCCACCTGACTCACAAAATCGTCTAAAAGACCATTTAAACCAATACCTCCCTTTTGTTTCTTTTCCTTATACATTCATTTTTTCCACGTTTTTGCACTCAAAACAACTTTCCTCCTTCGCGTACACACTCTTTTTATTATTCCGAACCCGTCTAAATAACAAAATCGCCTAAAAAGCCATTTAAACCAATACCGCCCTTTTGTTTCTTTTCCTTATACATTCATTTTTTCCACATTTTTGCACTCAATACAACTTTCCTCCTTCGCGTACACACTGTTTTTAAGATTCCAAACCTATCTGACTCACAAAAGTGTCTAAAAAGTCATTTAAACCAATACCGCCCTTTTGTTTCTTTTCCTTATACATTCATTTTTTCCACGTTTTTCCAACCTTCCTTCTCTACACACTTTTTTTATGAATCCGAACCCACCTGACTCACAAAATCGTTAAAAAGGCCATTTAAACCAATACCGCCCTTTTGTTTCTTTTCCTTATACATTCATTTTTTCCACGTTTTTGCACTCAAAACAACTTTCCTCCTTCTCGTACACACTTTTTTTATGATTCCGAACCCATCTGTCTCACAAAACTGTCTAAAAGGCCATTTAAACAAATACCGCCCATTTGTTTCTTTTCCTTATACATACGCTTTTCCTTATATATACGCTGTTTCTATTATTCCGAACCCGTCTAAATAACAAAATCGCCTTAAAGACCATTTAAACCAATACCTCTTTTTTCTTTCTTTTCCTTATACATTCATTTTTCTTACGTTTTTGCACTCAGGACAACTTTCGTCCTTCGCGTAAACACTGTTTTTATGATTCCGAACCCATCCGACTCACAAAATCGTCTAAAAGACCATTTAAACCAATACCTCCCTTTTGTTAATATACAGTCCCTTATACATTAATTTTTTCCACGTTTTTGCACTCAAGACAACTTTTCTCCTTCGCGTACACACTGTTTTTATGATTCCGAACCCATCTGACTCACAAAATCGTCTAAAAGACCATTTAAACCAATACCTTTTTGTTTCTTTTCCTTATACATTCATTTTTTCCACGTTTTTGCACTCAAAACAACTTTCCTCCTTCGCGTACACGCTGTTTTTATTATTCCGAACCCGTCTAAATAACAAAATCGCCTAAAAGACCATTTAAACCAATACCTCTTTTTTCTTTCTTTTCCTTATACATTCATTTTTCTTACGTTTTTGCACTCAGGACAACTTTCGTCCTTCGCGTAAACACTGTTTTTATGATTCCGAACCCATCCGACTCACAAAATCGTCTAAAAGACCATTTAAACCCATACCACCCTTTTGTTTCTTTTCGTTATACATTAATTTTTTCCACGTTTCGGCACTCAAAACAACTTTCCTCCTTCGCGTACACACTGTTTGTATGATTCCGAACCCATCTGTCTCACAAAATCGTCTAAAAGACCATTTAAACCTCCCTTTTGTTTCTTTTCCTTATAATTCATTTTTTCCACGTTTTTGCACTCAAAACAACATACCTCCTTCGCGTACACACTTTTCTGATAATTCCGAACCCACCTGACTCACAAAACCGTCTAAAAGGCCATTTAAACCAATACCACCATTTTGTTTCTTTTCCTTATACATTCATTTTTTCCACGTTTTTCCAACTTTCCTCCTTTTCGTTTACACTTTTTTTATGATTCCGAACCCACCTGACTCACAAAACCGTCTAAAAGACCATTTAAACCAATACCTCCCTTTTCTTTCTTTTCCTTATACATTCATTTTTTCCACATTTTTGCACTCAAAACAACTTTCCGCCTTCGCGTACACACTTTTTTTATGATTCCGAACCCATCTGTCTCACAAAATCGTTTAAAAGACCATTTAAACCAATACCTCCCTTTTGTTTCTTTTCCTTATAAATTCATTTTTTCCACGTTTTTGCACTCAAAACAACTTTTCTCCTTCGCGTACACACTGTTTTTAAGATTCCAAACCCATCTGACTCACAAAACTGTCTAAAAGCCATTTAAACCAATACCGCCCTTTTGTTTCTTTTCCTTATACATTCATTTTTTCCACGTTTTTGCACTGAAAATACCCATCTGACTCACAAAATCGTTAAAAAGGCCATTTAAACCAATACCGCCCTTTTGTTTCTTTTCCTTATACATTCATTTTTTCCACGTTTTTTCAACTTTCCTCCTTCTCGTACACACTGTTTTTATGAATCCGAACCCACCTGACTCACAAAATCGTCTAAAAGACCATTTAAACCAATACCTCCCTTTTGTTTCTTTTCCTTATACATTCATTTTTTCCACGTTTTTGCACTCAAAACAACTTTCCTCCTTCGCGTACACACTCTTTTTATTATTCCGAACCCGTCTAAATAACAAAATCGCCTAAAAAGCCATTTAAACCAATACCGCCCTTTTGTTTCTTTTCCTTATACATTCATTTTTTCCACATTTTTGCACTCAATACAACTTTCCTCCTTCGCGTACACACTGTTTTTAAGATTCCAAACCTATCTGACTCACAAAAGTGTCTAAAAAGTCATTTAAACCAATACCGCCCTTTTGTTTCTTTTCCTTATACATTCATTTTTTCCACGTTTTTCCAACCTTCCTTCTCTACACACTTTTTTTATGAATCCGAACCTACCTGACTCACAAAATCGTTAAAAAGGCCATTTAAACCAATACCGCCCTTTTGTTTCTTTTCCTTATACATTCATTTTTTCCACGTTTTTGCACTCAAAACAACTTTCCTCCTTCGCGTACACACTTTTTTTATGATTCCGAACCCATCTGACTCACAAAATCGTTAAAAAGGCCATTTAAACAAATACCGCCCATTTGTTTCTTTTCCTTATACATTCATTTTTCTTACGTTTTTGCACTCAAGACAACTTTCGTCCTTCGCGTACACACTGTTTTTATGATTCCGAACCGATCCGACTCACAAAATCGTTAAAAAGGCCATTTAAACCAATACCGCCCTTTTGTTTCTTTTTCTTATACATTCATTTTTTCCACGTTTTTGCACTCAAAACAAGATTCCTCCTTCTTGTACACACTTTTCTGATAATTCTGAACCCACCTGACTCACAAAATCGCCTAAAAGACCATTTAAACCAATACCGCCCTTTTGTTTCTTTTCCTTATACATTCATTTTTCTTACGTTTTTGCACTCAGGACAACTTTCGTCCTTCGCGTAAACACTGTTTTTATGATTCCGAACCCATCCGACTCACAAAATCGTCTAAAAGACCATTTAAACCCATACCACCCTTTTGTTTCTTTTCGTTATACATTAATTTTTTCCACGTTTCGGCACTCAAAACAACTTTCCTCCTTCGCGTACACACTGTTTTTATAATTCCGAACCCACCTGACTCACAAAACCGTCTAAAAGGCCATTTAAACCCATACCACCCTTTTGTTTCTTTTCGTTACACATTAATTTTTTCCACGTTTCGGCACTCAAAACAACTTTCCTCCTTCGCGTACACACTTTTTTTATGATTCCGAACCCATCTGACTCACAAAATCGTTAAAAAGGCCATTTAAACCAATACCGCCCTTTTGTTTCTTTTCCTTATACATTCATTCTTTCCACGTTTTTTCAACTTTCCTCCTTCTCGTACACACTTTTTTTGATTCCGAACCCATCTGTCTCACAAAACTGTCTAAAAGGCCATTTAAACAAATACCGCCCATTTGTTTCTTTTCCTTATACATACGCTTTTCCTTATATATACGCTGTTTCTATTATTCCGAACCCGTCTAAATAACAAAATCGCCTAAAAGACCATTTAAACCAATACCTCTTTTTTCTTTCTTTTCCTTATACATTCATTTTTCTTACGTTTTTGCACTCAGGACAACTTTCGTCCTTCGCGTAAACACTGTTTTTATGATTCCGAACCCATCCGACTCACAAAATCGTCTAAAAGACCATTTAAACCAATACCTCCCTTTTGTTAATATACAGTCCCTTATACATTAATTTTTTCCACGTTTTTGCACTCAAGACAACTTTTCTCCTTCGCGTACACACTGTTTTTATGATTCCAAACCCATCTGACTCACAAAATCGTCTAAAAGACCATTTAAACCAATACCTTTTTGTTTCTTTTCCTTATACATTCATTTTT
The DNA here is from genome assembly GCA_963930645.1 of Salticus scenicus. Classification (NCBI taxonomy): domain Eukaryota; kingdom Metazoa; phylum Arthropoda; class Arachnida; order Araneae; family Salticidae; genus Salticus; species Salticus scenicus. The sequence continues at coordinate 498,324 of CAWVNO010002049.1, forward strand.
TCCACGTTTTTGCACTCAAAACAACTTTCCTCCTTCGCGTACAGGCTGTTTTTATTATTCCGAACCCGTCTAAATAACAAAATCGCCTAAAAGACCATTTAAACCAATACCTCTTTTTTCTTTCTTTTCCTTATACATTCATTTTTCTTACGTTTTTGCACTCAGGACAACTTTCGTCCTTCGCGTAAACACTGTTTTTATGATTCCGAACCCATCCGACTCACAAAATCGTCTAAAAGACCATTTAAACCCATACCACCCTTTTGTTTCTTTTCGTTATACATTAATTTTTTCCACGTTTCGGCACTCAAAACAACTTTCCTCCTTCGCGTACACACTGTTTGTATGATTCCGAACCCATCTGTCTCACAAAATCGTCTAAAAGACCATTTAAACCTCCCTTTTGTTTCTTTTCCTTATAATTCATTTTTTCCACGTTTTTGCACTCAAAACAACATACCTCCTTCGCGTACACACTTTTCTGATAATTCCGAACCCACCTGACTCACAAAACCGTCTAAAAGGCCATTTAAACCAATACCACCCTTTTGTTTCTTTTCCTTATACATTCATTTTTTCCACGTTTTTCCAACTTTCCTCCTTTTCGTTTACACTTTTTTTATGATTCCGAACCCACCTGACTCACAAAACCGTCTAAAAGACCATTTAAACCAATACCTCCCTTTTCTTTCTTTTCCTTATACATTCATTTTTTCCACATTTTTGCACTCAAAACAACTTTCCGCCTTCGCGTACACACTTTTTTTATGATTCCGAACCCATCTGTCTCACAAAATCGTTTAAAAGACCATTTAAACCAATACCTCCCTTTTGTTTCTTTTCCTTATAAATTCATTTTTTCCACGTTTTTGCACTCAAAACAACTTTTCTCCTTCGCGTACACACTGTTTTTAAGATTCCAAACCCATCTGACTCACAAAACTGTCTAAAAGCCATTTAAACCAATACCGCCCTTTTGTTTCTTTTCCTTATACATTCATTTTTTCCACGTTTTTGCACTGAAAATACCCATCTGACTCACAAAATCGTTAAAAAGGCCATTTAAACCAATACCGCCCTTTTGTTTCTTTTCCTTATACATTCATTTTTTCCACGTTTTTCCAACTTTCCTCCTTCTCGTACACACTGTTTTTATGAATCCGAACCCACCTGACTCACAAAATCGTCTAAAAGACCATTTAAACCAATACCTCCCTTTTGTTTCTTTTCCTTATACATTCATTTTTTCCACGTTTTTGCACTCAAAACAACTTTCCTCCTTCGCGTACACACTCTTTTTATTATTCCGAACCCGTCTAAATAACAAAATCGCCTAAAAAGCCATTTAAACCAATACCGCCCTTTTGTTTCTTTTCCTTATACATTCATTTTTTCCACATTTTTGCACTCAATACAACTTTCCTCCTTCGCGTACACACTGTTTTTAAGATTCCAAACCTATCTGACTCACAAAAGTGTCTAAAAAGTCATTTAAACCAATACCGCCCTTTTGTTTCTTTTCCTTATACATTCATTTTTTCCACGTTTTTCCAACCTTCCTTCTCTACACACTTTTTTTATGAATCCGAACCCACCTGACTCACAAAATCGTTAAAAAGGCCATTTAAACCAATACCGCCCTTTTGTTTCTTTTCCTTATACATTCATTTTTTCCACGTTTTTGCACTCAAAACAACTTTCCTCCTTCGCGTACACAATTTTTTTATGATTCCGAACCCATCTGACTCACAAAATCGTTAAAAAGGCCATTTAAACAAATACCGCCCATTTGTTTCTTTTCCTTATACATTCATTTTTCTTACGTTTTTGCACTCAAGACAACTTTCGTCCTTCGCGTACACACTGTTTTTATGATTCCGAACCGATCCGACTCACAAAATCGTTAAAAAGGCCATTTAAACCAATACCGCCCTTTTGTTTCTTTTTCTTATACATTCATTTTTTCCACGTTTTTGCACTCAAAACAAGATTCCTCCTTCTTGTACACACTTTTCTGATAATTCTGAACCCACCTGACTCACAAAATCGCCTAAAAGACCATTTAAACCAATACCGCCCATTTGTTTCTTTTCCTTATACATTCATTTTTCTTACGTTTTTGCACTCAAGACAACTTTCGTCCTTCGCGTACACACTGTTTTTATGATTCTGAAGCCATCTGTCTCACTAAATCGTTAAAAAGGCCATTTAAACCAATACCGCCCTTTTGTTTCTTTTCCTTATACATTCATTTTTTCCACGTTTTTCCAACTTTCTTCCTTCTCGTACACACTTTTTTTATGAATCCGAACCCACCTGACTCACAAAATCGTCTAAAAGACCATTTAAACCCATACCACCCTTTTGTTTCTTTTCGTTATACATTAATTTTTTCCACGTTTCGGCACTCAAAACAACTTTCTTCCTTCTCGTACACACTTTTTTTATTATTCCATACCCGTCTGTCTCACGAAATCGCCTAAAAGACCATTTAAACCAATACCTCCCTTTTGTTTCTTTTCCTTATACATTCATTGTTTTCCACGTTTTTGCACTCAAAACAACTTTCCTCCTTCGCGTACACACTGTTTGTAATATTCCAAACCCATCTGACTCACAAAACTGTCTAAAAAGCCATTTAAACCAATGCCGCCCTTTTGTTTTTTTTCGTTATACATTAATTTTTTCCACGTTTCGGCACTCAAAACAACTTTCCTCCTTCGCGTACTTACTGTTTTTATGATTCCGAAGCCATCTGTCTCACAAAATCGTCTAAAAGACCATTTAAACCAATACCTCCCTTTTGTTAATATACAGTCCCTTATACATTAATTTTTTCCACGTTTTTGCACTCAAGACAACTTTTCTCCTTCGCGTACACACTGTTTTTATGATTCCGAACCCATCTGACTCACAAAATCGTCTAAAAGACCATTTAAACCAATACCTCCCTTTTGTTTCTTTTCCTTATAAATTCATTTTTTCCACGTTTTTGCACTCAAAACAACTTTCCTCCTTCGCGTACACACTGTTTTTATTATTCCGAACCCGTCTGACTAACAAAATCGCCTAAAAGACCATTTAAACCAATACCACCCTTTTGTTTCTTTTCCTTATACATTCATTTTTTCCACGTTTTTGCACTCAAAACAACTTTCCTCCTTCGCGTACACACTTTTTTTATGATTCCGAACCCATCTGACTCACAAAATCGTTAAAAAGGCCATTTAAACCAATACCGCCCTTTTGTTTCTTTTCCTTATACATTCATTTTTTCCACGTTTTTCCAACTTTCTTCCTTCTCGTACACACTTTTTTTATGAATCCGAACCCACCTGACTCACAAAACCGTCTAAAAGGCCATTTAAACCAATTCCGCCCATTTGTTTCTTTTCCTTATACATTCATTTTTCTTCCGTTTTTGCACTCAAGACAACTTTCGTCCTTCGCGTACACACTGTTTTTATGATTCCGAACCCATCCGACTCACAAAATCGTCTAAAAGACCATTTAAACCCATACCACCCTTTTGTTTCTTTTCGTTATACATTAATTTTTTCCACGTTTTTGCAATCAAAACAACTTTCCTCCTTCGCGTACACACTGTTTTTAAGATTCCAAACCTATCTGACTCACAAAACTGTCTAAAAAGCCATTTAAACCAATACCGCCCTTTTGATTCTTTTCCTTATACATTCATTTTTTCCACGTTTTTCCAACTTTCCTCATTCGCGTACACACTGTTTTAAGATTCCAAACCTATCTGACTCACAAAACTGTCTAAAAAGCCATTTAAACCAATACCGCCCTTTTGTTTCTTTTCCTTATACATTCATTTTTTCCACGTTTTTGCACTCAAAACAACTTTCCTCCTTAGCGTACACACTGTTTTTAAGATTCCAAACCTATCTGACTCACAAAACTGTCTAAAAAGCCATTTAAACCAATACCGCCCTTTTGTTTCTTTTCCTTATACATTCATTTTTTCCACGTTTTTGCACTCAAAACAACTTTCCTCCTTAGCGTACACACTGTTTTTAAGATTCCAAACCTATCTGACTCACAAAACTGTCTAAAAAGCCATTTAAAACAATACCGCCCTTTTGATTCTTTTCCTTATACATTCATTTTTTCCACGTTTTTCCAACTTTCCTCATTCGCGTACACACTTTTTTATGATTCCGAACCCATCTGTCTCACAAAATCGTTTAAAAGACCATTTAAACCAATACCTCCCTTTTGTTTCTTTTCCTTATAAATTCATTTCTTCCACGTTTTTGCACTCAAAACAACTTTTCTCCTTCGCGTACACACTGTTTTTAAGATTCCAAACCCATCTGACTCACAAAACTGTCTAAAAGCCATTTAAACCAATACCGCCCTTTTGTTTCTTTTCCTTATACATTCATTTTTTCCACGTTTTTGCACTGAAAATACCCATCTGACTCACAAAATCGTTAAAAAGGCCATTTAAACCAATACCGCCCTTTTGTTTCTTTTCCTTATACATTCATTTTTTCCACGTTTTTCCAACTTTCCTCCTTCTCGTACACACTGTTTTTATAATTCCGAACCCATCTGACTTACAAAATCGCCTAAAAAACCATTTAAACCAATACATCCCTTTTGTTTTTTTTCCTTATACATTAATTTTTTCCACGTTTTTCCAACTTCCCTCCTTCTCGTACACACTTTTTTATGATTCCGAACCCATCTGACTCACAAAATCGCCTAAAAAACCATTTAAACCAATACCGCCCTTTTGTTTCTTTTCCTTATACATTCATTTTTTCCACGTTTTTCCAACTTTCCTCCTTCTCGTACACACTTTTTTTATGATTCCGAACCCATCTGTCTCACAAAATCGTCTAAAAGACCATTTAAACCAATACCTCCCTTTTGTTTCTTTTCCTTAGACATTCATTTTTTCCACGTTTTTGCACTCAAAACAACTTTCCTCCTTCGCGTACACACTTTTTTTATGATTCCGAACCCATCTGACTCACAAAATCGTTAAAAAGGCCATTTAAACCAATACCGCCCTTTTGTTTCTTTTCCTTATACATTCATTTTTTCCACGTTTTTCCAACTTTCCTCCTTCTCGTACACACTTTTTTTATGATTCCGAACCCATCTGTCTCACAAAACTGTCTAAAAGGCCATTTAAACAAATACCGCCCATTTGTTTCTTTTCCTTATACATTCATTTTTCTTACGTTTTTGCACTCAGGACAACTTTCGTCCTTCGCGTAAACACTGTTTTTATGATTCCGAACCCATCCGACTCACAAAATCGTCTAAAAGACCATTTAAACCCATACCACCCTTTTGTTTCTTTTCGTTATACATTAATTTTTTCCACGTTTCGGCACTCAAAACAACTTTCCTCCTTCGCGTACACACTGTTTTTATAATTCCGAAGCCATCTGTCTCACAAAATCGTCTAAAAGACCATTTAAACCAATACCTCCCTTTTGTTAATATACAGTCCCTTATACATTAATTTTTTCCACGTTTTTGCACTCAAGACAACTTTTCTCCTTCGCGTACACACTGTTTTTATGATTCCGAACCCATCTGACTCACAAAATCGTCTAAAAGACCATTTAAACCAATACCTCCCTTTTGTTTCTTTTCCTTATACATTCATTTTTTCCACGTTTTTGCACTCAAAACAACTTTCCTCCTTCGCGTACACGCAGTTTCTATTATTCCGAACCCGTCTAAATAACAAAATCGCCTAAAAGACCATTTAAACCAATACCTCTTTTTTCTTTCTTTTCCTTATACATTCATTTTTCTTACGTTTTTGCACTCAGGACAACTTTCGTCCTTCGCGTAAACACTGTTTTTATGATTCCGAACCCATCCGACTCACAAAATCGTCTAAAAGACCATTTAAACCCATACCACCCTTTTGTTTCTTTTCGTTATACATTAATTTTTTCCACGTTTCGGCACTCAAAACAACTTTCCTCCTTCGCGTACACACTGTTTTTATAATTTCGAAGCCATCTGTCTCACAAAATCGTCTAAAAGACCATTTAAACCAATACCTCCCTTTTGTTAATATACAGTCCCTTATACATTAATTTTTTCCACGTTTTTGCACTCAAGACAACTTTTCTCCTTCGCGTACACACTGTTTTTATGATTCCGAACCCATCTGACTCACAAAATCGTCTAAAAGACCATTTAAACCCATACCACCCTTTTGTTTCTTTTCGTTACACATTAATTTTTTCCACGTTTCGGCACTCAAAACAACTTTCCTCCTTCGCGTACACACTGTTTGTATGATTCCGAACCCATCTGTCTCACAAAATCGTCTAAAAGACCATTTAAACCAATACCTCCCTTTTGTTTCTTTTCCTTATACATTCATTTTTTCCACGTTTTTGCACTCAAAACAACATACCTCCTTCGCGTACACACTTTTCTGATAATTCCGAACCCACCTGACTCACAAAACCGTCTAAAAGGCCATTTAAACCAATACCACACTTTTGTTTCTTTTCCTTATACATTCATTTTTTCCACGTTTTTCCAACTTTCCTCCTTTTCGTTTACACTTTTTTTATGATTCCGAACCCACCTGACTCACAAAACCGTCTAAAAGACCATTTAAACCAATACCTCCCTTTTGTTTCTTTTCCTTATACATTCATTTTTTCCACGTTTTTGCACTCAAAACAACTTTCCTCCTACGCTTACACGCTGTTTTTATTATTCCGAACCCGTCTAATTAACAAAATCGCCTAAAAGACCATTTAAACCAATACCTCTTTTTTCTTTCTTTTCCTTATACATTCATTTTTCTTACGTTTTTGCACTCAGGACAACTTTCGTCCTTCGCGTACACACTGTTTTTATAATTCCGAACCCATCTGACTCACAAAATCGTCTAAAAGACCATTTAAACCAATACCTCCCTTTTGTTAATATACAGTCCCTTATACATTAATTTTTTCCACGTTTTTGCACTCAAGACAACTTTTCTCCTTCGCGTACACACTGTTTTTATGATTCCGAACCCATCTGACTCACAAAATCGTCTAAAAGACCATTTAAACCAATACCTTTTTGTTTCTTTTCCTTATACATTCATTTTTTCCACGTTTTTGCACTCAAAACAACTTTCCTCCTTCGCGTACACGCTGTTTTTATTATTCCGAACCCGTCTAAATAACAAAATCGCCTAAAAGACCATTTAAACCAATACCTCTTTTTTCTTTCTTTTCCTTATACATTCATTTTTCTTACGTTTTTGCACTCAGGACAACTTTCGTCCTTCGCGTAAACACTGTTTTTATGATTCCGAACCCATCCGACTCACAAAATCGTCTAAAAGACCATTTAAACCCATACCACCCTTTTGTTTCTTTTCCTTATACATTCATTTTTTCCACGTTTTTGCACTCAAAACAACATACCTCCTTCGCGTACACACTTTTCTGATAATTCCGAACCCACCTGACTCACAAAACCGTCTAAAAGGCCATTTAAACCAATACCACCCTTTTGTTTCTTTTCCTTATACATTCATTTTTTCCACGTTTTTCCAACTTTCCTCCTTTTCGTTTACACTTTTTTTATGATTCCGAACCCACCTGACTCACAAAACCGTCTAAAAGACCATTTAAACCAATACCTCCCTTTTCTTTCTTTTCCTTATACATTCATTTTTTCCACATTTTTGCACTCAAAACAACTTTCCGCCTTCGCGTACACACTTTTTTTATGATTCCGAACCCATCTGTCTCACAAAATCGTTTAAAAGACCATTTAAACCAATACCTCCCTTTTGTTTCTTTTCCTTATAAATTCATTTTTTCCACGTTTTTCCACTCAAAACAACTTTTCTCCTTCGCGTACACACTGTTTTTAAGATTCCAAACCCATCTGACTCACAAAACTGTCTAAAAGCCATTTAAACCAATACCGCCCTTTTGTTTCTTTTCCTTATACATTCATTTTTTCCACGTTTTTCCAACTTTCCTCCTTCTCGTACACACTGTTTTTATAATTCCGAACCCATCTGACTTACAAAATCGCCTAAAAAACCATTTAAACCAATACATCCCTTTTGTTTTTTTTCCTTATACATTAATTTTTTCCACGTTTTTCCAACTTCCCTCCTTCTCGTACACACTTTTTTATGATTCCGAACCGATCTGACTCACAAAATCGCCTAAAAAACCATTTAAACCAATACATCCCTTTTGTTTTTTTTCCTTATACATTCATTTTTTCCACGTTTTTCCAACTTTCCTCCTTCTCGTACACACTTTTTTTATGATTCCGAACCCATCTGTCTCACAAAATCGTCTAAAAGACCATTTAAACCAATACCTCCCTTTTGTTTCTTTTCCTTAGACATTCATTTTTTCCACGTTTTTGCACTCAAAACAACTTTCCTCCTTCGCGTACACACTTTTTTTATGATTCCGAACCCATCTCACTCACAAAATCGTTAAAAAGGCCATTTAAACCAATACCGCCCTTTTGTTTCTTTTCCTTATACATTCATTTTTTCCACGTTTTTCCAACTTTCCTCCTTCTCGTACACACTTTTTTTATGATTCCGAACCCATCTGTCTCACAAAACTGTCTAAAAGGCCATTTAAACAAATACCGCCCATTTGTTTCTTTTCCTTATACCTTCATTTTTCTTACGTTTTTGCACTCAGGACAACTTTCGTCCTTCGCGTAAACACTGTTTTTATGATTCCGAACCCATCCGACTCACAAAATCGTCTAAAAGACCATTTAAACCAATACCTCCCTTTTGTTAATATACAGTCCCTTATACATTAATTTTTTCCACGTTTTTGCACTCAAGACAACTTTTCTCCTTCGCGTACACACTGTTTTTATGATTCCGAACCCATCTGACTCACAAAATCGTCTAAAAGACCATTTAAACCAATACCTCCCTTTTGTTTCTTTTCCTTATACATTCATTTTTTCCACGTTTTTGCACTCAAAACAACTTTCCTCCTTCGCGTACACACTCTTTTTATTATTCCGAACCCGTCTAAATAACAAAATCGCCTAAAAGACCATTTAAACCAATACCTCTTTTTTCTTTCTTTTCCTTATACATTCATTTTTCTTACGTTTTTGCACTCAAGACAACTTTCGTCCTTCGCGTACACACTGTTTTTAAGATTCCAAACCTATCTGACTCACAAAACTGTCTAAAAAGCCATTTAAACCAATACCGCCCTTTTGTTTCTTTTCCTTATACATTCATTTTTTCCACATTTTTGCACTCAATACAACTTTCCTCCTTCGCGTACACACTGTTTTTAAGATTCCAAACCTATCTGACTCACAAAAGTGTCTAAAAAGTCATTTAAACCAATACCGCCCTTTTGTTTCTTTTCCTTATACATTCATTTTTTCCACGTTTTTCCAACTTCCTTCCTTCTCTACACACTTTTTTTATGAATCCGAACCCACCTGACTCACAAAACCGTCTAAAAGGCCATTTAAACCAATACCGCCCATTTGTTTCTTTTCCTTATACATTCATTTTTCTTACGTTTTTGCACTCAAGACAACTTTCGTCCTTCGCGTACACACTGTTTTTATGATTCCGAACCCATCTGTCTCACAAAATCGTCTAAAAGACCATTTAAACCAATACCTCCGTTTGTTAATGTACAGTCCCTTATACATTAATTTTTTCCACGGTTTTGCACTCAAGACAACTTTTCTCCTTCGAGTACACACTGTTTTTATGATTCCGAACCCATCTGACTCACAAAATCGTCTAAAAGACCATTTAAACCAATACCTCCCTTTTGTTTCTTTTCCTTATACATTCATTTTTTCCACGTTTTTGCACTCAAAACAACTTTCCTCCTTCGCGTACACACTGTTTTTATTATTCCGAACCCGTCTGACTAACAAAATCGCCTAAAAGACCATTTAAACCAATACCACCCTTTTGTTTCTTTTCCTTATACATTCATTTTTCTTACGTTTTTGCACTCAAGACAACTTTCGTCCTTCGCGTACACATTGTTTTTAAGATTCCAAACCTATCTGACTCACAAAACTGTCTAAAAAGCCATTTAAACCAATACCGCCCTTTTGTTTCTTTTCCTTATACATTCATTTTTTCCACGTTTTTGCACTCAAAACAACTTTCCTCCTTCGCGTACACACTTTTTATATGATTCCGAACCCATCTGACTCACAAAATCGTTAAAAAGGCCATTTAAACCAATACCGCCCTTTTGTTTCTTTTCCTTATACATTCATTTTTTCCACGTTTTTCCAACTTTCTTCCTTCTCGTACACACTTGTTTTATGAATCCGAACCCACCTGACTCACAAAACCGTCTCAAAGGCCATTTAAACCAATACCGCCCATTCGTTTCTTTTCCTTATACATTCATTTTTCTTACGTTTTTGCACTCAAGACAACTTTCGTCCTTCGCGTACACACTGTTTTTATGATTCCGAACCCATCCGACTCCCAAAATCGTCTAAAAGACCATTTAAACCCATACCACCCTTTTTTTTCGTTATACATTAATTTTTTCCACGTTTCGGCACTCAAAAGAACTTTCCTCCTTCGCGTACACACTGTTTTTATAATTCCGAAGCCATCTGTCTCACAAAATCGTCTAAAAGACCATTTAAACCAATACCTCCCTTTTGTTTCTTTTCCTTATACATTAATTTTTTCCACGTTTTTGCGCTCAAGACAACTTTTCTCCTTCGCGTACACACTGTTTTTATGATTCCGAACCCATCTGACACAAAATCGTCTAAAAGACCATTTAAACCAATACCTCCCTTTTGTTTCTTTTCCTTATACATTCATTTTTTCCACGTTTTTGCACTCAAAACAACTTTTCTCCTTCGCGTACACACTGTTTTTAAGATTCCAAACCTATCTGACTCACAAAACTGTCTAAAAAGTCATTTAAACCAATACCGCCCTTTTGTTTCTTTTCCTTATACATTCATTTTTTTGACGTTTTAGCACTCAAAACAACTTTCCTCCTTCGCGTACACACTTTTTTTATGATTCCGAACACATCTGACTCACAAAATCGTTAAAAAGGCCATTTAAACCAATACCGCCCTTTTGTTTCTTTTCCTTATACATTCATTTTTTCCACGTTTTTCCAACTTTCTTCCTTCTCGTTTACACTTTTTTTATGAATCCGAACCCACCTGACTCACAAAATCGTCTAAAAGACCATTTAAACCCATACCACCCTTTTGTTTCTTTTCGTTATACATTAATTTTTTCCACGTTTCGGCACTCAAAACAACTTTTCTCCTTCGCGTACACACTTTTTTTATGATTCTGAAGCCATCTGTCTCACAAAATCGTCTAAAAGACCATTTAAACCAATACCTCCCTTTTGTTTATTTTCCTTATACATTGATTTTTTCCACGTTTTTGCACTCAAAACAACTTTCCTCCTTCGCGTACACACTGTTTTTATTATTCCGAACCCGTCTGACTAACAAAATCGCCTAAAAGACCATTTAAACCAATACCACCCTTTTGTTTCTTTTCCTTATACATTAATTTTTTCCACGTTTTTGCACTCAAGACAACTTTTCTCCTTCGCGTACACACTGTTTTTATGATTCCGAACCCATCTGACTCACAAAATCGTCTAAAAGGCCATTTAAACCAATACCTCCCTTTTGTCTCTTTTCCTTATACATTCATTTTTTCCACGTTTTTGCACTCAAAACAACTTTCCTCCTTCGCGTACACACTTTTTTTATTATTCCAAACCCGTCTGTCTCACGAAATCGCCTAAAAGACCATTTAAACCAATACCTCCCTTTTGTTTCTTTTCCTTAACATTCATTGTTTTCCACGTTTTTGCACTCAAAACAACTTTCCTCCTTCGCGTACACACTGTTTGTAATATTCCAAACCCATCTGACTCACAAAACTGTCTAAAAAGCCATTTAAACCAATGCCGCCCTTTTGTTTTTTTTCGTTATACATTAATTTTTTCCACGTTTCGGCACTCAAAACAACTTTCTTCCTTCGCGTACACACTGTTTTTATAATTCCGAAGCCATCTGTCTCACAAAATCGTCTAAAAGACCATTTAAACCAATACCTCCCTTTTGTTAATATACAGTCCCTTATACATTAATTTTTTCCACGTTTTTGCACTCAAGACAACTTTTCTCCTTCGCGTACACACTGTTTTTATGATTCCGAACCCATCTGACTCACAAAATCGTCTAAAAGACCATTTAAACCAATACCTCCCTTTTGTTTCTTTTCCTTATAAATTCATTTTTTCCACGTTTTTGCACTCAAAACAACTTTCCTCCTTCGCGTACACACTGTTTTTATTATTCCGAACCCGTCTGACTAACAAAATCGCCTAAAAGACCATTTAAACCAATACCACCCTTTTGTTTCTTTTCCTTATACATTCATTTTTTCCACGTTTTTGCACTCAAAACAACTTTCCTCCTTCGCGTACACACTTTTTTTATGATTCCGAACCCATCTGACTCACAAAATCGTTAAAAAGGCCATTTAAACCAATACCGCCCTTTTGTTTCTTTTCCTTATACATTCATTTTTTCCACGTTTTTCCAACTTTCTTCCTTCTCGTACACACTTTTTTTATGAATCCGAACCCACCTGACTCAGAAAACCGTCTAAAAGGCCATTTAAACCAATTCCGCCCATTTGTTTCTTTTCCTTATACATTCATTTTTCTTACGTTTTTGCACTCAAGACAACTTTCGTCCTTCGCGTACACACTGTTTTTATGATTCCGAACCCATCCGACTCACAAAATCGTCTAAAAGACCATTTAAACCCATACCACCCTTTTGTTTCTTTTCGTTATACATTAATTTTTTCCACGTTTTTGCAATCAAAACAACTTTCCTCCTTCGCGTACACACTGTTTTTAAGATTCCAAACCTATCTGACTCACAAAACTGTCTAAAAAGCCATTTAAACCAATACCGCCCTTTTGATTCTTTTCCTTATACATTCATTTTTTCCACGTTTTTCCAACTTTCCTCATTCGCGTACACACTGTTTTAAGATTCCAAACCTATCTGACTTACAAAACTGTCTAAAAAGCCATTTAAACCAATACCGCCCTTTTGTTTCTTTTCCTTATACATTCATTTTTTCCACGTTTTTGCACTCAAAACAACTTTCCTCCTTCGCGTACACACTTTTTTTATGATTCCGAACCCATCTGACTCACAAAATCGTTAAAAAGGCCATTTAAACCAATACCGCCCTTTTGTTTCTTTTCCTTATACATTCATTTTTTCCACGTTTTTGCACTCAAAACAACTTTCCTCCTTCGCGTACACACTTTTTTTATGATTCCGAACCCATCTGACTCACAAAATCGTTAAAAAGGCCATTTAAACCAATACCGCCCTTTTGTTTCTTTTCCTTATACATTCATTTTTTCCACGTTTTTCCAACTTTCCTCCTTCTCGTACACAGTTTTTTTATCATTCCGAACCCATCTGTCTCACAAAACTGTCTAAAAGGCCATTTAAACAAATACCGCCCATTTGTTTCTTTTCCTTATACATACATTTTTCTTACGTTTTTGCACTCAAGACAACTTTCGTCCTTCGCGTACACACTGTTTTTATGATTCCGAACCGATCCGACTCACAAAATCGTTAAAAAGGCCATTTAAACCAATACCGCCCTTTTGTTTCTTTTTCTTATACATTCATTTTTTCCACGTTTTTGCACTCAAAACAAGATTCCTCCTTCTTGTACACACTTTTCTGATAATTCTGAACCCACCTGACTCACAAAATCGCCTAAAAGACCATTTAAACCAATACCTCCCTTTTGTTTCTTTTCCTTATACATTAATTTTTTCCACGTTTTTGCACTCAAAACAACTTTCCTCCTTCGCGTACACACTTTTTTTATGATTCCGAACCCATCTGACTCACTAAATCGTTAAAAAGGCCATTTAAACCAATACCGCCCTTTTGTTTCTTTTCCTTATACATTCATTTTTTCCACGTTTTTCCAACTTTCTTCCTTCTCGTACACACTTTTTTTATGAATCCGAACCCACCTGACTCACAAAATCGTCTAAAAGACCATTTAAACCCATACCACCCTTTTGTTTCTTTTCGTTATACATTAATTTTTTCCACGTTTCGGCACTCAAAACAACTTTCTTCCTTCTCGTACACACTTTTTTTATTATTCCAAACCCGTCTGTCTCACGAAATCGCCTAAAAGACCATTTAAACCAATACCTCCCTTTTGTTTCTTTTCCTTATACATTCATTGTTTTCCACGTTTTTGCACTCAAAACAACTTTCCTCCTTCGCGTACACACTGTTTGTAATATTCCAAACCCATCTGACTCACAAAACTGTCTAAAAAGCCATTTAAACCAATGCCGCCCTTTTGTTTTTTTTCGTTATACATTAATTTTTTCCACGTTTCGGCACTCAAAACAACTTTCCTCCTTCGCGTACACACTGTTTTTATAATTCCGAAGCCATCTGTCTCACAAAATCGTCTAAAAGACCATTTAAACCAATACCTCCCTTTTGTTAATATACAGTCCCTTATACATTAATTTTTTCCACGTTTTTGCACTCAAGGCAACTTTTCTCCTTCGCGTACACACTGTTATTATTATTCCAAACCCGTCTGACTCACAAAATCGCCTAAAAGACCATTTAAAATAATACCTCCCTTTTGTTTCTTTTCCTTATACATTCATTTTTTCCACGTTTTTGCACTCAAAACAACTTTCCTCCTTCGCGTACACACTGTTTTTATTATTCCGAACCCGTCTGACTAACAAAATCGCCTAAAAGACCATTTAAACCAATACCACCCTTTTGTTTCTTTTCCTTATACATTCATTTTTCTTACGTTTTTGCACTCAAGACAACTTTCGTCCTTCGCGTACACATTGTTTTTATGATTCCGAACCCATCCGACTCACAAAATCGTTAAAAAGGCCATTTAAACCAATACCGCCCTTTTGTTTCTTTTTCTTATACATTCATTTTTTCCACGTTTTTGCACTCAAAACAAGATTCCTCCTTCTTGTACACACTGTTTTTAAGATTCCATACCTATCTGACTCACAAAACTGTCTAAAAAGTCATTTAAACCAATACCGCCCTTTTGTTTCTTTTCCTTATACATTCATTTTTTCCACGTTTTTGCACTCAAAACAACTTTCCTCCTCCGCGTACACACTTTTTTTATGATTCCGAACCCATCTGACTCACAAAATCGTCTAAAAGACCATTTAAACCCATACCACCCTTTTGTTTCTTTTCGTTATACATTAATTTTTTCCACGTTTCGGCTCTCAAAACAACTTTTCTCCTTCGCGTACACACTGTTTTTATGATTCTGAAGCCATCTGTCTCACAAAATCGTCTAAAAGACCATTTAAACCAATACCTCCCTTTTGTTTCTTTTCCTTATACATTAATTTTTTCCACGTTTTTGCACTCAAGACAACTTTTCTCCTTCGCGTACACACTGTTTTTATTATTCCAAACCCGTCTGACTCACAAAATCGCCTAAAAGACCATTTAAACCAATACCTCCCTTTTGTTTCTTTTCCTTATACATTCATTGTTTTCCACGTTTTTGCACTCAAAACAACTTTCCTCCTTCGCGTACACACTGTTTTTAATATTCCAAACCCATCTGACTCACAAAACTGTCTAAAAAGCCATTTAAACCAATGCCGCCCTTTTGTTTTTTTTCGTTATACATTAATTTTTTCCACGTTTCGGCACTCAAAACAACTTTCCTCCTTCGCGTACACACTGTTTTTATAATTCCGAAGCCATCTGTCTCACAAAATCGTCTAAAAGACCATTTAAACCAATACCTCCCTTTTGTTAATATACAGTCCCTTATACATTAATTTTTTCCACGTTTTTGCACTCAAGACAACTTTTCTCCTTCGCGTACACACTGTTTTTATGATTCCGAACCCATCTGACTCACAAAATCGTCTAAAAGACCATTTAAACCAATACCTCCCTTTTGTTTCTTTTCCTTATACATTCATTTTTTCCACGTTTTTGCACTCAAAACAACATTCCTCCTTCGCGTACACACTGTTTTTATTATTCCGAACCCGTCTGACTAACAAAATCGCCTAAAAGACCATTTAAACCAATACCTCCCTGTTCGTTCTTTTCCTTATACATTCATTTTTCTTACGTTTTTGCACTCAAGACAACTTTCGTCCTTCGCGTACACACTGTTTTTATGATTCCGAACCGATCCGACTCACAAAATCGTTAAAAAGGCCATTTAAACCAATACCGCCCTTTTGTTTCTTTTTCTTATACATTCATTTTTTCCACGTTTTTGCACTCAAAACAACATTCCTCCTTCTTGTACACACTTTTCTGATAATTCTGAACCCACCTGACTCACAAAATCGCCTAAAAGACCATTTAAACCGATACCTCCCATTTCTTTCTTTTCTTTATACATTCATTTTTTCCACGTTTTTGCACTCAAGACAACTTTCCTCCTTCGCGTACACACTGTTTTTAAGATTCCAAACCTATCTGACTCACAAAACTGTCTAAAAAGCCATTTAAACCAATACCGCCCTTTTGTTTCTTTTCCTTATACATTCATTTTTTCCACGTTTTTGCACTCAAAACAACTTTCCTCCTTCGCGTACACACTGTTTTTAAGATTCCAAACCTATCTGACTCACAAAACTGTCTAAAAAGTCATTTAAACCAATACCGCGCTTTTGTTTCTTTTCCTTATACATTCATTTTTTCCACGTTTTTGCACTCAAAACAACTTTCCTCTTTGGCGTACACACTTTTTTTATGATTCCGAACCCATCTGACTCACAAAATCGTTAAAAAGGCCATTTAAACCATTACCGCCCTTTTGTTTCTTTTCCTTATACATACATTTTTTCCACGTTTTTCCAACTTTCTTCCTTCTCGTACACACTTTTTTTATGAATCCGAACCCACCTGACTCACAAAACCGTCTAAAAGGCCATTTAAACCAATACCGCCCATTTGTTTCTTTTCCTTATACATTCATTTTTCTTACGTTTTTGCACTCAAGACAACTTTCGTCCTTCGCGTACACACTGTTTTTATGATTCCGAACCCATCCGACTCACAAAATCGTCTAAAAGACCATTTAAACCCATACCACCCTTTTGTTTCTTTTCGTTATACATTAATTTTTTCCACGTTTCGGCACTCAAAACAACTTTCCTCCTTCTTGTACACACTTTTTTGATAATTTCGAACCCACCTGATTCACAAAATCGCCTAAAAGACCATTTAAACCAATACCTCCCTTTTCTTTCTTTTCCTTATACATTCATTTTTTCCACGTTTTTGCACTCAAAACAACTTTCCTCCTTCGCGTACACACTGTTTTTAAGATTCCAAACCTATCTGACTCACAAAACTGTCTAAAAAGCCATTTAAACCAATACCGCCCTTTTGATTCTTTTCCTTATACGTTCATTTTTTCCACGTTTTTCCAACTTTCCTCCTTCGCGTACACACTGTTTTTAAGATTCCAAACATATCTGACTCACAAAACTGTCTAAAAAGCCATTTAAACCAATACCGCCCTTTTGTTTCTTTTCCTTATACATTCATTTTTTCCACGTTTTTGCACTCAAAACAACTTTCCTCCTTCGCGTACACACTTTTTTTATGATTCCGAACCCATCTGACTCACAAAATCGTTAAAAAGGCCATTTAAACCAATACCGCCCTTTTGTTTCTTTTCCTTATACATTCATTTTTTCCACGTTTTTGCACTCAAAACAACTTTCGTCCTTCGCGTACACACTGTTTTTATGATTCCGAACCGATCCGACTCACAAAATCGTTAAAAAGGCCATTTAAACCAATACCGCCCTTTTGTTTCTTTTTCTTATACATTCATTTTTTCCACGTTTTTGCACTCAAAACAAGATTCCTCCTTCTTGTACACACTTTTCTGATAATTCTGAACCCACCTGACTCACAAAATCGCCTAAAAGACCATTTAAACAAATACCGCCCGTTTGTTTCTTTTCCTTATACATTCATTTTTCTTACGTTTTTGCACTCAAGACAACTTTCGTCCTTCGCGTACACACTGTTTTTATGATTCCGAACCGATCCGACTCACAAAATCGTTAAAAAGGCCATTTAAACCAATACCTCCCATTTCTTTCTTTTCTTTATACATTCATTTTTTCCACGTTTTTGCACTCAAGACAACTTTCCTCCTTCGCGTACACACTGTTTTTAAGATTCCAAACCTATCTGACTCACAAAACTGTCTAAAAAGCCATTTAAACCAATACCGCCCTTTTGTTTCTTTTCCTTATACATTCATTTTTTCCACGTTTTTGCACTCAAAACAACTTTCCTCCTTCGCGTACACACTGTTTTTAAGATTCCAAACCTATCTGACTCACAAAACTGTCTAAAAAGTCATTTAAACCAATACCGCCCTTTTGTTTCTTTTCCTTATACATTCATTTTTTCCACGTTTTTGCACTCAAAACAACTTTCCTCTTTCGCGTACACACTTTTTTTATGATTCCGAACCCATCTGACTCACAATATCGTCACAAATACCGCCCATTTGTTTCTTTTCCTTATACATTCATTTTTCTTACGTTTTTGCACTCAGTTTTGCACTGTTTTTATGATTCCGAACCCATCCGACTCACAAAATCGTCTAAAAGACCATTTAAACCCATACCACCCTTTTGTTTTTTTTCGTTATACATTAATTTTTTCCACGTTTCGGCACTCAAAACAACTTTCCTCCTTCGCGTACACACTGTTTTTATAATTCCGAAGCCATCTGTCTCACAAAATCGTCCAAAAGACCATTTAAACCAATACCTCACTTTTGTTTCTTTTCCTTATACATTAATTTTTTCCACGTTTTTGCACTCAAGACAACTTTTCTCCTTCGCGTACACACTGTTTTTATGATTCCGAACCCATCTGACTCACAAAATCGTCTAAAAGACCATTTAAACCAATACCTCCCTTTTGTTTCTTTTCCTTATACATTCATTTTTTCCACGTTTTTGCACTCAAAACAACATTCCTCCTTCGCGTACACACTCTTCTGATAATTCCGAACCCACCTGACTCACAAAACCGTCTAAAAGGCCATTTAAACCAATACCAATTGTTTCTTTTCCTTATTCATTCATTTTTTCCACGTTTTTCCAACTTTCCTCCTTTTCGTTTACACTTTTTTTATGATTCCGAACCCATCTGTCTCACAAAATCGTCTAAAAGACCATTTAAACCAATACCTCCCTTTTGTTTCTTTTCCTTATACATTCATTTTTTCCACGTTTTTGCACTCAAAACAACTTTCCGCCTTCGCGTACACTGTTTTTAAGATTCCAAACCTATCTGACTCTCAAAACTGTCTAAAAAGCCATTTAAACCAATACCGCCCTTTTGTTTCTTTTCCTTATACATTCATTTTTTCCACGTTTTTGCATTCAAATCAACTTTCCTCCTTCTCGTACACACTTTTTTTATGATTCCGAACCCATCTGTCTCACAAAACTGTCTAAAAGGCCATTTAAACAAACTAGTGGTCGCCCAGTGGTCGAAATTCGACCATAATTAATTAAAATTATAAGTTTAAACATTATTAAGGTTCTATTGTCAAAGACTATACTTCTATAATCACAGATTTTGCCAAGGCTACACTGTTAAGGACACCGCATGGACCATGCATCATGTGTTTTACAACATATTCATGTAATGTCGGATGTGTTTGAATGTTAGGAATCTCCGCAGATACAACTTTATCAATATCGATAGCATTAACAATTTTATCTTGCTCATTTAAAGTGAGTAAAATGTGAGCATGAGGCAATCCTCTTTTTTGAAATTCAATTGTATAAATGAGTGCTTCAACTTTACCAAAGATATTTTTTTGTATAAGGCCCTCAATTAATGCTTTCAATTTTGACTTGAATACACGCACAATAATTTCAGGTCTAAAATTAGCAGTTTCACCTACACCAATATTGTTAACTATTTCCGGCCAACTTGGATTGCAAGTCATTGTAATAAATAAAGAAGGTTTTCCAAAATGTTGTACAATTGACATTGCATCTAAATAATTCTGATACATATTTCTTGGAGATCCATTGAACGAAGATGGTAAAATTACTCTACGGCCAACATTACTGGCATTGATGTTCGATTCTAAGTAGTCTGTTAAATTGTTGTAAACTTCAGACCTAAGAATTATTTGATTTTGTCGAATGAAATGTAATCGTGAGCCCTCTATTCTCACATACATATCAACTATCCATTGCAGAAATAGCTTTTGTGAATGGTGTAATATGCTGAAGTCTTCTCTAATTGCAAGTCGATAGGCTGCATACTGAAGCATTGTTAATTTATTTCTGGGCGCTCTTGAATTAGATATAGTTGGTGCATTATGAGTCATATTCATATGCCACCCAGTATTACCATTTGGAAGAAGTAGTGGATACGCTAAAGGATCTAATGATGAATCCAAAACTGAGATATTTTTAATGATACCATTAACTTTTGAAAATGAAATCATATTTCGTTCAAAAGGTGGCTCACCATCAACTGTACTAAGTATTACTGCTACATCAGTTTGAACTGCATCATTGAAACGGCGTAGATCTAAATCATGATTTACTTTAATGAGCATACAAATTTCTTTATTTTGATTTTCAACTCTTTGACAATGATGTTTCATTGCAATGAATGACCGAACAAAAGGATTACTGCGTTCCAATTCGAGAGAAATTTCGCGCATTATGTTGTTGTTACATGTTTGATTAAAACGTTCTTGTAATCTATAATTGATAGCAGTGTCAACATCATAAAAATATAATTGCGCATAACATGGTGAACGACCATGTGCAGCAGTCATTGGACCCGATCTGTGATAAAAAACATCATGTATTTTGAAATGATACACTCCACTTGTAACTGCCTCGGATACTTGAGCTTCTGAGCTAACCATAGCAAATGATGAATTGTATTTGCGAATATTTTCAAAATAATTTTTTGACTTACTTTTTATTGAAGGTTCATTTGAAATAAGTCCATCATACAATGATTTAAAATATTCATTTTGACTTAAGGGCGGTAATATTGCTTTACCCTTATGACAACATGAAGTGAATGCAGTTCTGTCACCTAAAGTGACTTCAGATTCAAAATGTTTCGCATTGCAAAACCTGCATTCCAAATCCATTAATCCACAATCATAACTATAAAAAACTTTTGGAATGACATTTCGTGGACATTTAAATTTATCTGTCAAATTCACTTCTTCATTCTGTATAATATTAACACTATTTGTATTTTCATTACTATTATTATTATGTGTCCGCAAATATAGATTCCTTCTTCTTTGTCTCTCACTCCGACCCGTTAATGTTCTATGTCGAGGCATAATAAAAGTAGAAAAAAACTTTCATTGTCAGTAGAAAAAATCGTTATTTTTTTTTATTTTAGGTTGATTTCTTTAGAAACTGATCTATACAAATTGAATGAGTTGAGTTGAGTTGAGTTGAGTTGATTAATTAGTATATATATAATGCAAAACTTGTGTGTTTTTAAAAAATATTAGCATTCTGCGATAACTCTTTCAGATGAAACTGGCTATTTAAAAAATAACTCATTGTTATTAACTTTTATTATTGTTACTAGCCGCCTTCGGTGACCAGCTGGTTCGCGATCCCTGAAAAATCCGACTTTACGAAATTCCCGCTCGGTGGCGCCTGCGGCGCCTTTTTCCCGTATCAGGTCTAATAACAGCTTATTGATATATCGTGAAAATAGCTTATCTAAATCGCAGTAAACTCCAGTGCGGTAGCGCCTTCGGCGCTGATATTTCAAATTTCTAACTTTAGCTAAGTCCCGCTCGGTGGCGCCTGCGGCGCCTTATCCCCGTTTTAGAACTTACAACATCTTCCTCGCTCACTGTAATTTGAAATATTGAAATTTTAAAATATAGCAGCGCCATCTGGCGGTAGAAATTTCTGTAATATATTGTTCAATTCCAAATCAACAAAGCTTTCAAATGATGTATTACTTATGAAATTATTTTAATTAGAAGCTGGGATAAAAAAGAAAACCAAATACCTTGCCTTAAAATCTTAATATGCCAACCAATTTCAAACGCTGCAACTCTTTTATTTTTTTTTTGCCTTTTTTCCCTGTTCCTCAAGCCCTCCCTAATAATCGTACTCTTTCAAAAATATTCACAATCGAATTATCGGGCATTAAAACTACATACTACGAAATTTCGACTACTGCAAATACTGCAAAAAAATAAAAGAAGACAATCTTTTTCCAATAAATATGTCATTTTTTTAATTATTCATATATTTTCATGAAAATTGAACAGTAGCTTTATAATATGCTGTCTAGGCCGAATATTAATTCAAATGTAACGTGAATGAAAATTTGAAAAAAATTGAAAATTACAATTTTTCCCCCCAGTATAAAACACATGATATCTTAATTGATTACAACCATTTCCGTTTTCATCACAGACATCACAGACAGTTGTCTCGTATGTGTTTTGTTTCCGATCGAGACCGCTTAGAAAATCGTCTGCCTGTTGCCAACTAAATTTCATAGTTTAGTTAATTTAAAAAAATCTAATTGACGTATCGATAAGCCGCTTGCACTCTTAGATTCGGAAAAAATTCCCCTTTCATTTGGTACCAAATTCGTAATGATCGGACTAATATTTCTAATTTACTTTCCATTTTTTCTGCTTTTAACTCCGTTAAAATATCTACTTTTATGCAATCTCGGTGAATTCTGAGTCATTGAGATCGCTTTTTGATTAAGACATAGGTCTACATTTTAATTAATATCTCCTCAACTAATTCTGTTTTGACTAATCCTAGATGCTCAGACAGACAGACAGACAGACAGAGAGACAGACAGACAGACAGACAGACAGACATCTTCTTTTATTATTATAGATTAACATATTAACTTTTTATTATTAATTGAAATTTCAAAATTTTGGCAACAGTATAAAAAAATGAAAATGCTAATTTTAATCTGGAAATAAAACCCGATAATATAGGCTTTGAATTGCACCTTTGTCGTTTCACAAATGTTCCGATTTCTCGTCTTTGTTGTTGTATTTTAAAAAAATATTAGCATTCTGCACTTCTTCTCTATATAAACTACTAGCAGACCCGGCCACGCGTTGCTGTGACTAAGTTATACGTTGAATTATACGGCTGTAAACTATTTAGTACAGTCAAATTATTATTTACGAACAAAGACGAAAACGTTGCAGCCGATGTAAAAACCCACAGGGTTGAGATTTGAAACTTAGGTCAAAATTTGGAAGCGATTGATAAAAATTTTCGTAGTGTTGATATTAAGCACAAATTAATTTTATTGTAGGGTCCTATAAATTTTAATGGAGAAGTGATATATATTATTTCCAATGCTACTTTGGATAAAATTGCTAAAATGACTAATATATAAATTAAATTCTATTAAAATTCTATTAAAATAAAAGTATAAAAGAAACAGACGATTTTAAAATCAATTTTTATGGAGGAGTGAAATATAATATATGCTATAATGGATAATTTTACTATAAAATGACCTCATCATTTTAAATATTTTAAAGAGGGCAACAGCTGTAGTTATAAAAAGGAAAACAATAAGGCTAAACCAGAAAAATAAGTAAATTTGATAAATATTTTAAAACTTTAAAATTGGAAATCTTATGAAATATTGGACATTTAAAGTAAATACATGTATCATTTTAAATAGAAAAAGATTTTGGAAAAGTTTAGTGTATTTTAACGAAGTGATGAGAAGTTTTTGAGTATGTTAAAATTTTAATAGTAAATTCAAGTTAATAAAGATGGGAAACATTGAGGATTAAGATAAGAAAAATTATAAGATTAAAAAAAAAAAAAAAAAAAAATTTTATATACCATGCTTTTCAATTTTAATATACTAATAATATACTAATTAAAAAGAAAATGATAAATATTCTATCATAGTTTGAAGTCAAATTTGTTTTCAAATGTCTAAATAAAATATCTGATGTAAGATACTAATATTTTGCAGCGGAATAGATTTCATTTCTGTCATCCTTGGCGAAAACAAAAGAATATCGCCAAATTATCTGGCGAAAATATTTAATTCCTTTCAAAAATCATGGTTATTTTAACAACTTATATTAAAAGAGTAATGAATAATATGAAACAGTATTTCGTACAATACATATTACATGTCATACATACGTACAATGAATAATACATATTACATTTCGTACAATCTGGCATGTATATTTTCGTGTTACGCTTTTGATCGCCAAATAATAACAATAATAATAAAAAAAGCCAAGGGCGACAGAGTTTTGAAATTTAAAATTAAAATTTTGTCAATTTGACAGCAAAATAATTCAAACACCCGCGATAACTAATACATATCTATACCCAAATATAAGGATTAAAATCGGGAAATAAATTTCCTCGATTTTTAATAATTTCTTACAAAAAATCCAGTGGGCAATTAACATAGGAAATCTTTTTCTTGGCTGCACAGACGGTCAGTGAGTCACACTTCGCTTGCGTATAGAACTCATAGATATAGTATAGCATATATAGAATAGAGTGATCATTGGGGAGAAAAAAGTTATTCCTTTTCATTTGGGAAAAGACGACGTTTTTACCAAAATATGGCCGTCTTTCCCCGAGTGAATACACACGGGAATACATACTAATATTTTAGCAAATAAAATTTATGAATAATTTATTTGCTAAAGGGGAATGGAAGACTCCAGATACAGTTTCAAATTCATATTTCTTTCTTTCTTTTCTTTTCTTTTTTTTTTTTCAATACCACTTAATGGCTGTTTCTAAAGCTTTTATTTATTTATTTTTTCGGCATCAAAAATCTTTGTACGATAACATGGGGATGAGAGATCTATATATATTACTATATCTATGATAGAACTACATTAGCACTTTATCAATGTGTATAAAATCTTTAAATTGATTATGACGTCAATTTTCGTGAGATGCATAATTTAACTTTTTATAATTTTTTAACGTTCACGTTTGATTAAATGTAACAGCCATTAAGTGGTATTGAAAAAAAAAAAGAAAAGAAAAGAAAGAAAGAAATATGAATTTGAAACTGTATCTGGAGTCTTCCATTCCCCTTTAGCAAATAAATTATTCATAAATTTTATTTGCTAAAATATTAGTATGTATTCCCGTGTGTATTCACTCGGGGAAAGACGGCCATATTTTGGTAAAAACGTCGTCTTTTCCCAAATGAAAAGGAATAACTTTTTTCTCCCCAATGATCACTCTATTCTATATATGCTATACTATATCTATGAGTTCTATACGCAAGCGAAGTGTGACTCACTGACCGTCTGTGCAGCCAAGAAAAAGATTTCCTATGTTAATTGCCCACTGGATTTTTTGTAAGAAATTATTAAAAATCGAGGAAATTTATTTCCCGATTTTAATCCTTATATTTGGGTATAGATATGTATTAGTTATCGCGGGTGTTTGAATTATTTTGCTGTCAAATTGACAAAATTTTAATTTTAAATTTCAAAACTCTGTCGCCCTTGGCTTTTTTTATTATTATTATTATTATTTGGCGATCAAAAGCGTAACACGAAAATATACATGCCAGATGTATGCATTGTACGAAATGTAATATGTATTATTCATTGTACGTATGTATGACATGTAATATGTATTGTACGAAATACTGTTTCATATTATTCATTACTCTTTTAATATAAGTTGTTAAAATAACCATGATTTTTGAAAGGAATTAAATATTTTCGCCAGATAATTTGGCGATATTCTTTTGTTTTCGCCAAGGATGACAGAAATGAAATCTATTCCGCTGCAAAATATTAGTATCTTACATCAGATATTTTATTTAGACATTTGAAAACAAATTTGACTTCAAACTATGATAGAATATTTATCATTTTCTTTTTAATTAGTATATTATTAGTATATTAAAATTGAAAAGCATGGTATATAAAAAGTTTTTTTTTTTTTTTTTTTTTTTTTTATCTTATAATTATTCTTATCTTAATCCTCAATGTTTCCCATCTTTATTAACTTGAATTTACTATTAAAATTTTAACATACTCAAAAACTTCTCATCACTTCGTTAAAATACACTAAACTTTTCCAAAATCTTTTTCTATTTAAAATGATACATGTATTTACTTTAAATGTCCAATATTTCATAAGATTTCCAATTTTAAAGTTTTAAAATATTTATCAAATTTACTTATTTTTCTGGTTTAGCCTTATTGTTTTCCTTTTTATAACTACAGCTGTTGCCCTCTTTAAAATATTTAAAATGATGAGGTCATTTTATAGTAAAATTATCCATTATAGCATATATTATATTTCACTCCTCCATAAAAATTGATTTTAAAATCGTCTGTTTCTTTTATACTTTTATTTTAATAGAATTTTAATAGAATTTAATTTATATATTAGTCATTTTAGCAATTTTATCCAAAGTAGCATTGGAAATAATATATATCACTTCTCCATTAAAATTTATAGGACCCTACAATAAAATTAATTTGTGCTTAATATCAACACTACGAAAATTTTTATCAATCGCTTCCAAATTTTGACCTAAGTTTCAAATCTCAACCCTGTGGGTTTTTACATCGGCTGCAACGTTTTCGTCTTTGTTCGTAAATAATAATTTGACTGTACTAAATAGTTTACAGCCGTATAATTCAACGTATAACTTAGTCACAGCAACGCGTGGCCGGGTCTGCTAGTTTATATATATATACAGATGAAGCACAAATAAGTAAAAAACAGGATTAATTTCACTGTATTATCTTCATTATAATATGAATTCAATTTACACTTCAGTCTAAGTAACACGTGGCCGGCTATGCTAACACCAAAAATTTAAAAAGTGGAAATAATTATACGAAATTTATTAATAGGTTAAAAAGTTGAAGATTCTTTGTGTAGATGGCAGCACCAAATATATTTCAGCTTTCATTTTCATATGAAACAGAGTAATTGCTCCACGCTCTACTTTCCCCGTTTCATTTTTGAAAGGAAATATGAAAGTTGAAAGTAATCTGTTACAAATAAAGACTGTAAATATTTTGAGGAGAATTTTATAGCGTCAACAACACGTGGTAATTATGCTGTTAAAATGTAGCTTATATGACACGTTCGTAGATTTACCATAGCAGCGCCATCTGTTAGAATCATTTGGAGTTAACAGATAATTGTGACTGTCAAATAATAACAGACAAATAATTAGCAATAAATTAAAATTGCGACTATAATTTGAGATTTAAACTATCCTATCTCTCAAGTTGGATCAAACTGCACATGGTGTGCGAATTTTATTATAATCGGTTAAGTGGTTTAGGAGTCCATTGAGGACAAACATTGTGACACGAGATTTATATATATTAAGATAAGTGTGCGAAATTTCATAATCCTCCGTCCGCGCAATTTTCGTAAAAAGGGGTACAAAGTTTTTGCTTCACGTATCATGAAAAACGGCAGTTTTTCGAGTGACGCAAGCGGAAGGACAAACGGACGGAAAGCTGCGAACTCATATATACGCCTAGTCTGACATCAAAGAGATTCGTAAAAGCCGACACTTAATATCTCAGAAAATATGCTATATTTTGTTCTGATCTTTTCAAAATAGTCTTTTTTCTTCGGTCTTAATCTATCCTGAAAATTTTACGTTTCTACATGCAGTATGTTTTGAGATCTGAATCTCAATTTAAAGCCAAAAAGGAAAAACGTGAGGTGTAAGGATGTAATGAACTAAATTCATGAAAAAATATCTCTAAAACCGCACGAACGATTTTAATTTAATTAATATATGTTGTTAATGGGATCTTTCTGAATCTAATAACGTTTTTGTTTTTTTCAGGAAAACTCTTGTTTTTTGTAAAAGTTGCTTTAAAATCAGAACTATATTACTCCGCCAAAATGCATGCTTTTATTCGGCAAAAATGTCGTAATTCGGTCCTTACTTTCAAGGCACGTTGGTTGGCTGTCTAATGTGAATGCAGTTGATAAATTTTTGTTATGAAGAAAATATTTTTAATTTTAAAATTTCCCATTTCGTCAAAAACGTATTTAGATAATATTTAAAATAAACGAAGTATTTTTTAATTCTATTTCATCGTTATTCATAATAAATTAAAACTTTATTAAAGCCAAAGAGTTTAAAGCACTCAAGCACAGGAATTTATACCATGGTCGATGATCTGTAGAGCGCATGCGTATATCATCCGGATCGAAAATTTCTGGTTCTTGCTGTAGACGCTAAAGTTGTTTACCAGTTTACACTGTTCCTGTCTTGGCACTGTATTCCTCCGCCGCTGTTGATATTCTGATCGCATAAATGTCAGTATTCTTTTAAAATATGTTTTATTAGATTGTGAAATATATAAAGAGGTAGAATTGTTTGTAAATTGTAGAAAATTTTATAATTTTTCTTTCATTCATATTAGACCACTTTACAAATCAATGCCTCATGTTTACAAGTTGATTTCCTGTATGCGATTCTTATGCGTAGGTCAGTGTTTGATTTTTCTTATGCTATATGCATGAACCAATGCATTTTTCTTGATCAACGTTGCGAATTTTTTTCCATGAAAGATTCGTTATAATATTTTCGCTGAAGTTTTTTTGTTTTTTTTCAATTTGTGTTTAGTAAGATGCTTTAGCAAAAAAGCGAAAACGTGTTATTTCATTTGGGCATTTTGGATAAGTCTTTTAGCATTTCGCGAAAAATGCTACCGTAGCAGAAACACTGTACTGAGGTAGACAAAATTTCCATTTTATAGATACAGTAAAACATTATTTACATGTCTTTTGCATTTATACACCCTTTTAATGAAGTCCTGATTCATTCCTATTCAATTTAATGAAAAATTCATGTGAATTAAAGTGTTGATGATATTGAATGTGAAGACGTTATTCTATGTTCCTTTAAAGGTGCAATGGACTGCTTTTTTTTTTTTGTCAAAACAAAAGGAAAAAATCATTTACAGAACTTAATTCACAATGAAGTTCTTAATACTACTCACAGACAATCAGGTGATTATGAAAAATTTTATATTTTAATTAAATAACTACTGATGTGGTTATAAATCATACAATATTTATGATTGGAGAAATGCAAAATGTATAATTAATACTCAAAATGTGCTAATATAGTTTTCCAGATATGTAATGCAATACTCAAAATATAAATATCTTAGTATACTAAAATCGTGGATTAATGATTTATTTATTTTTTTAATTTTAATTATTTTTATATATAAATTTCCTATGCTAGTTATCTTAAAAAAAAAAAAAAAAAAAACTCTCGCTCACAGCAATAATGCAGCAAGTGCTGCAGATTATTGTGGGAAACTTATTATTGAGAGCAGTAAAGTATAATTTTTGAATTACCAGTTTCATTGTTTAATCACAATTGCTTACATTCTGTTATTTTGCTGCTCATCAATAAAATTTGCCCTTTTTTTCATGCTATTCCTGAAATGTTTACTTACGATCGCCATAATACACAATTATTTTGTTTTTGTATCTATAAAGTCTGTGATATTTTGAAAACTACTATTTTGAATTGAGCAATAATTTTACAGCTTGTTAATAAAATATGGAATCATATTGCTGCTTATTGAGGAACTTTATGCTCAACAATACAAATAATTGCTAAAATTAGAGTATTTTATTGCTAATTGATAAAATTCTCTATTTTTTCCCACCAAAGCTATTTCTCGAAATCTGTGATAATTTTGTGGCCTATTATTGAAATGCGGAATCATTTGCTGCTAATTAACAAATTTTATGTTTAATAATACAAATAATTGCCAAAATTCATGATTATTTCTTTCCCTATAAAGAAAATTTTTACTTTTTTCTGTTCTGTTTACCAAAATATGCAATAATTTTGTAATCTGTTATTGAAATGCACAATAGTTTTGCCGCTAACAGTCCGAATGTATGTTTAATAATGCAAAACTGTGGAAATAGACTTATTTTGCTCTAAATCGATAGAACTTTTTTTTTTTATTTAAGGCTATTTGTACCAAAATACGAAATAAACATAAATTTGTTAATTAGTGGCAAAAAAATTTCATTAAATTGAATAGGAATGAATCAGGACTTCATTAAAAGGATGTATAAATGCAAAAAACATGTAAATAATGTTTTACTGTATATATAAAATGGAAATTTTGTCATTACCTCAGTACAGTGTTTCTGCTATGGTAGCATTTTTCGTGAAATGCTAAAAGACTTATCCAAAATGCCCAAATGAAATAACACATTTTCGTTTTTTTGCTAAAGCATCTTACTAAACACAAATTGAAAAAAAAAAACTTCAGCGAAAATATTATAACGAATCTTTCATGGAAAAATAATCGCAACGTTGATCAAGAAAAATGCATTGGTTCATGCATATAGCATAAGAAAAATCAAACACTGAACTACGCATAAGAATCGCATACAGGAAATCAACTTGTAACTTGTAAACATGAGGCATTTGTAAAGTAGTCTAATATGAATGAAAGAAAAATTATAAATCGTAAACCGAAAAGCTTTGAATAGTAATAAACAAATTTCACTTATATTACTTACCTTTTTTTTGTTTTGGTAAGTTATGTTTTTATTTTCAGATATTCAGATACAGTATAAGCTTAATGTAGTTTTACATGCTATAGTCAGGGGCCAATCTAAGATTTCAAACTTAATACCTATTTTTGTGAAAAATCTTAACTATATTTTATTTTTGTGAAAAATTGTAGTGCACTCTTTTTCTTTCTCTCTGTGTGTATGAGGGGGGGGGGGGAGTTTGAACAAAGTAGAATAATAAAATTAACTCTCAGCAGCTAGTGTGAGGCTTATAGCAGAACAGGAACCAAAATCCAAAACTTACTTCACTCTGAAGTAAACAGTTCAGTAGAGATAGTGTAAGTAGAAGTTGTTTTTATTTGTGTTAGTATCACTGCAGTATACATGAATTGTACCAGGGAGGATAAACACGTCACCATACAGTCACCAAAATGTTAAACCACCTGATGAATCAGCAAACGGTACACTATGGCCACAATTTCAGAGCGTGTCTGTACCGATACACACAAGGATCGTTTTGTTTACATATGCTGCACTGTTTCTCCCCCATAACAAACGCTTGTGTGTAGATTAAAACCAACATTCTGTATGATTCTTGCTTCGCAAATCGCATCAACAGAAATGCACGAATTACTTTCCTTTGAAAATGTGCTAATTAAAAATGTTAGATTTTGCTGGGAGGACTAAGATTTTTGTGAAAGTACCGATTTTAGCTGTATGATTTTTGTGAAGATACCTTTTTTGCCAGGTCGATTTTTGTGAAGGTACCCATAAACGGTAGTAAACTCGACCTGTATTAATCCCTGATAGTGATAATTATATCTCCAGAAAAAGAATATAAGTTGTATCTAAAACGTTCATATTGCTTTAAAAAAGTTTACAATATAAAGTAATAATCTAAAAAGTTTAATGTTTTTCATGTCTGCCAATAAATGAGGTAAAATATATGCTTGTACTATATTCAAATTGATCTGGTTACAGTTTTACTTTTTTGTTTTTCATTTCAAATTAAAAAAAATTTACCTTCTGTGTATAACTCTTTAAAAACCTGATTAAAAACTTTTAAGTTTAAATGACAAATGAAAATCAAACATATTGAGGCGTTTAGAATAACGTGTAAACTGATATTCATCTTTTTCTACTATTCCTGGCATTTTAGTATTTTGCTAAAGCTTTTTTTCTGATTTTAGCTTTTTTGCTAAAAATAATTTTTACTCGGCTTAAACCCTGACTCAGTAGCAGAATTTTTTCTGAGAATCTGTGACAGCTATATGGGCACTAAAAAATAATCTGTAGCATAACTTTACAATAAGTAACAGAAAATAATTATAAGACAAAAAAGAAAACTTTTTATATACCATGTTTTTAAATTTCCTGTTGAATCATTAATAAAATATGCAAGGATAAAAAATAATAAATAAGCAATGTTTAAGCACGCGGACTCAATTCAGTGAACTAATAATAATGAAAAAAAAAAGTTGGTTTTTAAAATAAATACGTATATTAGCACCATGAACTATATTAGCACTTATCAATGTGTATACATTTTTTAAAGTGATAATAACATCAATTTTTATGAGATGCATCGTTTAACTTTTTATAATTTTTTAACGTTCACGTTTAATTAAACGTGTTTATTTTTATGTCGAAAGAAAATGAACACGCAACAATTAAATTATAGCTAATATTTTAATGGCTATTTTTATTGCTATTAGGAGCTTATTATTTTCATATTTTAATTAATTAAAAGAAAACTATTCAAAAATCGAGCTTTGGAGTATTGTGTTGTCACCGGGTTCTGATTTATGCTAAAAGTTTCAAATGTAGAGGAGTTAGTTAAAAATAGATTGCAAGATTTGTACCAGACAAACAAACAAACAAGAATCGAAGTTAATAAAACATGGTAAAAATGAAGTTACAAGTTTCAATAGTAGGTAATATTTTTATCACAAGATTGCATATGTAATGTTTGTTAATCAGTTAGATATGATCAAAGCATTATAGTTATAAAAATGATGATAGTTAATCATTGTGAACAGTTCTACCTCTATATATATTTAAACATGTTATAAAGAATATTGACATATATGTTATGTATGAGAAAGATTAGAAATCATAAGGATTCCATGAGGTGTATGGTCGCTGATCATTAGCACAGGGATTAGGGCATCTCAAAAAATTACATGAGTGTAAGGTATTGAACAATTCTACTTCTTTATAGCTGCTAGAATTTAATAAAGGGTGTTTAAAGCAGGGTTGGCAATCTGGGCCCAGCCCAGAAAAACTTTGCCCGGGTTTTTCTGGGCGGGCCCACCAACAAAAACCCACTGGGTTTTTGCAAATAAGTGGGTTTTTGTTAAAAATTATTTATAATTTACAAATCCGATCTATAAAGTATAGAAAACACCTTAACTTTAAAGAAAAAACTCTTATTTTTATTTTCTAGAAAATAGTACTTAAACATAAAAAGTAACTACAGTTATAAATATAAAAGCAAGTTTATCTTCTATAATTGGTTCAGTTTTCCTTTTCCTGTAAAGCCGAACGATATTTTTGTTTAACAGTGGATATAAATGTTGCCCAGAATCAATATTTAACTAATTAAATTGTTTAGTTTTAAAACTTTATAATTTTATTTTAATTTTAGTAGCAACATAATTATAAATCTAATAACATAAAATTTTCTTCTATAACCATTTCAACTATTAAAAAACTTAAAAAAAAAAAAAAAAAAAAAAAGATAAAGCAGTGCAACTTATTTTTATAATTAAAACTAGTTGGCATAAGTGGACTCTGCTCAGTTCCCCATTATATATATATTCTCATACATTTCTAGTACAGGACATTTTCTTAACATGATTATCATGTTAAGATAAATGAATCGACTAAACACTTGACACAATGAAATCCCCACCTAATAGGCTATCCACCATTCATTTTGATATATTTATCTTATATTCTAATCTATTAATTTATTTTATTTGGACCAATTTCGTAGTTTTGTTTTCATGCTACTATTTCCAATGCAACAATCCTCAAAATGTCAAAATGCATATTTATATGGGATATCGCCCCATTTTACTATGTTGATAAATTCTTAAATTACGAGTAACTTGCAAAATTTTCTTATTAGAATATTTGTAGTCAATTATGTTCAAACAAGTATCATAAATGTTATTTTGAAGTTGTCTGATATATTTATGATCCTCAAAATGGGCATTTATGCTCAATTCTGCCCTATTCTGCCATTTTAAGTAAATTGTTAATTCCAAATAATTTACGAATTCTTTTAATTGGAAAATTTATACTCTATGATATTCATGCCAGTACTTGCAAAATTTTCAAAGTAGCATGTTTCTAGTTACTGATGTTCATTCCGACATCAAAACGCATATTTTAAAACTGGTCTCACATTTTTTTCATAAAAATTTTCCATTTAATGCAAAATTTTACTTAAATGTAAAATTTTGCCCTATTTTCCCATGTTAAGAAAAGCATAAATTTTTAATAACTTACAAAGTTTTTTAATTCGAATATTGCAAATGAATAGGGTTCTTGCCAGTGTCGAAAGTAATATTTTAAAACTGATCTGACTTCTATGTGATAATTTGTTCTTGAGACATCGTGTACACAGACTAACGGACTAACAAACTAATACGCACCATACAAATTTTGTCATTTTTCGAATTCCTTACACGTGAAAATGTGTAAAAATGAAAAAAAAAAAAAAAAAATGAGGTCGAAAATTTTCACGATTATTTAAGTTCTCCATCTATAGTATGATGTGGAACTAAAAAATTTAAGTAATATGTATTGTACTTAAGAATTTAAATTCGTTTATTTTATCAACCCGGGTTTTTGCCAACCCTGGTTTAAAGAGAACACTGACATTTATGTTGAGGATGGAGAAAGATTGGAAATCACATGACTTTTGCATTGCATTTGATCACCGAGTGTTAGAGTGGAGGGAAAGGGGGAGTGTTCTAAAAAAGTATATGAGTGAAAGATATTGAACTATTCAATTTCTTTATAGTTTCTACAATCTATTTAAGTAAATTGGAAAAAAAAAATGTCATACCGTAAAATTCCGATAGTACCCCCCCCCCCCCTCCTGAAATTTCACGTACTTTACTTTTTCGGAAAATTCTGTTTATAACCCTCCTCCCTTACTTTTGGCGGCTAAGTCCGCCATTATTTCATTTTTCCCATGATCATTGCAAACATACTTTTTTTGTAACATCTGAAGTCATATGTTTATTTAGAAACTAATTTGCATGTAAACGTATCCAAGTGCTATTTTTGCTCATCTTTTTAAAGTAAAATAACTCCAAATAAAAAAATGCTGCTTTGTTTACATTCTTTAAACTCCAAAACATTAACTGCTATTCGTAAGCGACCATTGCTTTCACAATCTTGTTTATGCAACTATGTTTTTGCGATCATAACTTTTTTCTAAATTTTAAATTCTCTTTTTACTTTTAAATCTTTAAATAACATTAATAGTTATTGTTCACCCTGTTCTGTTCTTGCATATCAGTTAATTGTTAATAGCAGTGCAATTAACTGTTTGTTTAACTGTTAGTGAATCTTCTAGCGACTTCGCAATTTGTTTATAAGAGGGGGGAGATGTTGCACGTGTACATCACATGTTCATTATTCGGTTACATTTTCTTTTTCAAAATTATGTTTATTAATAAAATTTAATAAATAATAATCAATATTATTGTTAATATAATTTAGTAGCTATTATATATATAATTAATAAAATTTATGTTTTTGGAAAAGATTGTGAAACTTCCGATTATAATCCCCCCCCCCCCCCCCCCCCCGCCTTACGAATTCGTCATACATTTCTGGAAACTTTCAATTATAACCCCTCCCCCCCCAGTTTTGACAAATTTCCCATTGAAAAATAAAAGGAGGTTACTATCAGAATTTTACGGTATATATTGAGGATGGAGAAAGATTAGAAATCAGAACGATTCTGCAAAGAATTTGTATGTCATCTGTTTAGTTTGTGAATTTTAGAAAAGTGGAAAAGACATAACTAATATTGTGTGACTAAACAAAGAAATTTTTCATTGAAATGAATAGGAATGAATCAGGACTTCACTAAAAGGACGTATAAGTCTAAATGATGTATAAATTGGGTTTTTCTGTATATAAAATGGAAATTTTGTGGTTACGATAACTTTCGACATAATACTCAAAATTGAATTGAACCAAAGTTACACAGCAAACTTATCTTACAAATATCTTAGATGAGTTCATTAACTAAGTTGCTCTGCAGCTTGTTTTCAAGTGAAGGCTACATGAAAATTTCAAATCAACAGTTAAGACCGCATTTGCTTGAATTTTCATGTTTAGATTGACCACATAAAGGTCTCAACCAAGTGTTTATTAATGAATTTTATCTGCCATTTTTAACAAAATGACCGATATCTTAAGTACAGCCATTTCAAATCAGGCTACCACTTGTAAATTTATCATCAGAATAACTTTTGAAATACTGAATCAGTTCAAGTTGGACAATGAACTTATCACACAAATATCTTGGATGAATTTTGTTCCAACATTTACCTAGTTTCCAATTTGCAGCCACTTCAAATCAGGCTGCTACTTGAAAATGTGCCACCACGATAACTTTTAGAATACTAAACTGGTTCAAATTAAAGTTGGGGAGTGAACTTAATACAATTCAAATATCTTGGATAAGTTTGCTAGGCAACTTGCTCCACCATTTTGTTTCCAAGTGGCAACCGCTTAAAATTTTTTTATTACAATAACTTTTGTAATACGGAATCAGTTTGAATCACATTTGCACAGTTGACATATCATTCAAATATCTTTGATAAGTTCACTGGTCATCTCAGTCACTCTGTCCTTTTGTTTCTAAATGGTGGCCACTTGAAAATTATCACAGTAACTTTTGAACCGATTTGCTTAACACTCCATATATACATAGCCATCATTAATAAATCCACCAAATTCATTAATAAATTGTACCTGCCATTTTGTAAAAAATGATGGCAACT